>ML782013.1:9074-19427 GCA_009831015.1 Picea engelmannii | reverse complement strand
TTGCAGTATATTTTGTTTCTTCAAAACATAAGTTTAATAATAAAAACATTGTTGTAGAAATAAGTAACTCATTATCATTCATTTCGTGTTTAAGAAACATATTGTTAAACAATTGTCAAATTGACATATCAAATCGTGATAAATTTTTTTTGAAAAATAGTCATTAGAAAGCTAACACAATTCTTCACAAGTTTTGTTGTTACTGTAAAGTGAAATTTTAAATAAAAAAAATACTTTTATATGTCGGAAGTTGAATAACTTGTGAAAATACAGTTTTTTTTCTCATAAAACAAGCAAAAGTGTAACCCACCTTCATGATTTCACCCATAGATGTTTTTGTCACTATCTATTATTCACACCAAGAGGTAGACATGCCATGGCGATTCTAAATGCTTGTAAATTTTGACATTTGAAATTAATGAAATTTCCATGACGACTAAGAATGAGCACCTAAAGGGGCTATGATACCATGAGAGGGGAAAGGTAAGGGGGTCCAAGGGTATATATGTATGCCTATCTATTTATATTTCCTATGGCTACTTGTCCCACCCACCTTGCCATTACCCTAACTCTTCACTCTTTTATAACGTTGATGTTGAGATTAACCTATAGTGTAATTTGAGATAGGATAAGTAGACTTAACCATCTCCTAAATCTAAGAAAACACCCCTTACATTCTGGGAAATTTGTCCTCCACATTATTGGATTTGGAAGAAGTTGGATTAGGACTCTCTTTCCACCTTTCACTCATACCAAGACACAAAATTCGAATAGGAAAATATGAGGTTCTATTTGGAAGTTTGAGAGAGGAGGAAAAAGGGAGCTACCATAATATGGGATTACATAGAACATGAAATAAAGACATGAGAGATAGTAGTGGATAGGAGAAGGAGTATTATGTTACATTGAGAAAGAGAAAGGGACTAATGTGTAGAATAATCTAAAATGAGTAGAGAGACACCATTATAACCCTTGAAGAAAATTGGTCATAAAAATTCCCAAGAACCAAGAGAAATTTGGTTGTTGGACTTTCTATCCATAGTCTAAATAGAATTGGAGGGAAGCAATTTTGATGTAATATTGAGTATATAAGAAAGTATCATCCTTGTGTTGTGTGGGGCATGTATTATGAGTGTTGGAAGATGGTTTGATTAAAGAAATCAATAGTGGGTTTCTTGGTTGATCTTTTATTGATTTTTGGGATGGGAGGACTGACTTGATATTTTTTTCATTTTCTTATTTTCCCTATTCATATCATAGCCTAGCTAGGGGGTGGAATCCACAAAGAATTGCCTATGATTGAGTGTAAAATTGATCTGTCTCATTCAGATGCTTAGTATTTAGCCTTTGGAAAAGATAAGTACCTCTTCACATCTTTGAAATGTTTATTTATATGCTTTGAATTGTAAATTTGTGCAATTATAAATAAATGTAGTACAATTCTATATGCCTATAAATAGTTGGATTATTAGAAAGAATAATAATATAGGCATGCCACATGACCACATATAGGTGGAAATCCTATAGAAATTTGTAGACTTATACTATAGCAAACACTTATAATAATATGGATATTCTAATGTCATTTGGATCAATCCTTTGCATTTGAAACTTAATTGATGTTTTGCATTTTCCTAAGACTTACCAGTTACCTAAATTATGTAGTTTAGGATTGATTTGGTTTCTATGTTAAAATATCTAGTGTATAATCCTAATTAATTCTACACTATCTTGCATGATGATTGGGATGCTCTATAAATTCTCAATTAAATTAATCATAGTAGAATATTAATCTAGATTGCAAAGTTGTATGTTGTAGATGTGATGACTAATTGAAAACCTCAGGAGGCTTGATTTTTAATTTCCTTGCTAAGTTTTGGAATCCTAATCAACTTTAATTCTCTTTTCCTCCTAAAATTCATTGAGTAAGGTCTTTTCATACTCTAGTAAACAATATAGTGCACTTTACCACTACACACAAGAAAGTATTAAATCCTTTGGTAATCTATTGGGGTGCTATATTGTTGCTAGTGCAAAAATGATTGCTCAAGGTTTTTAGTTTATATAATCAATTTCTATTGCATTCATCGATATGTTGATGTATATTAAACTTGTGTTATGCATGATTATCATAAAAGATCGAATTCAATCCAATTTTTCACTGTCGGTGAACTTTAGTTTCCATTTATAGAAAGTATATGAAAATGTATATGAAAATATTCAATAAGAATCTAGCTATGGTCATTGTGTTCCTTGGGAAAAGGAATGTAAAAACTTTGGATTTTATCATAGTATTCATGCAAAAGATATTGTGCATTTTTTTCATGTCCATCAAAATTCTATAAATTTTTAGATCCTAGAGGAAATTCAGTTTTCTTCTATGCATTGGGCCTAGGAAATGTCTCAAACAACATCATTGGGGCCTATGCCCTATGGGAAGGTATTAGAATTGCAAAATAAATGGTAATATAAAAGTTAATGATCCTAGGTGACTCGATGTTGGTGATCAGGGTGATTATTAAGAGATTCATTATTGGAATCAATGGTTTCATGGGTGTGACATCTCATTCCCTTTCTCTTCTTGCGGAGTTTGACGAACACTCCTTATTCCACATAAAGAGAGATCTCAACTCTTGCATTGATAGGTGGGATAAATTAGGTTCAAGACTATAGGAGGGTGAAATTATTGTTAATGGGGTTAAGGGGAGGCTCTCCATTCCATAATATTTATGGTGCATTCATTAATTCAATGGAAAAAATGGTAGGATTATGGAATGAATTATCAATGACTCATACATTTTCTTGGCCTCAGAATATATGGGTGCATTCAATATCATGTGTGCAAGGGTGGTTTATCCTTTGTGATAGATTGGTTTTGAATCATATTTATTACTATGGGGACGAAAGTCGCATGGTGCACAATGGTTCGGCTCTTGGATGCTCATGGACATTCACGACTAGAACTTGGTTAATATTGGTGTTAGCACTGAAAGTCACACTTTGACTGCTAAAGTGTAAGTTCAACACCCATCATAATGTAAAAGATAATTTGGTTTTGAATAGGTGGATCAACAAGATGGAGAAATAAAGAGAGAGGGTTGCAAGCTGCAGATCAGTATGCTACACCAATGGGCAATGGAGTCACAAACATCCTACTCATCAAAGGCACAAAAGCTGCTCAACAAAAAACAAGATTATATGCTAATAGGTGGAACAATGAAGAAGGAAAAAATAAGATAGAATGTTCACTAAAAAAATATCCTCTCAATTTAATGAATCAATATATACTTGAATATAAACAATGATTGATGGGCAAAATACAACAGATCCTCTGCTGCTTAGGGATCCATAAATCATTGACATCCTTTGATCCTCAAATCTGTAATATATTCAAATAAGAAGAAATATAAAAGAAGAGTTACAATCTGAAATTATAGCTCTCATGAGTCTCCAATAGCAGTAATGATTATAATCATAAAATTCCCACAGGCTTACAAATGAACACACACATGAAAACTGCCTACTCCTACTCTCTCTAGCCTCTCTTGGCTCATGAATCCCATCTCCAAGAGATCTATCCTTACTTAAATAGAAAATAGAATCCAAATAACCTAAGGAGGTCGAATCCCATCTCCTCCATTAGATTCTAATCCTAGGAGATAGGTGGCAACAATCAAAGAGACAAAAATCCAACAAATTGTTGATTTTCAGGAATTTGTTTGAAGTCATTAATAAATTGTTTCCACCTCATGCATGAGGCCTTTGCTGGAGATAAATCTTAGGTGCAGGTGTCCCTTGACATCTAACTAATCCTTGAGAAGTCATTTGAACTCTCCTTGACATGTGGAAACCTCCCAACAAGGCGAATATCAAAACCGTGACTGCTGTAGGAAATTAGTACACGGTGCCACTGTGCAGAGTACGCAACACCTAATTCTATATCCAATATCTCTCAAACCAAAACACATTTTGAAAAATTGAAAGAGGTTTTTGTTATATAGAATGTTATGAACAAAAACCTCCTCCAATTTTCAAAAATACATCCTCAACTGCTCATAACCCAAGTTTTAAATTAGTGACTCAAAACTGGCAGAATAACTTTGCACAATTTATCCTCTGCCGGAATATTACGTAGCGCCTGTAGGTAGCACCCGACTATGTTTCTGCATANATTTTCAAAAATACATCCTCAACTGCTCATAACCCAAGTTTTAAATTAGTGACTCAAAACTGGCAGAATAACTTTGCACAATTTATCCTCTGCCGGAATATTACGTAGCGCCTGTAGGTAGCACCCGACTATGTTTCTGCATACAATTAGGTAGCATAAATCTTGGTTCTCTGATGCTTGAACTTGGATATTGGGAATAACTCAATATAATTTCAATTTTCCCCAAAACAAATAAAAATCCCATAACAATTGTATTCATTTGCCAAAATGAATGATGAAATGCAGATTATTTTCTCTGTCAAATATTAGCTAGCGCCTGTAGGTAGCACCACTTATGAAACACTGAGGCATAAACCAATCTTGTGCTAACAATTGGCAACTTTATTTTAATGTTGGACTCGATTGTGCTTCTAACTAGGCTCCCCTTGGTCACTAGGTTGTCATTTCTCTCTCCAATTTATTTTTGGTTGTAGATTCATATCATTCAAAGTTTAGATTTTGAATATTCTCACCTTCCCCTTTTTGTTTTCACTTTTGGAAACGTGATTGATATTAGGTTGTGGTATGGTACCAAAACATTCTCAACCATCTTCCATTAATCAGGCTTCAGGGGTATCCCACCTTGGAAACTCAACTGAAGATCAAGGGAAGTGTGATACAGTACCTATGGACGTAGAAGAAGATTCTACAATACATAATGGAGTGCAGGAGGTTCCTGATAATGAATCTATCCATCACTAGATGTCCTATAATTTTTTTTTCTTACTTGGACAGTTTGTTAAAGTAATGATCCATAAACGACGTGCCTATATCCTGACCTTTTCATCAACATATATATTTACGAAGTTAAATATAATTCTCATTATATTTTAAGGAATACACTCTTCATCAAGAGCAGTGTGAGGAAATGGTGCAACAACCCTAGTAACTAACTGTTATAATATTATTTCCCTTTTCCCAAGCATTGATGAAATTGTATATAAGATAAATAAATGACTATATAGTAAACTGAGATTGCTATAGGTCGTAACAAACTCAACACCCCTCAAATCATTTTGTATAAGACTGGGATACATGAATTTGTTGTGTGATAGATGTTTGGAAAGTCAATAAATGAACCCAACCATCCCCAATTACAAGGAAATTAGTGTCGAGGTTTATGCATGTAATTAAAGGAACAACAAAGAAAAACACCCAATTTTGTTCCAACATACCCAATGATTTTTTGAAGGTGAATTTATTCAATTGCAAAGGGGATCATCCATGAGCATGTGTTGTTCATTTCTCACAAACATACAAATTCCTCTCACTAAAACAAACATGTAATAGAGAAATCACACACAACAATGGGTAAATGCACCATAATTAACATAGATTTATTTTACTCATGAAGTTATTTACAAATGGTGAGATATGCACGCTCATAAATATTGTGCATTATTACTCACTAAAAAAATGTAGATGGTCATGGCTTAGAGATGCCTTTTCTCATTGTGGATAGGCTCCTTGACTCCTTCATTCACCGATATTCAAGTAGGCTACAATATTTGAGCTCTCATTTTGCAAACTTCCCAAGTTCTCCTTGTCTCCCTCAATTTCCCTCTTTGCTAAAACCTTCATTATTTTAATGAATTTCCTTTGGAAGGATAACCGTCACATGGTTCGTTTCCACTTCCAATTTTTCCAAAAAAGACAAAAAGCAATGAAAAAAATAATTACAAGTTTGCTACAATTTTACAAAAGAATTTAGGCGAGGATCCAATTCAAATCACACCTCACCATTTTCAAGCTTTTGGTCCCCAAAATATTCAACTCCTTCATTTTTCCTCTTGTCATATCATCAAGCAAAATATAGAAAATCTCAAAGAAAGGATGCCTCCACTGTAAGATGGAAGATAGGAGTTGAGTATATGATACCTTTGGAATAACCTTATTTTCCTTCTCATGGTTGTGGATGACATTCACTGCTACATTAGGTCATTGGAAAACCATTGATCCTTGGGATGCAAGTTCCAACAACTCCTCTTTTCCCTTGACCTTGACTCTCCAATATTTCTTTTTGGTTGTATGATTATTGGGATGGAGTTCTGGGTGAATCCTCCAACATTTGGCCTCCCAATGTCTAGTCAATATACAGTACTAGAAATAGTTCCTCCATGGGTTGCTTGGCCTTCTAGGGTTCCAACAATCACTATCCTTATGGCACCTTTTCTTACAACATAAAAAAACTATTCCATACCTCTTCGGTTTGTGATGATGCATGCTAGCTTGGTTTCTTGATCCCCCAAGATTTGGAGTGAATATGGATGGTGGAATCATCTCTTTCTTCCCCTCATCCAAGATTCTATAAGAAAAATTGAGTGGCTTGTTGCACATGGATTATTTTATAGTTCCTCTTGCCTTGAAAAAAGTATCTTGGGCTGCACTTATGTTGGCTTCTTGTCCACAGAATCCTAGGCCTACATGCTTGGGCCTCTATTTAGATACAATTGGAATCAAAATCCCTTGGATTTCCTTGCCTATCCCTTGGCCATCATAGCCCATTTTTCTCATGAACTTGGAACCAATGGCTCTAGTGTGATTCTCGAAGTCACCAAAGGTTTCTTAAGAAAGGGGATTAGAAGGCGAGTTTGCAATACTTGTCTCTATCATGGTACTAGCTTTGACAATGGTGATAGAAGGGGCTTGCTTGGTCTCTTGGATATTTGATTATAGATTTTTCAAGACCTCTTCCTTTGTTTCCAAGTTCTGGTATAGGTGAGAAATGACCTCAATGAACCTCTCCTCTTACCAATTATCCAACTCTATGAATTTCTCCCCCAACTGCAAGAGATGCAATCTGCTCTTGTCTAATTCTTCCCTCATGGTAGTGAAGGAGTCTTGGTGCTTGGAAATATCTTTCTCAAACTCATTTTCTATTTTCCTCCAATATCGAATTTCTCCTTGGATCTTCCCGTTGAAGTCTCTTAACTCTTCCAACTTCTCTATGTTCAAATATTTCCCATGGAAGCTTCTTCAAGGTCTTTGGCGAGCCTGCTCTGATACCATCTAATTCGTAAATGGTGAGCCTATGGAATTACCATTTCATCAACACATGTCTTTGTGGAATTGAATCTAATTCTCATTATATTTTAAGGAACACACTCTTCACTAGGCAGAACTAGAGAAATCCATTTATATATGAGACTCGCATGGAGACATTTAACTTGTCCGTTTTAAGTGAGATCCTTCCCACCGGTGATAATAATAGCAACCATTATTCTCTATGGCCCTGCTCTTTCTCCAAACCTGAAATAGGAGGAAGTGCGGGAAAATGTTCTGATTTTCTTTTGGGGGGAGGAATATACTTGTCTTGATAAGAGTAGTGTGAGGACATGATGCAACAACCCCAATAACTAACTGCTATAAGATTATTTCTCTTTGCCTAAACATTAATGAAATTGTATATAAGATAAATAAATGATTATAGAGTAAACAAAGATTGTTACATGCCACAACAAACTCATCCTCCCATAATTCATTGTGTATAATACTGGAATAAATGAATCTCTTACGTGCTAAATGGTGGGTGAGTCAATAAATGAACCCAATCATCCCCAATTACATGGAAATTAATGTCGAGGTTTGTGCGTACAATTAAAGGAACAACAAAGAAAAACTCCAAACATTGTGCTAGCATACCAAGTGATTGTTTGAAGGTGAATTGATTCAATTGTAGAGGGGATCATTCATAAGCATGTGTTTTTTATTTCACATAAACACATAAATTCCTCTCACTAAAACAAACAGGTAATAAAGAAATCACACACAACAGTGGTTAAATGCAACATAATTATAGAGATTTATTTTTACTCAGGAAGTTATTTACAATTGGTGAGATATACAAGCTTAGAAATCTCATGCATTGTTACTCACTAAAAAAAATGAAAATGGCCATGGCTCAGAGATGCCTTTACTCATCGTGGACAGGCTCCTTGACTCCTTCGTCCATTGATCTTCAAGCAGTCTACACTCTTTGATCTCTCATTTTGCAAACTTCTCAAGTTCTCCTTGTATCCCTTTGTTTCCCTCTTTGCTACAACCTTCAATATTTTAATTTGCTTCCTTTGGAATGTCAACCATCACATGGTTCATTTTCACTTCCAATTTTTCCAAAAAAGGCAAAATGAAATGAAAAAAATAATTACAAGTTTATTACAATTTTACAAAAGAATTTAGGCAAGGATCCAGTTAAGATCAAGTAATCTATAGCCAGACTACATGGATGTATAATAGGGAATTTTCTATGTTTTTCAGTATAATAACAATAGGGGAAACTACAAGATTCGAGAAATTTTTTGTAAAAACATTTTTATTTTGTTGCAGTTTCGCTTTGGCGCAACCCATTATAGTTCCAGTTCTAATTTTTTTTTTAAATCCAGAAATTTGAGGTACTTATACACCATTTTAAAGTTATTAAAGGGGTGTGTGAATTATTCATATGTGCTTTCATTTTGGAAAGGATTTTCATCACTATTTTTCTTGAACTCTATTTCAAACATGATTCTAGTTTATGAACTTTGTCGTGTATCAAATCCTTGCATAATAAAAAAAGAAATACTATGTTTCAAGTTAATAGTACTGGTATAATCAATTCGCAAAATAAATTTTAGACTGTTGATAAATGGAGCTTATCCAATGTATGTGAGTGTTACCAAAATAAGACTAGAAATTTCTTGATATTGGTTGGGTGTCTCTTATCCCAAGTTGTCCATATTCATTGTTTCCCCACACAAAAACTTCTCTTTCTTCCAGAAAAGCCAGATTGTGGAATGTCATAGTGTAACATGATGAATAATTCAAGGAATACATGAAGCTATTTTTGAATGAAGACACAAATGCCTATAAAGTGTAGATAGTGCTCTCACGAGAAATTTGACCTCCATATTAGGTGATTCATATTGCATAGATAAATTTGAGTATATCTATGAACTTAGACAATTGTAACTCAATTGATTTTTAGTTGTAGCTTAAATTTCATTTGTCCTTACTATTTTTATTTTATTAGAGAATCAATCATAATTGTTTTATTGCATGGCTATTTGTTCTCAAACATACTTGTGGTAATTTGCCTCAAGATTGCAACATCCTGCTCTTGCGAGAAAATGTTAACGACTTATTCTTTGAGGACACTTGTGTGCAAGTGATCCGATTATAGTACATGAATGTATATTTCGCTTGTGGATCTTTATGATGATGTTGATGATTATGATTTGATGTTATTGATATATGTGTATTGACATATGTTATTGATGAGTTTTCTCTAAGTGTACAAGACACTAGATAGATTGTGGATATCGATGGCATCAATGGACCTCCTTGGACTCTGGATTTAGTCAGGGAGTGGATTGTATTGATTTGAGTGTTTCATTTATGCATATGTGACACATGATCGATTATATTATGATGTTGTATATGGATTGGTTGACAATGTTTCGTTGATGGATGCAGGCTCACGATTGCTTACTAATCTAACTCACATAAGGAGTAAAGGGGCCATGCACATAGACCGAATATTGAGGGAGAGGTGTGGCAGAGTCCCTATCATAGCCTACTAGCACTCACATCGTGGATTGAATTGTAGGTTAACGATTACCTAGTTCGAGAGATCAACGATGTTGTGAGGGAAGACTGAGACAGTCACTCACAAATATTTCTAAGGGGTGCGCAATACAATAGAGTCCTTATTCCTTAGAATCCCTCAGTGTCTCACAAGGTCGTTCGAATGGAGTGCTGACTCCAGGGGTTGGAAAACTACCAAAACCAGTCAAAGGCGAGTGACACCCTTGGAGTACGGAGTGCATCTTGAAGGGCATGTTGCGCAAATAAAATTTGAGTCAATGAATCTAGGTGGCCTAGAAACATAGATGATTTTAGGGGCTAAATTTCGCTCATGGGCTAATTTTCCATAGTTTTTCCAAAAACAAGATTCGCTATTTTAAAAATGTTTCGCCCAAATTCTATAGGATAAAATTATTTTACCTTAAAAATTGCCAAAATTTTATAAAACTATATAAAATCCTTAGAAATTTGAATATTTTTACAAAAATATCGCCAAACATTTATAGTTGGCATATGAAGGATAAGTAAGATTCGCCAAGGTTTCTACATTTTAAAATAAATTTCCATCCTTAAAATCATCC
>ML782012.1:466274-488200 GCA_009831015.1 Picea engelmannii | reverse complement strand
CAAGTATGCACCATAACATGTAACCAAACCAGAAACCAAACAAACTACTAATGCCTCTAATCAAAGTACCATAACCTTTCCAAGGTGTACCTTCAACAAGACATACCTCTCAAGTGTATGTCATACCATAACCAATCAAGTAATATTTAAATCATACTTGTAACATGTAGATGACTCGAAACACCAGATATGGACCTGTAGTTTATTCATTGACATCAGCAACTAGGTACCAACATTTCCTTGACGTCAACAACCAGGTACCAACATTTCCTTGACCTTAGCAACCAGGTACCAACATTTCCTTGACCTTAGCAACCAGGTACCAACATTTCCCCAACTATTGTCTTGTCCACATGGGACGAAGACTACGTGTCACGCGGGTCCTTGCATGACAACCTCTAGGAACTCGCGGGACACTCGGTGTCTAACCCACGGGGATGACCCTAATTAGGGTTTCCTCATATTTTCTTGCTCTTCTCTGCAATCCCAAAAATATCTCACTTCTCCCACTTCGCTACCTAAGAATTCTCTGTCAAAAACCAACCAAAAGATCACAATACTATACCATAACATTCACAAGATAGATATTCAATGTAAGTGTGTGAGTGTGTTTGTGAATGACTCATTGAGTATTATTTATACTTTTTCTAGGTAACCTCTTCCCTTAAATTTAGGGCTTCTAGATATTTCTTGTTGCAACCACTTTACTCTTTCATTCATTTGCTTGTAACCAAATAGGGATTCTTGACCATCCTTCGAAGCTTTCAACTTCACAAGGCCATATCTCCCTAACCATGAGGAACCACATGGCGTACCACATATCACCGGAAACAACATGATGTGTATTATCCATCTATGATTGTCTTACCTTAAATTTCATTGTCCTTCATTTCCATATTCCTCAACCAAATTCAGGTCCCACAATCACACCTACGGAGCTACATGTAGACTACATTGAATGCACCCAACTAACTCACCATCAATCTCGATCATACAAATGTCAATCATTTTTCCAACATCTATGGGCCTCTCCAAGGGTTGAAATCAATATCTAAGGGTTGACATCAATCTCTAAGGGTTGACATCAATGACAACCACTTGTCCAAACCAACTATCCAACAAACAATGGAGCATTAAGGAAAACATTGTTTGAATATTGAGAGGAGAAGGGTGAATCAGTATGAGCACTTTATATCACTTTTAACCACAATATATATTCTTTCATTTATCAACAATGTGTGTGTGTATATATATATATATAAGCATATAAACATAAACAACATCACATCAAGAACACAATACACCAGTATTTATGTGCAAACCCAAATGGGGGAAAACCACAGAATGTTTTCTTATATATATCAAGAATTCATTCATAGGAAGCACCAACTTCCAAATTCTCCAGTTTCAACTGGAAGGAAGCTACAACCCCCTATTCTCAGGCTCTGACCTGAAGGAAGCTACAACTCCCTGAATTCTCTAGCTCCAACCAGAAGGAGGCTATAACCCCTTGGCTTCTTCGGCTCCAACAGGAAGGTGGCTACAACCACCTAGCTCTTAGGAACCAACCTAAAGGAATCTACAACTCCCTAAAATTTTTGGCTCCAACCAGAAGGAGGCTAAAATCCCATGTGTTCTTTGACTCCAACCGGAAGGTAGCTACAACCACCTAGTTCTCAGTCTCCAACCTTAAGGAAGCTCCAACACCCTAACTCTCTAGATCCAATTGGAAGGAGTCTACAACTCCATTTCCTTGCCCTGTCCTACCACCTTGTAATATAAGTGTAGACCAATTGTCACTACCACTGTCATTGCCATTGTTATTATCACATCAACTTGTAACTTGTCAACCTGTCGTTGTATCCAACCTTTCACTGTCATAGACACTCAACCAAATCCTCTCACATGGAACATATGCCAAGGACACTTTTCAACTAGATCCAAAAATCACCAACACATGCCTCTACCAAACATGTACTAATATCACCAGCATAGCATCACAGGGTATGTTTCTCAACCATGTACCAAACCATCAACATGTACCATATCAAGCATCAACCATGTACCACAACCTATATCACAACAAGTGCATCAACCATGCACCAACACTTGTACCAAACCATGCATCAACCATGCACCTCAACTTGTACCAAACCGTGCATCAACCTCTACCACATGCCTCAACCATCAACCATGTACATCAACACCATACTATGTACCAATTGTATACCATATCACGCCATACACCATATACCAAAAGACCAAGATATGAACTAGAAATGTATATCACCAAGTATATCTCAACCAACATGTACCATGCATCCAATGATGTTCCTCAAGTCATAAACCAAATCTCACAAACACATGCCTCAAGCATGCTCCTCAATATCACCAATATGAAACCTCATAACACAATATACCATACCAAACCACATACCAACCAGCCAAGAATGTACCACTAACAATGTATCATATGATCACCAAGATGTACCATACATCAACTAGACATGCCTCTAAAGCATGTAACATACCATCACCAAGCATAAGATACAATCACATAAATGTAACTCTTAAAACTTACATATGATCATGTAGTTGACCTACTACTTTGTAATACTCACATGTAACTCTTCCACAGTCCTCGACAACCTAGTACCAACATCCCTTCACAACCTTTCACAAGTCCTTTTACATATACGTGACTTTCTCTTCTACAACCTACAGATATCTGTGCTTTCCTCCAATACATCCCACGTACATCCACGCTCTACTAACCTGCAACTCACGAATACCTCAGAAACTAGGGTTACTCAAGCTTGCTACAACCCCAAGACTTTCACCTTTGACCTTCCTTCATAACTTCAGAAAAATGTCCTCACAAACTTGCCAATAGATCACAATACTAAACCATAACAAACAATAGATAGATATTCAATTGTAAGTATGTGTGTACTTATGAGAGACTCCTTGAGGTGTTTATATACTAATGCTAGGTAAACTCTTTCCTTATTTTAGGGGATTCTTGTTACAACCACTTTAAAATTTCACCAAGACTTGTAACCAACTAGGGGCTTATTGAACTTCCTTCATGGATTCCAACTCCACAAAGCCATATCTCCCTAACCGTGAGGAACCACATGGAGTTTCACATATCACCGGAAATGTAAAAAACTAGTACTATCCATCTATGATAGTATTCCTACAATTTTACTTTCCTTCATGTCCACATTCCTTAAAAAAAATTGGGTCCCATAACCTAACCTATGGGGATACATGTATACTACATCAAATGTACCCAACTAACTCACCGTCAATCTTGATCATACAAATGTCAATCAACTATCCAACATCTCTAATCCTCTCCAAGGTTTGACATCAATCTATAAGGGTTTGTATCAATCTCCAAGATCACTCTCCAAGGGTTGACATCAATCACAACCAACTATTCAAACCAACTGTCCAACAATCTCCCCCTTTGGAATTGATGGCAACACCAACACTGATGGAAACACTTAGATATTACAACACTCATTCTCATGCTCCCCCTTTGATCATCGCTCCTCATCAGTGTTTCTATCTCTCCCTCTCTGACATCAATGGCAAAGAGTATCTCCTCTTAGGTCTTCTCCCCCTGTTTTTATTCCTATGTTCTCTCTCTTCATCTTTGACCAAAATTTAACTTCCCCTGTTGATATGTTCCCTTCTAATATTGTTCTTGTTGTAACCAATCATGTGAAAAATAATATCCCCCCTGTGGGTATGTCTCCATGTCTGTATGCTACTAATCTTCCTTTCTGGATCTCTCTCTCTCTGATGATTTTTCTTCCCTTGAATTTTTTGTAAGATGTAGATCAATGTAGGGCTACCTGTATATGCTTCCTTCTCTTCTAGTGTTGTTTATTGTGCATTGGTACTTCCTCTTGAATTTAACTAACATGTATAAAAATCATTCAATATTTGATTTCTTCATTTTCTTGGCATGTTCACTTTACCATATTATTCAACAATGTCCTTCTGATTATGTAACTTCTACTGACGGATTCTATTTCCCAGTTATGTTGTTCCTTTATGTGAATAATTGATTCCAATTGTAAATCCATTGCTATGCATATTCTCTGACCCATGCTCTTTGTACCTAGTAAGAATCTCATGAATCCATCTATGTCCATATGTCCATAACTCTACTACTCAAGTGTCCACAATGTTGACCCATCTGTCATTGTAATATTCTAAAGACTTCACCTAAATATACTACAGTTGATCATCACATGTTCTTGTTTATCATAATGAATTAAATGTGTCCATTGATCTAATCGTATTTGCTCATTAGACTCTGCATGTCTGGAACAACCTGTACTGGACATATCCCTTCCTGAATACATATGTACAATACAATCATAAACTTATTCTTGTGTAACTCCGAACTGACACTTGTGTGGAAACACTACTTCTCAACCAATCAATTTGTTACTCTGTACTTTTTCTATCTGACTGCTATGAATCTGTCTGTGTAAACACTTCATAATGCTCGAAAGATGGTTTCTTTGATCGGTAGTGTCTATGGACTCCTCCTATTCATCATACATATTTATTGGGAGTCTCCAAACCGGATGGCTCAAAAAAATACTCACTTTGATGTGAAGTCATCTTCCTTTTCATTTGTAGAGTCGCCATCTCTGTGAACTTTGACTTCTCCCTTTCTTCCTGTGGATTATCTTGCTCTATAATTCCTAAAAGTACAATCTCTCGAACTTGTTCTTTATTCACCTGTCTGTATTTTATTTCATTTCTTCCCCAAACATTTATGTATCTAATATCTTCCTTTTTCTCTATATATTTGTCTTTATCTCGTATTATTTCCAATCTTGAGATCTCTGGGACCTGGTCTTTGTTCACATGTTCTTCTTGTTTTATTTTCCATACTTTATTATATCTGATATTAGTTTTTTATTTTATGGAAGTATTGATCATATTTATATAATCAAGAGCTATGTGTCCAAAGTTATGGAATTTGTAACATTCAATTTCATGTGGGGCCACATAAGCATTTATTGCTTGAACATTTCTTCCATAAGCCCTACAATCTGCAACCTTATGTCCAAAGTTAGTACAATAAAAACAATGACCATAAAATAAATTTACATACCTGGGAGTGAATGATTTTCTTTGTGGTGTAGTGCTTCTGAATTTCTGCCTTGGTTGATCATGATCATAATTGAATTTTTTTTGTGGCTTGATTGTGGAGGATCTTCTTCTGTAGTCTTATTCTTGAGTCTTTTTCACTTCTAGAATGTTCTTCTTCAAGGGCTTGCATTCTTCCTTCTTTATTGAACCTCTAATGACTTCTACACAAGTCTTTGGCTTCTCTTCATTCTTCCTCTCTAGCAACATGTGGGGCTTCTCTTCAAATGATGATGTAGATGTTTCTCTCTCTTCAACATTCGTGTTGAGATTGATGATTTTGACTCTTAGTGAGACAAATTATTCTTCAAGATTCCCAACCTATTCTTCTTTCTTCATCATCTAAAATCTCATGACTTCTTCTCTTTGCTTTGCTTCTTCAAGTTGGATCTTCAATGTGATTATTTCATCTTCAACTTCTCTTTCTTGTTGATTCAACATTTTCCCACTTTGTTCTTTACTAAACCAAGCAATCCTTCCATGATAAAATCCATTGTTATTTTCTTTTTCTTTTTCAATTCCTTCTTGGATATAGTCTTTGGAGGCTTCTTTGTAGTAGTGTACCATGTAACAACTTAGTGACACATATCATACCCCTGTGCCTGTAAAAATACCTTCATCTGGCAACTCCACAATACATACTTCAGAGCCTTCTGACCATTGAACATTGGCGCTCCATTCACATTGTACTCCATAATATACCTTCCATTTTTTAAACGGTTTCCTTGTAGGAACATGTTATGATACCAATTGTTGGAATACTGAGGGGGGGGTGAATCAGTATGAGCACTTTATATCACTTTTAACCACAATATATATTCTTTCACTTTATCAACAATGTTCAATTGTATATCATCTATGAATGCATCCAATATATATATATATATATATATATATATATATAATAAGCATGTAAACATATGCAGCATCACATCAACATCACATCAAGAACATAGTACACCAGTATTTATGTGGAAACCCAAATGAGATAAAACCACAGAATGTTTTCTTATATATATCAAGAATTCATTCATAGGAAGCACCAACTTCCAAATTCTCCAGCTGCAACTAGAAGGAGGTTGTAACCCCCTATTCTCAAGCTCCAACCTTAAGGAATCTACAACTCCTTGAATTATTTGGCTCCAACTAGAAGGATTCTACAACCCGTTGGGTTCTCTGGCTCCAACCGAAAGGTGGCTACAACCACCTAGTTCTCAGGATCCAACCTGAAGGAAGCTACAACTCCTCAATTCTATGGCTCCAACCATAAGGAGGCTACAACCCCTTGGGTTCTCCAGCTCCAACCGGAATGTGGCTACAACCACCTAGTTCTTAGGCTCCAACCTAAAGGAATATACAACTCTCTGATTCTTTGGCTCCAACTAGAAGGAAGCTACAACCCCCTTTCATTGCCCCATCCTTCCACCCTGTAATATAAGTGTAGACCAACTGTCACTACCACAATCACTATCACTGCCACTACCACAATCACTATCACTGTCAGTATCACTGCCACTGCCACTGTCACATCAACCTGTAACCTATCAACATTTCACTGTATCCAACCTATCACTGTCACCAATACTCAACTAGATCCTCTCACACGGATCATATTCCAAGGACACCTCTCAACTAGATGTCCAACATCACCAACACATGCCTCTACCAAGCATGTACCAAGATCACCAACATACCATCACATGGTATGTTTCTCAACCATGTACCATAGCATGTACCAAACCATCAACCTGTACCATACCAAGCATCAACCATGTACCACAACTTGTATCACAACGAGTGCATCAACCATGCACCAACACCTGTACAAAACCGTGCATCAACCATGCACCTCAACCTGTACCAAATCGTGCATCAACCATCAACCATGCACATCAACACCATATTATGTACCAATCATATACCATATCACGCCATACACCATATACCAACAGACCAAGATATGAACTAGAAATGTATCTCACCAAGTAGATCTCAACCAACATGTACCATGCATCTAATGATGTGCCTCAAGTCATAAACAAAATCTCACAAACATATGCTTCAAGCATACTCTGCAGTATCACCAATATGCAACCTCATCACACAATATACCATACCAAACCAGATACCAATTAGTCAGGAATGTACCACTAGCAATGTATCATATCATCACCAAGATGTACCATACATCAACAAGACATGCCTCTCAAGCATGTACCATACCATCACCAAGCATAAGATACATTTACATAAATGTAACTCTTAAAACTTACCTCTGATCATGTAGATGACATGATACATTGTAATATTGACTTTTAACTCTTCCGCAGTCCTCAACAACCTGGTACCAACATCCTTTCACAACTTTTCACAAGTCCTTTTACATATACACGACTTTCTCTTCTACAAGCCGCGTATATCCATGCTTTCCTCCACTACAACCCGCATACATATACACCCTGATGACCTGCAACTCATAGATACCTCAGAAACTAGGGTTACTCAAGCTTGATGCAACACCAAGACTTTCACCTTCAACCTTCCTTCGTACCTTCAGAAAATGTCGTCATAAACTTGCCAAAATATCACAATACTAAACCATAACAAACACTAGATAGGTATTCAATTGTAAGTGTGTGTGTACTTATGAGAGACTCCTTGAGGTGTTTATATACTAATGATAAGTAACCTCTTTTCTTATTTTAGGGGTTTCTTGTTACAACCACTTTACCCTTTCACCAATACTTGTAACCAACTAGGGGCTTCTTGACCATTCTTCGAGGCTTCCAACTTCACAAAGCTATATCTCCCTAACTGTGAGGAACCATGTGGCATTTCACATATGACTGGAAATGGCACGACAAGTAATATACATCTATAATAGTCTTACCTACAATTTTACTTTCCTTCATGTACATATTCCTTAATCAACTTTAGGTCCCATAACCACACCTTCGACGCTACATGAAGACTTCATCAAATGTACCCAACCAACTCACCATCAATATCAATCATACAAATGTCAATCAGCTGGCCAATATCTCTTGTCCTTTCCAAGAGTTGACATCAATCTCCAAGATCATTATCCAAGGGTTGACATCAGTGACAACCAACTATCCAAATGAACTGTTCAACAAACATCAATTGTTGTAGCACTAAGAAGTAGAAAAAAGAATCTGATTCAAATGGTTGAAGAGGACATTTGAACCCCATGATGATATATTATCGGGCTTAGATGACCAAGATGTTCCAATGTCCAAAGTAGTCATTATGGTGGATGAGAGACACAATAGCCAAAATCCATGATGGCCCACCGGCACTAGAGGACAAATTTGAAATGTAATTGTTGTATGGTTAAGAACATGTGTTTCCTCTTAAGAGGTCACAAGTTCAAATTGAGAGGGGGGTAGGGTATGTATACCTCTGTAGAATTTACCAGTCAAATCGTTGGGCGGAGGGGGGTCCCTTGTCCCACAAACAAGGGGGTCTCATACACCAATTTGGTGTGGCTTGGCCGTGACCTTAAAAATAGATTATTATTATTATTATTAATATTATCCCTCTCATAATTATAAAGAGAATAAAGAAAAAATCTATGAAGGCGAAAGGTCACGAGGGAAGGCAGAAGGCCAAGGGTCGCATTGAACCTCATTAAATACCTAAATTGTACCCAAAGAAGGGGCTTTTGTATCTTCAAACATTGTACACTTTTGAAATACTTTGGGAATACATTGTCAACTAAAATTGGAGAGTTGTCCTTAGATTTTTCATGTACTATTGTTGAAACTGTTAATTCGGAG
This sequence comes from Picea engelmannii, assembly GCA_009831015.1. Classification (NCBI taxonomy): domain Eukaryota; kingdom Viridiplantae; phylum Streptophyta; class Pinopsida; order Pinales; family Pinaceae; genus Picea; species Picea engelmannii. The sequence goes on along the minus strand of ML782012.1, from coordinate 479,219 downwards.
AAGCCCTCGGGGCCAACTTTTGACAGAGAGAAGCACTCGCATGTGTTGTTGTTTTACTATGAACTATTTCAAGAAAAATGTGTGTTGTTCAGATGGGTTGTAAGAGCATATTTGTTTATGGACTATTTTAATGCAATATATGTCTACTTGAAGTTTTGTCACTCTTTCCTATATTACATATCCTGAGCGAATGAGTTGCCAATGTATGTGATATAGTGACTTAAACTATTTTGTTTATATACTCATGTGCATGCGTTATCTGACTTTATTTATGTATTTGAGCTATCTAGGTGAAGCTATTGGTAGAGTTAGTTTCATGTCACAGCTCATTCACTTATGTTGATTTGCTCCTAGCTAGGATAGGGTAGATTATAAGTAGATTAGATACATGCATTCACATAGTCTTCATCTACATATTTATTTTGCATAACCATCCATAAATCATCCTCATCGATCAACAAGGCCACAACCAATAAAACCAAACCAGCAATGGTTGACGAGCCAAAATCTGAATGGGTTCCCTATTCCAAACAGTGAGATGTCTAATTGGGACTTCTCACTAGGGATAACCCCTTACTGTTGTCGGGCGAATTTAGACCCATCAATAGAATTGGCGCTAGAAGGAGGGTCTGATGACAAGCCTGCCCAAGTGGAGTCATTTCACTTAACTTTTAACTATCCCATGGCTCCTCTTCATACCTTTGTATGGAATGGCCCTTTGAGTCTTTCGAGACCCACCAGGGTCATTTCAGTCAGGACAATCAATCTCTTGTCAAATCCCAAGTTCGATAATGAAGGGAAAATCGTTGCATTCATGCACCTTAATCAATTTGACATCGCTCGACGAAATATTAATATTGTTCAGGAAAATGAAACGTCTCGACTATTCATCCTCACATTCGAAAGGCGAATTAAAGCTTGGTTTAGGAAATTGCCATCAAAATCGATTCATAGTTGGAAACAATTCATGGGAATGTTTATCGCAGATCATGAATATCATGTGTATGATGAACTTAAAAAAATCTATAAGCTCATAAATGAATCTATGGATAATTTCTTCCTAAGATTTATGCAGATTTGTCATAGATTTCCTTAAAATGACAAACCCTCATACCAACTAATATCGAATTGGTTTTCATATCTTGTATTCGATCCTGAAAGGTGTGAATTTGATGATCAAACCATCTCTAATTCACAAAATTCAGGTCTGACCACTAAAAATAAGGGATGCATAATCTCTAATAAATATTCTATTGTAGCTATGGGGGAATCTTTACCAGAAATATCGAACCTCGTAGACTCAAAGTGTGAACTATTTAATGACCCCCCTTCAGAAAATCATGAACATGTTGTGGTATGTGGTGAATCTCTCATTGGATAAATCATGTCATCATCAAAATATGAAGATCTTCATGCATTGTATGCAAATATGTTCGATAATAATCACCCACATGAGCAACCATCTATTTATCATGCAGTACACTCTTTGCATTACTCTTTTAGTAATGAAACATTGAATGATATACTAGAACACAAAGAGTGCCTAGCCTTGATCAATCAAACACTCATTCTTAATGACACTTCATCCATGATGTATCACTTTGAAACCCCTTCACAATTTCAATTTCCGGAACATGTTGAATCACAATCTAATCATGATGATCCTATTTTTTATGACCACTTTTCTATTCCAGAATTAAATGTGAGCACTAACCTATCACTCATTGATCCTATGAAATATGAAATTTCTTACCCCAATACACAGGTGTCAATCACAGAAAATATAAAGTATGTAGAGAAAAAAAAGTTTGTGAACCCCAATGAAGAAATCACAACAAACAAACAACCTATCACTATGAAAAGTACAGGAAACATTGTATTGATCCTAGAAACGCCATAGTCACAATTTGCTCTAGAATTACTTGTTATTCCTCAGAAGAAGATGCATCAAATGTCCTTGGATACAATTTCAACACTCCAACACTCTTCACATGATTTCGTTGATGTCATAGGAAATCTCAGGAGTCATGTTTCTCTCAGTCTTTCCCTTGAACAAACAAATATCAGCTCTCTCCTTAACATGCATGGTATGTGAAATATGGACCTGGGGAGATTTGCATCAATATTAAAGCACTTTGATTTCAATGGATAATTATGTCAATCTATCGTTTTCTTATTTTAATCCCTAGGATGAATGATGCCATCCACTTCGAAATCCTCTCACAAGGTACAGTGCATGCAAATTTCATTTTTGAATCTCAACAGGTGTGTCACTCACTTTCTATTTCCTTCCAACAGTCATATAGTGATCATTGTAAATTTTATGGCATGATTGAATCTTGGTTGGAGGAATCCTACACATCCGCATTTCCCATGAACAACAATGTCGTCAAATTCAATTTGATGGGAGGAGATTTGTGTGAATCAACTCTTCCTATATGTCATCCCTTTCTACTATATTCTCTACATTTGGCCTTCAGTGAACATGTGATTGCATGTTTGGAGTTACTTGATTGGTTGCATTGGCACTACGCTTACACCTAGCCTTCTTTCATCTAGTGTAGGATAGGATAGGAGTAGGATCAGCATAGTTCTTTTACTTCCCTTTTTGAATGCAATAGCTTAGATGCTTGATTTTGTTTTCATTTGAATAGCATAGATTTCGATTTATTTTCGACACTTCAATAAAGATCATTTACTGCTAATTTGTCTATTTTGCAGTCCATAAAGTTGTTCTTTAGTTTAAGTTGCTTTTCATCAAAGTTTTCTTGTTTTTCATTTAATACTTTTCATTTTTTATCTGACTAAAATCTTGGCTTAACCTTGGTTTCCATCCATCTTTGTGAGGAATCCATGTGCAAGAATTCTTTGAGAGGTTTGAATTGCAAAATTCACTTGTTTCAGTAGCATTTACTCTAAAGTTGAGAGTTAGACAGCAAGTTATCCTAAGAGGCTGAAAGAATATCTATTGAGGAATAATTGACAAATGGAACAAGACAGGAAACTTGCTAAGGTAATTGCATGATCTGTTCACAACCTTACTTAGGATGGTTTTTATCGAGCAGAATTCACTTCCAACAACAAAGAAATTTGATGGTAAACAAAGTGGAATCATGGCCAACCCTTGTCTATTGAAGCACAAGGTTTCACAATGGAACTGGAAGTCTTCAGAAAATCATGATGAGAGGTGTAATTCTCAGCCAGCGCTAGCACTAAAATCCATCTTAATGAAGTAATAAGCGTATAAGATTTCACATGGATTGGTTGTTTCAGGAGGCTGCAAACTTCTAGTTGGTCAGAATGCATGAATATCCTTAAATATGTTGGAAACACTCGATCTATGATTTCTTTATCAGTCCACTTTCTTTCCTATTTTCATATTGTTGATCGTCATTCATCTAAAAGGTTTAATTTTTCAGTTGCAACAAGGAATTGGACCAAGTTCATCTCTAATCCTGAATACGTCATCTCTTCTCTTCCCTTATTTATCATATTTTCCCTCGAAAGAAGTTCATCTCTTAAATTTTGTTTGTCTTGTGATATCTGATTATATTTGAATGAAAAACAGACCTCTCACCTTTGTTTTTCCTCTCATAGGCAAATTTTCCGCACTAGCAAGCACAAATCAACTTGCATCTCTTTCCTAGCTCATGAGCGGAATTAAGGGGTCTCTATTTGAACATGAATTAGAACTATCTCATAATGTTGTGACAACAGTTAAACCATGACAGAGAATAGTGGTTAATCAATGGTCATCCTTTCATATTGGCTAGCGAGCAAATCATGTGTAATGGAGGAACCATCCACACACTAAGTATCTGCTCGCATGAAGGGTGAAGTATCAAAGTATAAAGGTTGAAAATCAAAAGGGATATATTTATGTAGCCATATGAAACAAATATTCAGATAAATATTAATAGCTGGCAGTCAACCCCTATCAGGCGAAAAGGCCACTGCTTTCCCCATCCATCGAATGCTAAGCATGCACTAAATAAATCGGGAAGGAATAGAAAGGAAAGTTTGACCAGACTAGGGGACATGGAGATATCTTTGTCGGGGCTATGGATTCTCATTGGAAGCAAAGAAAGGTTTGTGACATCGTGTTGACTCCATCAGGGCTATGGACGCTTGCGGATAGTGGAGAAACACCTACGAAATATCTATAGATGCACCTGGTGAAAAATATTTTTATCCTAAACCTATATCAGCCCCACGATGGAGATACCAACCTGGATTGTCAATGCAGTTTAAGGAAATAAATTGCATCATCATACATCCTCCATCTACAGTAGACGATTCCTACTAGCTGAGATGCAAGCATCATCAATGAGCCCACCACGATGAAATATTTCAGGTAATTGTTGCGCATTATTTCATAAATTTTTGGTCTTTAAAGAAATTTTATGATCCTCTACATTTTTTGCTTATCAGTTAGGAAGGACTAGCATATGTTCTTGCTTCACCCAATGTATCTCCATTTGTTGCACATGCACAACAACCTCCCAATTTTCTTGTCTTAGTGTCTCTCCAAGACAAGAAATTGGGTCCCCCTCCAATTCTTCCTACTAGGACCCCCATCTTCTTTCTATCATGCAAAAAACTAATCCTAAGTTCTCCTCACACTACCTCTCCTTATCATTTCCAGTTCCTACTAAGATCACTTCGACCTGTCAATTCACACTTCAGCAATTTCCCTCTCCTTTCATTGATACATAGTGTATTGGCGAACACATCCTTCTTCCACCTTCACATTGGCATGCCATTGATTCCTTTGCATGTACATAGACCACCCTCCTTAAAACTTGGTTTATGCATCAGTGTGCTTCCACCAAACCTCACTACACACATTCTTATCATTGGCGAAGTGTGTGTGATAAACGTTGACACATCAATAGTGTCCATGCGATTATCTTCGTCGTGTGCCCACCTTTCATTGAATTTCATTGACGCATTGCATATCGGAGGTGCTCCCTCCATTTCATTTCATTACAATGCTTATCGACGAGATTCAACTCTTCGTCCCTGACGCGCTACCCGTTGACAAGTTTCCCTCTCATGTCGCAAACATATCAGCAACCCCTTATCATCATCAAGCACATCAATGACAATCTTCTCCCTCTCGCCAATGATAATCAAGTCAGCGTATCCCACCTTTTTGTGAGGCCTATCTCGTCCCCTTCCCATCTCGGATCCCTTCTTGATGTGTTCATCAGTGAATCTCCTTACATTCTCAATGAATAAACTCTCCATGCTTATGTAGAAAATTGGTCACTGATTGCATATCTCACCTGATACACTTCAGATTTCATTTATAATCAAGTTTTTTTGTGTTTCCAGTAGCTCGCATTCATGTACAACATCTTTTTTTTTTATTTGCACCTCTTGATTTTATGACTAACCATGAGCATGAAAGTGCCATATATCATCAGATAGGTTAAATAAAGCATATGTAGGTCTTGTGCTGGCACAGAAATGCATCTTGAAGGAAAATCGGTCACCTCGGCTTCGAAACCATGTTAAGCACCTCAAATTTCAATTGGTTGTTTATAATTATGTGATATTGACACATCACCTAATGTCAATAGATGAACTAAGATCCTATATAGCATAGATGACACGGGAACTTATGGAATCGAATTCTGGCAAAGAAGTAACAAGGACGGGGTCCAAACTTTCATTTAAAAATGTTCATGCTCACAATTTTGGGTGCTAGATAAAGTGGATTTGTCACTCCTTAAATAGGATAGTTGTATGAATTATGCAATTAAGATTCCAACGCAACTGACGAAATCAAAATCTGAGGTCTCGAAGTGCCAAAATTATTGCCAAGGATTTCCCACCAAGCAAGCCCCGTTAACCATTGCCATCATTTAAAAATGTATCCATTAAAATGTTTGACTAACATGTTCAGTTATCTTAATCGAAGCATCTCTATGTGCTCTCTATTTTGTAAAAAATGGCACCTCAATCGGACGTCGTATGAGAAAGTTATGGTCTTTCAAACTCAATCTCTTTTTGTTTCTTGTCGGTAAAAGGATACTTAGAAATTATTTTGAATTGTCTTCCTTCATATCGGAGGAGATAATGGGAATAAGTTCGGTTTATACCGTAAGAGTTTGAAAAATGTCCTATGTTTGAAATTAGAGGTGTTCCCATGAACTGCTTCGAAATTTGTTTAAATATCCTTTGAATCCATCGGAAGAGTTCCCATCAACTCCTCCCATGCAAATCAGAGGAGTCAATGTTAACTCCTCTGATGCAAATTGGAGGAGTTACCATCAATTCCTCCAATAGAAAATTGGATGAGTTAATGTCAACTCCTCTGATGGAAAATTGGAGGAGTTAATTTTAACTCCTCCGATGAAAATCGGAGGAGTTCCCATCAACTCCTCTGATGCAAATCGGAGGAGTTAATGTTAACTCCTCCGATGGAAAATCAAAAGAGTTCCCATCAACTCCTCCAATGGAAAATCAGAGGAGTTATTGTTAACTCCTCCAATGGAAAATTGGAGTTCCCATCAACTCCTCTGATGGAAAATCAGAGGAGTTAATGTTAACTCCTCCGATGCAAATCGGAGCAGTCCCATTAACTTCTCCAAAACCTAAAAAACTACCTTTCGTAAATTGGCCATAAATTTTGACTCGGGTGTCCGTTTTGTGCATTATTTATACCGTTGGAAGGGTATTTTGTATCTCTATAACTCCATAGTTAAATTATTTGATAAATTACAAACCTATGGTATATATATATATTTGTATTAATATATGACACCTTGTTAATAACCCCGAAGAACAGCGCACCTCAACCAGAAGCAGAGGAACCATGAATTGAACTCAAGGAAGTTTATGCAAAGTATCGATTACTTATATTTCAGTTTTGTGGGTTAAAATGCTTGTTTTAATAGTTTATTTAAGTATCCTTCTGAGACCTCTCATATACAATATGTTAAATGGTGCTAGATACTAATGCTAAGAGGGGGAGGCACTCAACATCCTTACAGTGTGATCCACATTCAAGGACAATGGAGAATTAAGGAAAACATAAATGTTGTAAGGAATCTGATTCAAATGGATGAAGAGGAGATTTGAACCCCATGATGATCGATTGTCCATCTTAGACAACCAAGATGTTCCAATGTCCAAACTAGTCATTACGATGGATGAGAGGCACTATAGCCAAAATCCATGATGACCCACTGGCGTTAGAGGATAAATTCGAAATGTAACTGTTGTATTCTCCCTCTCATCATTACAAAGATAATAAAGACAAAATCTAGGAAGGATAAATTTCATGGGGGAAGGCAGAAGGCCTAGGGTCACATTAAACCTCATTAAATACTAAAGTTGTACCCAAAGAAGAGGCTTTTATCTCTCCAAATAGTGAGAGGTCTAATTAGGAATTATTACTGAGGGTAACCCCTTACTGTTGTCAGGCGAATTTATACCCGTCAACAATGCGTTAGCGTCAAAGAAAACAATTGAGCTCCAAATTAAGTTTTTCAACTAACATTATGAATATAAACAAATAAATCAACATGCTTATCAAAACAAATTCCTAGTCCTAGATAAACATGCATGGTGTGTGCACATATGTCATAAAATGTAAAATATTTCTCTATCGATGGGTCATTATACGGTGTATACATGTACCCCTTCCCATAATTGCTTCGATTATTTGATCAATGGTTGGAGGTAGACATCCATTATCTTCACTTGTCTTCTACCAGGGACTATAAGAGCTAGTATAAGATGTTCATTCTTCATGGACAACCATGGGGATATTATTATTGATCACTACCACAAACTAAATGGATTAGTTGGTGTTTTGAATAGAATATGGTTTAATTCCATCCATGGATATGCTCAATTGAAGGATTCATACTTCATCCTTGAATTTATCAGGCCATGAAGCCTCGGTTATCACATAAACTTGTCATGGGTCATATGTAGTTGTTGTTAAGACGTAGGTCTACACCTCTGGCATGTCTCTCTCTTTTATGAATACCTTCCTATAATTTTTTCCTCTTCTGGTTGATAAAGTCAGGCCAGTCAAGTATGTTGTATGCACAGGGAAAAACTATGAGCAAAATGCAGTATTCAGAGCAGTCCATTTCGGGCTTGAAATACAAGCAAGCAAACAAGTTCAATTTTCAACGGTGGAGATCCCATGTGCAATTCAGATTAATGGCTCTCGTGCATTCGGAGTTTGAAAGTCATGCAAGGATTAATGACCAGACATAAACCCTGAAGTCCCGAAGTCCCGAAGTAATGAGAGATTGCCACGTCAACCGGGAGAAAGTCACTTCGGGAGATATTCATGCTCGCATTCAAAATCTCTCGAAGCCCCGAAGTGTTGAAGTCTAGAAGTCTCGAAGTAATGAGAGACTACCATGTCAATCGGGATAAAGTCACTTTAGGAGATATTCATGCCCGCGTTAAAAATCTCCCGAAGCCCCAAAATGTCAAATTCTCGAAGTCTCGAAGTAACGAGAGACTGCCACGTCAGCCGGGAGAAAGTCACTTCGGGAGATATTCATGCTCGCATTCAAAAGCTCCTAAAGCCTGAAGCGTCGAAGTAACAAGAGGTTTCCATGTCAACTGAGAGAAATTTAATTCAGGAGATTTCCATCCAAACATCTCGAAGTCTTGAAGAGCCAAAGTCCCGAAGTGATGCCAGGTTGACACGTCGCTTTAGGCCCTACCTCTCCAGGAATTTTTCATGCTTCATAATCCAAAACTCTCGAAGCCCAGAGTGTCTAAGTACCGAAGACACATGGTTCTCATCCATCAGTAGCTATGACAACATAATGATGTCAGGCCACCATGTCAGATTCAGGAGATTGTCCTCCGAGAGATATTCTTGCTCAGCATTCAGCGCTCCCAAACGCAAAAATTGGCTCCATCTCTAAACATGGTTAATGGATTCTGGAGTTGGAAGACGGATAAATTTTAGTGGGGGAACTAAAATAGTAGGGTGTCCCTAGATTGCAGATTGCAACAGATCGACGACCACACTTCATTGCGGGGACAGAACATGCTCGAATGTTAAAATTCTAAAGTTGTCCCACAATCGAAACCATGGTATAGCATAAGAGGTACGTGGAAGTTGGTGGTGGATTGCGGGGGTCGAAGTGATGTGGACCCAAAATTCCCTTGGAAACTTCCATAATCACATGCTTATATAGGGCCCAATCTGAGAGAAACATGTGGAAAAAAACTAGGAGTTAAGCTTCATCCTGATCCCAAAGAGAAATCAGTTAATGAAAGAAGAACTGGTGGTTGAACAATTGACTACTCCCTTAAATGGAAGCATGGAGGGTCTGGTCGAGGAGACAGAAAAATATCAACCCAAAGTACCATAGAGGGTTGTTTTTCCTACATGCCCATACTGACCAAAGTTTCCTTCTGACAGAAGGAACTGGATAGACAAGAGAAGACATACGGCATTGGAGAAGAGGCGCCCAAGCAACAAGACATGTTGGCCCTTGACCAAGTTTGGGAGATCCTTGGTCAAGTTGACCTATTTTGGGACTTCGACAGCCTATCGAAGGTGGAGTGCAAGATGAAGCAGAGATCACGGGATCTCGGCCCCTTTTTGGGTCCTTTTTGGGATGTAACGGGTATGGGGATGTTAGCCCATGGGTTTACCCATGTTTAGGCCTATTTTGCAAAGTATAAATAGATGTCTAGGCAATGTAAGGAGAGGGATGTATGTATATATCTATGTGATATTGGGAGAAGTGCTAAGTATGGATTATAGATGCTTTGTGCATATTGTGTGAGACTTGCAGAGCTACGTGCAAGTAATTGTAAGAAGGCTTCATGTTGTACTCTAACTCGAAGAAGGAGGATCTGATGGAGTGCGCGCAGATCTCCTGTCTTCTAGGGAGTAGGATTTTGATTCTATGTGCCTGTAAGAAGCTTGAACGAAGATAATAGAGAAGAAGAGTTGGTGGACATAGCCCCAAGGTGGGGGTGAACCATGCACATGCTTTGTTGTTATGCATTGTGCCATGTGTTGATGTGTTTATGTCTTTACTTGCTAAGTTCTTTGATATAGATAGATAGGTATGTTTATGCTTTGTTCTAACGATGTTTATGGATGTTAGATATGAACTATGTAAACTTGCTTAGTGCTTAAATCTGCTAGATCTAATCTATCTCTTTATGCTAAGTGCTTGGATACGTTAGATCTGAATGAATGTTGTGATGCTATGTTTTATATGTGGAGTAGATACTAAGTTGAATGATGATGAACTGTAGTTGCTAAGTGCTCAGTTAAGTATTACAATCATAGATCTGTGTCCCAACTAAGGTTGCAGACACTTGATTCCTACAACCACCCCTGCCTCTACCTCGAGTGAGACTTCATCTACTTCGTAGGTGTTGCCAAAAGGGTCGGTAGTTAGGGTCTTTTTGGTGCATTGTTGTAGCGTTGAACCCTGGGTCTGCCTCTATGCCAACAAATGGTTCCATTGTCGGGACCTGAAACTGTGATTGTTGAGAACTGAAGAAAAAAAGAAACTTTGTGCGTAGATCTGTTGTTGAAGTGTGCAATATTCTACCTGAAACTGTGATTGTTGGGAAGTGAATAAAAAGAGAATATTTGTGCGTAGATTTGTTGTTGAAGTGTGTAGTATTCTACCTGAAACTATGATTGTTGGGATCTGAGGAAGAAGAATCTTTGTGCAAAGATCCGACCTAAAACTGTGAAAGATCTATGCATAGATATGTTTCCCTAATGCGCAGTATTCCACTTGACTTGTGAAGCTCTGTGCCAAAAAAAGAGGTCAGATCTGAAGAAAAGAGGTAAGATCTGAAGCTTTGTGCTCTGATAAAGGTAATAATAGTGAAAAGTTCTAGATATGGAAGATTTGTGCTCTGATAAAGGTAAGAATAGTGAAACATTTTAGATCTGAAAGCTTTGTGCTCTGTAAAAGTAAGATAAGTGGAAATTTTTGTTTCAATAGTATGGATCTAGGTATGATTGATAGATTATGTCCTAGATTGAAAACTAGGGCATTGATAGATGAAAGAAGGTTTGGCATGCGTAGATCTGATAAGAATAGTGAAAGATATGTTATACCTATGCATGGAAAGAATGTTTGGACTAACAAATGTTTGCAGGATCCTAGAAATAATTTTTTACAAGTTAGCTACCATGATCCTAGTGCGTAGTACAAGAGAGGTTGGGGACCATTTAAGAGAAAGAGAGGATTAACCCTCTGTTATAGTTGCATAAGGTCGGGCCATCCAGCTAAGGAATGCGCTGGTAGAAGTCCTAGTTGCCTATGTTGCAAAGCTTTGGACCATGAAGTATTGGATTGCCCTAGAATGATAGCCAAACTGGAAAGGATGAATATGATACAAGAAGACCATGAGAAAGGTAAAGCAACTGAGTTTATGGTAGAACCCCAGAAAGAATTAGAGAAATTATTGCTACAAATAAAAGAAACCATGAATGACCACCGACATGTCATCTTATCAGAGATCTTCAAAGAAAAAGCATGCATAGAAGCAAGAATAGGAGACTTCGACATTGATTGTGTTCTAGATGGGGAAACATACGTGAATATCATGACAGAAAGAACTTGGGAACTCTTATGGAAGCCTGATATCACTCCTTCATTGGGAGGAATAGAACTATTTAGAGGAAAGCTGATAAACCTATGTGAAAAGCTCACCCAGATACCTATGAATGCCAATGGGAATTCGACAGAGAAGGATTTCGAGATTGTTAAATTTATTGAGAACATCGCCCCATTTACCATGTTACTAGGAAAACCTTGGATTGAAAGAGATCATGCCAGAAGGAAGGTAGAAGAAGAAGTTTTAGAGCAGAAGAAACAAGAGTTAAATGATTTCATGACTAGAAGGATAACACACTTGATTGAATAACAGAAGAATAGATCGAAGCTATCTAGCACCAGAAACCCGGATGACGAAGTTGCAAGAACACTAGAAGACCCACAGAAGATTGAAGTACCTATTCCAGATAAAGAAGAAGTATCACCCTCGAATCTTAGGAAAGAATCTCAACAGCGCGAAGTAACTATGCCAAACGCAGATAAGAATCAAAATGGAAAAAGGAATACCGAGACGAAGCTCACTGGAAAGAAGGCTAGAAAGCTAAGTAAGAAGAGAGATAAGATTGAAAAGTTATAGAAGGATCCAGAGGGAAATTCGCAGAGGGAAAATTTTCAAAATTGGAGCTTCGTCGGGATAACAGAACAGCACCACATGGCACTTCGCCACGGTGAAGCACTATAGTCGTTAGGAAAAATATAATCATTAGGCCAACCCTCTAAACAGGTAGAAAGGCATTTATGGTTTGCCACCAGACTGTTGGACCGCGTCGTAATGGAAAGAACAGAGTTAATGAAGGCTTCTCACCCGTTGCAAGAGATCCATTGCTAAGTTATCTATTTATCCTGTCGCGCCATGCACCGAGAACAATTTTGCTAACCGTGAATCTGAGCCCACAAAATTGTTGATTTTACATAGTGATCATTGCACTATTTTCCTCTATCCCATTGCAGTGTCTAAGTTACTCCTCGAACCCGATATTTCCAACCTCGAGCATGTATAATGCAGGCACCACCTGCTATGTCGAAGCAGATCTTCGATTCCGCCATTTTCGGCACTGGAATCTTTCTTGCATACGGTCTTCATCATTCTTTGACAGGGCTATTTTTAACTATCACTAATATTTGCAATTTCGTTCTTTCGTTTTACTTGGCAGGACTATTGCTGAATTTGTCAAATTGTCGAAATTGTCAAATTGCCGAAATTGTCAAATTGCCGAAATTGTCAAATTGCCGAATTCGTTAAATTAAGCACTTTTGGTTTTTGCACACCCCCCGAGTCTACTTAAGCCCCAACGGAAATAACTTTTCATTCACATTTTTAACACCACATGAATTTAAAATATGACCAAAGGCCCCA
>ML782012.1:443737-465690 GCA_009831015.1 Picea engelmannii | reverse complement strand
ATGTATCTCTGCGCATGCTCCTGGAATTAGATTCCGAGCTTCTCCTTTTCATCTACATTCAAGCTTCTTCCTCGAGCTCTGTGAGCTAACCCTCATCTAGAATAAACTGGATTAAACTAGGTTCAGCTCTCTAATCATCAACCCAGACTTGTATTTATATTACAGTGGATTTCTGTTCCAAGATCCTATGATTAAGGAACAGAGTCCTTAACAAACTCAATTGACCCCTACGAGTCATCAGTGACTCACTATTCATTAACAAACCCTATCTTATCTTTTACAAGTGGAAAGGATCTAGAATCCTTGTCCATTATTCAAATTTTCCACAAAATAATAAATTATACAAGTGTGAGACCCTAGGTCTCTTTGAATTCTCTCAAATTTGGTGAAGTCATGGGTGACTTCATTTTCATGAGCTTATGCTCCTGCATCAATGTATGTCAGACGAGTTCAGCGCTGTAGAGAAAGTTTTCAAAGAATTTCTCATCGACCTCATGACTGAACGAGTAATGTTGATGTCTGCAGGTATACAAGCATCATCGATGAGAGGACTACAAGCCTCTCCATAGACTTCTCGTGGAGTCGGATCATCCCAACCCTCAGCAGAAAAGAGAACCAAGCACAAAGATGACCTAGCAAATGTGAAGTTGATTCCAACCATATTTCTCGATTACACCCTGTATTTGGCTAGCGCGGTGAATCGTGATAGTGTGCCAAGATATTTTGAATACACCATGGTCACTGCGTACCTACCGAAGTGGATACACGCAGTTCGAACCGAGTAGGACATGATCGCAGCGTTGAAGTTCAATGACTTCAAACTTGAAGATCGCAAGATCTATGGTATGCTTTCCCCATATAAGTACCTAACCAGAACGAAGGGAAATAATTCAAAGATCATCCCTCAGTCGTGGATGATGAACCTCATGCAGTCCACCCTGCTGAATGTCATGAAGATCCCACACTTCATAAGACACCAGGAAGTCAATGCATGTGTCAAGCTACTAATATCATGTTACCATGGCGGATACTTATGGCTAGACCACCATATTACAGTTGACCCAACGTTGATCCACAGGATCATAGGACTGAGTATGCAAGGACCCAACCCGCAGGAGTTTTATCCAGGAAAAGCTGCAAATTGCGCGCTGGCACAGAAGATCAAAGATACATATGGCGATGTTGAAAAGGGAACAAGAGGCTACAAGGTAGCTTCCATCCAAAGTGGCACAGTGCACCTAGCATGTCAATTGATAGTTGGAAAGTTAGTAAGGAAGAACCGACCTACGCAGGTCACTGGCTTTGTCATTGACCTCACAGGGAAGTGCGCAGAAGGCCTACAGATGAACTAGATGAAGTACCTAGTTAACCAATTGGAACTAGACTTTCGAGAAGCATAGGCTCAAGTTTATGAAATTCATTTCAACTGCCTCCTGATCCTCATTACATTTGTTTCCTGGGAGATGTCAGAAGATGTGACCTTCCCAGATATAGATTCGTTCGAACCGCTTGCTACGAAGTTCGCTACCCTTTGGTATTCAAGTGATATGAACAAATAGTGGCATTCGAATTTTATGTTTCATACATATTACCTCCAGCTAAAGAGATCCATCGAAGATGAGCCTCACATGACTCCAAACACCTTGCAAAAATTCCAACCCCTGATGAAGTTCAGCACAGATCGGCACTTCATCTACATTACAGTGGGAGTAGATGAACATAAAGAGCATCTCCAGTCATATTATAAACTTACAGAAGAAGATATTGAGGAGATCACTAAGGAATGGTCCACTGACCTCCTTATCCCTGCCAACCCTGCAGAGATATCTGATCTTGACATCCCAGAGGACACTCATAAAGAACAGAATACACCCAAGAAGACTGAGGAGGTCCAAAATTTAAGTAGCACCTCAGGAAAGACTACTCCAGTGTCACCCGGCTGAGGGGGTGATGACGAAGTAGAAGCTAAACAGAAGCCAGGCAAAGTAACACCGCCCAGAGACGAGGTTGACCTCTTGAAGAATAGGAAGGTTTCCCCCCTAAAACCTTCTTACCAGAAGAAATCGAAAGCCACCATGACCAAGATGCAGACTGTCCTCACCTCTGATGATTTTGACTTCATCGTAGCAACCCTGAATGATGCTTCACTGGAAATAGCAAATAAACAAGAAGCCAAGCAAGAAGAAATTTATGATAGAATTGAAGTCAAATTTCGAGGGGTACAGTAGGCCCTTCATTCCAGCCACGTAATCTCCACTGCGCCCCTGCCATCCGGAGAACCAGATTTGGGAGATGATCCAACCCAACTCCATTGACTATTTGATACAGTGGAAGCTCACCTTCGATGAGCACAAGAAGAAATAGAACAAGCCACCCAGGCTTTGAAGCAAGTTCAAGGCATACTCGTAGAACAACGCAACACTACAAAACAGGAAAATATTGCTCTCCAAGAAAAGTTCAATGAAGAAAAAGAACAGATGCAGAAAGGAAAAGAACAGTTGCTTACAGAGCAACTCGAAGTGAAATAAGCAGTAAGCAGAGCACTTCGCTTTATGACAGTATTAGAAATAAAGGCAGAGGACCGAGTCATGCAACAAGTAGATCAGATCGCAGAAGCTATCCAGCAGCTATAGCAACGCATAGCAAACTTAGAGCTCTGCATAGTGCCCGAGACTTCGTAGGATGTAAGGGATCAGAGAGAAGCAACCGCTCGGAGTGCAGTTGAAAGGATAAAGGCCCTTGCCATGGAATGCAAGCAGCTGAGTAATCACAATGCCCAAACGTATGAGAAACTCACTGAGAACCCAGAATTGCAGACACTAGAGTCACAGCTCTAGGAAGCAAAGTAGCAAGCAGAGACAATACAGGCGCAATTGAAGCCCCTGTCAGTTGTATAAAGAATGAAGAGATCCCAAGAGAAATGCACCACTCAGCAGCAGATCCACACTATCCAGAGTAGAGTTATGGAAGTAACTTAGAGGCTCCAACCTGTACAATATAAGGCTTACCAATTGTTCATAGAGTTCGAAGGACGAGGAGTAGAACTCGACCAAGTTATCACTGCAATTGAACAACGCTTGGAGGGACCTATCAATGACATAGTCATCCAAGAGTTTGTTGAACAGGAGGTGTGGCACAACAACAAATTGAAGCAGCTCGAGCCACGCTCGAGGCTTTTGAAGCAAAACTACCCAGACTAGAGTGACTTGGGACGAGTCACAGGTGAGTGTTGGGGGTATGTTGTCCCTTGACCAAGTTTTGGGAGATCCTTGGTCAAGTTGACCTATTTTGGGACTTCGATAGCCTGTCGAAGGCAGAGCACAAGAAGAAGCAGAGATCGTGGGATCTCGGCCTCTTTTTGGGTCCTTTTTGGGATTTTGGATTATGTAACGGGTATGGGGATGTTGGCCCATGGGTTTACCCATGTTTAGGCCTATTTTGTAAAGTATAAATAGATGTTTAGGTAATGTAAGGAGAGGGATGTATGTAGATATCTATGTGATATTGGGCTAAGTGATAAGTATGGATTGTAGATGCTTTGTGCATACTGTGTGAGACTTGCAGAGCTGCGTGCAAGTAATTGTAAGAAGGCTTGGTGTTGTACCCTAACTCGAAGAAGGAGGATCTAGCAGAGTGCGCGTAGATCTCCTGTCTTCTGCGGAGTAGGATTTTGAAGTTATGTGCCTGTAAGAAGCTTGATCCAAGATAATAGAGAAGAAGAGTTGGTGGACGTAGCCTCGGGGTGGGGGTGAACCACATACATATTGTGTTGCTATGCTTTGTGCCATGTGTTGATGTGTTTATGTCTTTACTTGCTAAGTGATTTGATATAGATAGATAGTTATGTTTATGCTTTGTGCTAACGATGTTTATGGATGTTAGATCTGAACTATGTGAACTTTCTTAGTGCTTAAATCTGCTAGATATAATCTATCTCTTTATGCTAAGTGCTTGGATACGTTAGATTTAAATGAATGTTGCGATGCTCTGTTTTATCTGTGGAGTAGATACTAAGTTGAATGTTGATGAACTGTAGTTGCTAAGTGCTCTGTTAAGTATTACAATCATAGATCTGTGTCCCAGCTAAGGTTGCAGACACTTGAGTCATGCAACTATCCCTACCTCTACCTCGGGTGAGACTTCATCTGCTTCGCAGGTGTTGCTGAAAGGGCCAGTAGTTAGGGTTTTGTTGGTGCGTTGTTGTAGCATTGAACCTTGGGTCTGCCCCTATGCCAACAAGACATGTCATTCATTTTTGGTTGCCAACAAGCTCCTTGATTTAAGTAGTTTGTTAGATTTGTTGGTACAAATGTTAGACTTGTAGATTTTTGTCGAGAATCCTAGGATAGGAAGGCCAGCTCGCACTCCTAGTTGTTGTCTTATGTTTTGATTATGGATACATCTGATGAATGATATAATAGAAGGGGGCCCAAGACCGAGGGAGGTTTTGAGAAATGGAATGGCTATATATTTTAGTTTGTAAGTTGGTGGGGCATGTGGTTGTAAATTGTATGTTATTGAAGATTCATATGAGTTATTTCATCAGATTTGTATTCTATGTTCTATAATTTATTCTTCATCTTGTTTGAATGTATTGTTGATTTCAAGGATTAAAATTTTCCTTTGATTGATAGATTATCGATGCAGTAGAGGATCTATTGTAAGCTTGCCTATTTATCATTATTTACTGTTCAGACACGTCTAGATTCTCTTTGCAGAGAGGATCTCTACTTAGCGAATATTTGTATTTATGTTATTCTCTTATTATTCTCTTCATCATTATGCAAATCTTTTGTCTGATAGGGAGCTTAAATGCCTTCAATGAGCAGATTTTTTATGACTCCATAGCCCAATGGTCCATCACTAATCTGTAGTGATATCTATTGTCTTTTTCTTTCTTTAAAGTCTTGCTAATCCCTGATTTCAAAACAAATTTGTATGGTATCAAGCTTACTCCCATTTGCAGTCCGGGGTGACTCTTGGAGTGGTAACAACCTCTATATGCTTCATGGATATTGAATTTTCTAGGATCTACATAACTCATGGCTTACTTTTGTGCGAGGAATGCCACCCCTACAACATAGATAATTCTTTGCAATGAAAGAGCCTTTGAATCCTTAGAATTATAAGCATGTGCCTCAATATCTTATGAGGAGGACCATGTGTCTTGCCCTTGTTTTTTAATTTAGGATACCTATCATGCCCACATTTTGGACATATCTCTTTGTCCTTGTTTTCACCTTTCTGTAGAATGCAATCATTTGGAAAAATGTGATATAATATGTACTCAACACCCAACTTTTTCAGCGATTTCATTACCTCTTTGTTGTTATTGGGGAGGACATTTTCAATTGGAAGTACCTTATCTTTAAATAATTTGCAATTAGTGGGCAACAAAAATGTACATTGTCAACAAACATGCATGAACTCACTTTTCATTGTTGATTGGGTGATAGGATTCGTTAAAATATACGGGAATTAATGGTAAGTTGCCTTAGTAGTGTCGATAAACACACATATAACATACCATACATTGCTTCAAGTTGTATAAAAACATTTTTGTCCCTATTTGGATAAACATTGCCCCACATCCAAAGAGAGGGTCGTTGGAAGTTGATTGTAGGCTTTTGAAGAAGGTATCGACAATATGAGAACTATCCCCTGGTTCATCTTACTGGAATGCATGTAATAACATCCCCCCGTGACATGGTGATCTAGTAAGAAATCATCCATACCCACCTCTATATTATTATCTTTGTCCCCAACATGTGAAGAACCAGTGTTACTATAGACATTTTGAATTGATGACTTGGGATATAGTGGGAATTGAATAGGTGGTTTATTCAACCATGCTTGGTATGCTTCCTCTCTAAGTTGTGCTCGTTTAACAACATTCTCTTGATTTGACATCTGTTAAGCCCTAAATTGTGGCACATTACCCATTAATTAGGGCATATTACATTAGTATTGTTATTTTATTTATGTTGGCTTGGGTCCATTAGTTGTAATTGTACCTCCTAGTCTCCTATATATACCAAGGAGACCTTTTCATTTGGAATCATCTTGTATTTGTGAATTCATGTAATGTATAAGGAGTTTTCCCCCTCAAAGAGGCTTGTTATCTAAATTTATCTCCTTTTCAAGGGATGGAGGACTTATTCTAAGGTTTTTTATGCTATTTTGATATTTGGTTCTTAACATTTGGTATAAGAGCTAGACAATCCTCGAGACTAGCTTCTTCAAAACAAGTCTTCTTGGAATTTTTGCTACAATTTTTTTTCTACAAGGTTTGTGGATCTATAATTTATATGGTGTAGAGGTGACATATAGAGATAACTTGGGTCCAAATTTCAGATCTTGGTTCGTTATATTTTTGGAGATATATTATGTTCAAGTTAGGGTTTTTTACTAGTCCTTAAACTAGTATGAAACAAGATTTGTTGGAATTTTCGCTCCCAATTTTTTTTAGCTTGGTTTTAGTTTCTGCAATTTTTACAACACAAATTTGTAATAGTGACATATATTGTGTAAAAATTTCAGCCCTTGATTCGTTGTACTCTAAAATTTATTCTCTGAGGAAATTAGGGTTTTGGGTTGGCCCATATTTTAGTCTAAAACATGTGTTCTCGGGAAAATTGTTATATCTGAAGCTATAAACCTCCAAATTGAGTGAGACCTATTCCATTGGTTAGGGTACATACCGAATTTTTATTGGTGCAAATTTCAAGTTCTAAAGTGAAGACAGTGACACGCAGCGGGCCATACAAGTTCGCTCTCCTGAAAAGGAAAAAATCAGCACATCTTGGGAAAGTTATCATAAAATTCTCTTGGAGAATCCAATCTTGGTCTAACTTGTGGGGTTGGAAAGAAGACACATCAGGCTACCTTAGGCAAAAATTTTAGACTCATAAGGGCTGAAATTGAAGAGCTACAACAAAATAAAGGTCTGCTAGCAAAAAAGTCTCCAAATCAGGGTTTTGAAAGGTGTGTTTTTCGTTTTTTTGGAAATTTGCATATCTTTTGACTAGAAGATCCAATTAGGGTGATTCAAAAAGTGGAATAAAGTGATATAAAAGGAGTATCACATAAATTTAGGAGAATCTTAGGGATTTTTATGTACATACGTATTCCGACGTCTCTAAACGTAGGAGTTGTTGTTACTTGTCAGTGCTACAACCTAGGGACGGTGTGGTTCTTCCACATACCTAGAGTATATCGGAATGCCCCTTTCGAATAGTTGTGCATTAGAAAACACTACTACGTATATGGGATCCCATGTACCTGGCATATATCAGGAGACCCCCTAGAATTCTAAGACCAATCGAGTAAACCATTTGGTCGTCTTGTTGCTATAGTACACCAAGAATAGCACTCGGGGAGATCACTTTCTAGTACCTGGGTAGTCAGATAGTACAGCTAAGGGCATGGTCAAGCCTCCTTAGTTAGTGAACTGATATATTATTGGGCCTAGTACTATTTTTGGACCCCGCATGTATATCAGAGAGCTATAGCACCTTACACTCCCTTGTCTATGAGGACCTCTGCCTAAGCCAATTAGGAATTCCTTCCTTGAAGTGATACGTGGCCAACATGCCACCAAAAAAGGTAACTTCCACACCAAATAATCCCTCAAACAGTCCTACTTGGAATCTTGATGAAGGTGAAGAAATGTGCAGAGACATAAATGATTCACAAAATAAGGAAGTAACAAAATATGATAGATTCAATTGAAGATAAGCTGGAGGCAATGATGGATACTAATATGGATGGCTTAAAATGGGAGATCATGGAAGGGTTGAAAAATTTTCTAATGGAGAGGCCACCTAAAAGTGATAATGTATCCCATGAAATTCATGATGAGGACACAAGGAATATGAATCAAGACTAGAGAAACTCCAGCTTTGGGTTGAAGACCAACCAATTTCCTAAGATCGATATGAGGCAACGATCCAGTCACATGGATACTCCAGATGGAGCAGTTCTTTGATCTACATGATGTGATACACACACAAAAGGTATGAATTGTGTCCTTATATTTAGAACCTAATCAGTTTTTGTGGTATCGATGGCTTCGTTCTCCCAAATCACTTGTGACTAGGAAAATTTTCATGGAAGAAATGATAGCACACTATGAGGATACAAGGAGCAATACCTTCTTCAGCCAATTGATAAATCTCAAGCAAAGGGGTTCAATTGCGAAGAACATTGAGAAATTCCAAAGATTTAATATAAAGGTAATGGATATTCAAGATGAGCACCTGATTGATGTCTTCATAGGAACTTTAAAGGATAACATTCAACATGAGGTTCGCCTTTGGGAACCCAAATCATTGGAGAATGCATTCAGAGTGGCAAGAAATGTTGAAAGTAAAAATTTAGCTATGGCTACTAGAAGAACCACCCCTAACATCTATCCAGAGAATAGTGTTCCTTCTTTTAAACCACATCAACCTATAAGGTTGACACCTCAACAATTGGAGGAAAGAAAAGCAAAAGGTCTATTCTTTAATTGTGACACTAAGGGACATAAGTCTGGTGAGAAGAAATTATTCTACATAGATTGTGAAGAGGAAGAAGAACAAGAACCATATCAAGGTAAATATGTAGAAGAGATTTGTTCTGAAGATATGACTCCCACCATATCATGTCATGCATTAGCTAGAATTAGCACTCCTCAAACCCTCGAGATCGAAGGATATATCAAAATGAAAAAGGTAATAGTTCTAATTGATTCTGGTAGTACTCATAATTTCATTCACTGTAAATTAGCCAAAGCTCTCAATTGCTTTATATATCCAGCGCCAGAGTTTCAAATAATTATTGCAAATGGAGGAACTATAAATTACTTAGGAAAATTCCATAAGATCAATCTTACTATGGGGGGATATGTAGTGAATAGTCCAATGATTGCTATACCCATGGGTGGTGTTGATTTCGTACTAGGGGTCCAATGGTTACAATCATTGGGAAAAATGGATTTTAATTCTCAAGAACTTTTCATGAAATTTTCATTAGAAGGAAAGGAATTTGAGTTAAGGGGTATCACAGGGAAACACAGTAAGGTGTTATGCTCTAATGGCATGACAAAATTATTGAAAAAGGTGCATCAGGGTATAATTGTACAACTATGATCACTATATGTTAAAACATCTAAGCCATCTATTCCCCTATATCTCCAAGGGATGATTGATAAGCATTCCAAAGTATTTGAAGATATTCCCAGAGGTCTTCCACCCACTCGTGATCATGATCATGTTATTCACTTAATTCTTGGGAGTTTTCCTCCTAACATCGGGCCTTACATATACCCTTATGCCCAAAAGAGTGAAATTGAGCATATGATTGAAAAAATGTTAGAGGATGACATTATTAGACCTAGCCAAAGTTCTTACTCTACACTGATGGTAATGGTACTCAAGAAAGAGGGTTCATGGAGTATGTGTCGAGATTATAGAGAGATCAAAAAAGATCACCACTAAAGATAAGTTTCGCATTCCCGCCATTGATGAATTGTTAGATGAAATACATGGAGAAATCTACTTCACAAAGTTGGATCTCCATTCAGGGTATCATCAGATTAGAATGAAGGAAGAAGATATCCCAAAAACAACATTCAAAACTCATAAAGGCAATTATGAATTTTTGGTCATGCCTTTTGGCCTTACGAATGCACCTTCCACATTCCAAGTGATGAATTCCATTTTCAAGCCCTTCCTTCGAAAATTTGTGTTAGTATTTTTTGATGATATACTAATCTATAGTAAGTCTTGGGAAGATCATGTTCGACATGTTGACAGGGTGCCACAACTACTAAAGGAGCAACATCTATATGCCAAACCATCCAAATGTTTCTTTGGGGTGAAAGAGGTAGATTATTTGGGTCATATTGTATCTCATGAAGGTGTCAAGGTAGACCCTAACAATATTAAATCCATGATGGACCAGTTAGTTCCCAAAACATTGAAGAATCTTAGAGGATTTTTGGGTTTGACATGTTGTTACCGCAAGTTTGTTCGAAACTATGGAAGAATAGAAACACCTTTAACTACATTAACTAAGAAGGATGCATTTTCATGGACTCCGGAGGCAAATCAAGCTTTTGAACAACTTAAAGAGGCAATGTACAAAGCTCTTGTCTTGACCACACCAGACTTCACAAAAACATTTATTGTGGAATGTGATGCCTTGGGAAATGGCATTGGTGTTGTTCTAATGCAAGAAGGAAGGCCCCTTTCTTTTGAAAGTTGGCCACTCGAGGGAAAGGACTTACACAAACCCATTTATGAGAAGGAAATGATGGAAATACTACATGCATTGAATCAATGTTTCCCTTACCTAATAGGTAGGCACTTCAAGGTCAAAATAGATCATGACAGTCTTAAATACTTCTTGGAACAAAGATTATCTTTAGAAGAGAAACAAAAATAAGTGATTGTTATAACCCTAATTTTCACCAGACATGCTTACTTGGCATCAGGCCATCTCAGATTCCTTCTTTTCCAAAACACTGCTAAACAACTCTTCTTAAAAACACCTTTTATAAAGGCCCACGCGCCCTGCTACATTACTAAACGCATGTACATGCTAGCTGACCCAAGACAGCCTGCATGTACCTACGAAAGCAAGAAAAAAGGAAAGTTGTTGACAGAACACACAGCTTTGGGTAAGTTAACTAAACCTTTCATCCATGCATGGCCGAAAATTCGACCAAATACCTAGCTTCTTCTAGCCTATAAAAGAAGGGTTAGTGTTACACGTCAAAATTGCTCAGATGGATAAGTGTCGCATTATCCCTATCGATCGTCGTAAGTGTCGCATCTTCCCTGCAACTTTCGCAAGTGTCGCAAGTCGATCATTAGTGTCGCAAACAATGTCCAGACATGATGCCATGATAACGACACTAAGGAAGCACTTATGACACCTCATATGACTGATTTGAAGATCAAGAACTGGTCTACTGGAATCAAATAGCTCTTGACACCTGAAAGGGACCCTGAAACATTGATTTGGAAGGGGAACGCTCCCCTACTATAGCTGTAGAAGCATTGGCGCTCCTCTACTATGATTCAAGGAGTGTTATAACACCCCTTAGGCCCTTCTGGAGAAGTGTTGCTCATCTTAAGAGCGTTGGTGCTTTCCCAAGGCACACCAGGAGCGCTACAACGCTCTGATGCCCCTTTTGGGGGAGCGCTCCCTATTCTGGGTCAATTGTTAGCCCGTTGAGTAGAATAAGGGGGAGCTCATTCGAGATTAGGAGGCAGTTGTGCTCGAATTCTCGGTTTCATCAAAAGATCCCTGATCTAAGGAGAAGGTCCCCAACTGGTTCTAAACATAACTCAAGAGGTTAGACCCCTCCCAATCTATATAAACAGGCTCTATGATGGTGGAAAGGAGGGAGAACTGAACATATGAAACTTATGATCTTGGAGGAAATTGACAGTCAGCCAAAGGAGAGTGATCAAGGAAGCTGTTGTTATCCAGGTTGTGGATCTTTCAGGCAAGGGTTATACGAAGAGGACTTGACGAATTTGTCGCATTCGCATCTATGATTGTAAGTACTGTTGTCGTTATTCTCATTAATATGACACGCTTGGCCTGTTTCTTTCTAGTTTGTGTTTGATGTTACATGAACTTATCATTTAGTGATAGATCTATTTTCAAGCTAATGTCAATAGAGTAGGAAGTGGTCGTATCTTGTTTTGTCCACAAACCTCAGCGAGGAGCAAAGGATTGGAGTGCAACTCGGAGCATGCAGGGACAAACGTCGATTGAAAGGTACTTCTGATATCCTCCCTTCTCATGCATTAGTTTAGATAGATTTGAAAGGAAGTCAGTGTCCACGTTAAGCATTTTTCTGTCTAGGGTTAAGGTCAAGCCTTAGAGGTGATCTACCTGTCCGCAGGGAGATTTTCCTACAACAGTTAGGGGTCCCATTTGGAAGAGGAGAATCATAGTAAAGAAACTATACCCGATTAAGCATTCCCTTTGTCCCAACCTTTAGCCATCCTTGTGCAAAGAGAAGTATAGAGCAAAGAAGTTGGAGAACAGTTGAAGAGGAGCCCAGGACCAGGTTCATGGATCAGTGGTCGGCTTCATCATTGTAAGTTGCTTTAGTGAAGTTAATAATAAAGAAGTACTTTTCCCGTCCCACCATATGAGGTTTTCATTGTTTATTGCGTACATGTTGATTAAATCTCTAACCAATTAATCTGTAGATCAAATGCATGTGGATTTCTTTGTTTGTCTTGTGTGAATGCAGGTCAGCCTTGGGAGGAGAGTTGTAGTCAAAGAGTGACCAAGCGTGAAGAAGGATTGATGTCAAACGCCCAAAATAAGGTATTCTTACTTGATCTTCTTAACTACGTATTTGCTTAAGAATAATGGGGATTAGGTCCGGGATGATGGTAGAAAGTAGGAATCTTTAGGTCTTTTCTACATGCATGATAAAACCCTAAGTGCTAGTCCGTAGAGGGATTTCCCACTCACAACAGAATTGGCGACCATACTGGGGAACTCTAGGGTTTCTAGGAATATTTTTTGGGTATTTTTAAAAACTGGTTTCATTCCTTGTTTTTAAAGTTTATGCAAAAGTCTGAGCTAACAGAGATTCTGGTCTTCCATACCAGTTATCTCTGTTTCTTTTCTTGACTGCATTTTTTTTACTTTTCAAGACCCACGGAGGTACACGCGGCCTGTATAAGGTCTGCACGGATGTACTTGTGCCCTACCTTCTCACAGCCCACGTGTACACACTAGCTGAGGAAGTTTCAGTCGTGTGTATGATTCTAGAAAATTTCTTTTAGAGAGGCAGTCATCCTCTCCCCTATCAGAAATAGTCCTTCTCAGGAGTTTTCTGGAACTCTTTCTAGTCTTTGTTGTTTGCAGTCTATAGCTTAGGTTTCACCTCAGATTGGTTTGTTCTATGAAGTTTTCCTTGAATTGTTTTCTTTTTTCTGTTAAAGTAAGTGTCTGAGTCTTCAAGAGATCCTGGTTCTCAGTACCAGTAGTCTCTGCCTGGGATGGATTGCTTGGCCTTTCATTTGTCTCAGAGTTTCAGAGATACATGCGGCCTGTATAAGGCCAGCACACGTGTACACATGCTCTGACTTTACACAGCTCCCGTGCACACGCTTGTTTTTGAACTGTTGGTAGTGTGCTTGTGGAGAAAATTTTTGTTGAAGGTGAGGCAGTCATCCTTTCCTTTGACAAGAGTTATACCTCTCAGGTTTTTGGGTCTCTATCATAGCGGTCAGTAGCTTAGGTTTGATCACAGCAATAGATTTCTTTTTCATTAAGAAGTTTTCCTCAAAAAAAAAAATTATAGGGTTTTTAGACAAGTGTGAGAGTCCAATTTTAATTTGCTTGTGTGTAATTTTTAAATTGACTCTTTGTGATATGTGCTTAGGCCAGAAGTTTTCTTGGTTTTTACTTGTTGATATTTTTCCTCTTTTCTTTGTGAGCATTGAAATAAAAAAATAAAAAAAACTTGTATTTCTTTGTTTGGTTAAATAGTGTTGTTTTGCATTAGTAACCAGGGAAAAGTCTTTGCTTTCATAAGTCCTTGATGGTTTACTTAGATCATAAGTAGCTCGTAGTCTAGTGAAATCATACTTTGAGTTTGTTGTTCAAAGATCTTAGAAAAAAATTACGTTTGAAAAGTTGTTTAAGATTTGAGTTAAGTGAAGGTATTTTGTTTCCAGCTTTCTATTTATTTTGATTTCGTCTTTCAAACATCACTAGTTTCACTTTCATAACCTTTGACTTAAGACAATCCATAAAAATTAACGCTAAATCTAAAATTCATTAGACTTTTTATGTTTGTAGGGTCAACCAACTAGTTTAGGGTTAGGGCCTTGAATTAGGTTGGAGAGAAAACTCTTCAAGGCCATTAAATCAAACATTGGAATCTGAGTTAGGGAGTGTCAAATTCCAGTATCGTGAAAGTTATTTGGGACCCCCCTCTAACACAGGGGCTAAACACAAGGTCGCGTGCCGAAAGGTATCAGAGATAACCCCTCCAAAGCTGGACCAATCGTAGTGGAGAACACATATAGAGGGATTGTCTTGGGATTCCATCGATTGCATTTGCCACGGAGCTTCATGGGTCTCGAATCCATTCAAGGTCCTCAGTTGTCTTCCAGACCACTTGCCTTCGATACCCTTGACAGGTTTCAGGTTTGATACCCTGCTCATTGTGGTCTACCCGACTTTCGACTGTACCCGCATGGGGACTATTCGACTTTCGACTGTAGCCGCATGGGGACTATTCGCGCATTGGCAACCTAGTTGCCTATCTTTTTAGAGACATACACAGGTGACTGTGGGGGTATATCGCGGTACCTAGGATAGACATTGGGCCACACTTTGCAAAGTATACCTGGAGGGTGCTTCCGTGTTCGATTTTCACTTGCACTGGTAAGTTTCTCTAGTGTTGGTTGTTGTAACTATTCTTCCAGCTAGTTTAGTGTTTTCTTGTTTTATCTTGGAGGGACCTTTTTCGACTGTACCCGCATGGGGACTATTCATGCATTGGAAACCTAGTTGCCTATCTTTTTAGAGACATACACAGGTGACTGTGGGGGTATACCGCGGTACCTAGGATATACATTGGGCCACACTTTGCAGAGTATACCTGGAGGGTGCTTCCGTGTTCGATTTGCACTTGCACCGGTAAGTTTCTCTAGTGTTGGTTGTTGTAACTGTTCTTCCAGCTAGTTTAGTGTTTGCTTGTTTTATCTTGGAGGGACCTTTTTAGTGTGTGTTGTTTTTTGAACGAATAGAAAGCCCTAGGGTGTCTTTGATATTCTCACATAGTGGAGGATCATGAGCTCCGTCGGTCACGAAGGCTTCTGGGCCTATCACCGGTTACACTGGAGCCACCTCTGCCACCACTAAGGCGAAAGCTAGACCAACAAGGGTCTTTTGAAGTGACTAGGTCACAAGAAATTGTACCCGAACAACATCCGGAGGAAACGACTGTTTTAGATTTTGGAGAGAAAGCTCTTGGTCCATCTGAAACTCCAACCATTGATCTTTCAGCACCCATCATCGTATCGATTCACCCTTACGAGTGCCAGACAGTGTCGCACGCAGCAATGGAAACAAATGTTGTCACTCCTTCTGGGAATTATTCAATTCCCACTACGGTTGTCACCACAGGAGAGTTTCCACCTCCTAACCAACCATCACCAGTCCAAGCCACCATGGTCTCGACTGCCTCTACCTTGCACAGTGGTCCAATCTCGTCTATGGTGGCGGCCACAACCCCTTTCACACCGAGTGCGACAGGCCCTCTGTTCTCATATGGGATGCCTAGCTCAGGTACAAGTCTTGTACTTTCCTACTCCACTTCACAGACTTTAGGTCTGGGGGCAGGGAGCTCTAACGCTCCTTTGCAAGGCCACATGGGGGGAACTTCATCTCCTTTTAACGCTTTCCCTTACGGGGGAGGTCATATACCTCCTTTGTTCCCTTCGCTCGGTGGCACCCACTAGCAATTCGACGGGCCACCTACACACCATAGTTTATTTGGAGCAGGGAGTCAAGGACCACCTTCTCATAATATGTCGGTAGGTTCGATACCATTTTCTTTGTTCAGTGCGTTTGGTAACAACGCTTTCTCATCAACTGCTTTCCTGACTGGGGGCAATCCCGGTCACGGACAACCTATTCCTATGCAGGGTACTATTCATGCACAGGGGGCAAACCCAGGAACTTCTTTTGCATCAAGGCCTTGGAATTCGTGGCAGGGATCAGTTCCCTCATCAGGAATGTCGATCTGGGGCATTTCTTTTCACAACCAATGGAACCCCGGACAAGGTACTATGCATATCCCCATGGGATCGGCATGGGGCAACCCTTCCCAAAGTCCTCTGAATGTAATGCATGCCCAACCATCTACGTCCTATTTTGGGAATCAGCGGATGATGTCTCCTCACACGCAGAATCTGTACGCTGGTCATGGCCATGGATTTTACCAGAACCCATGCCAGCGGCCGAACTTTTCTTGGGAACCTAGTGCCAGTCAAACTCCAGGTCCCTTTTTCCATGGTTATCACCAACAATCCAAACTACCTTTCATGGCAACCTTGCATTTGCCAGACTTGACAAGGTTGTTGAATGACCCTATCTGTCACGATTTGTGTTGGCCCCCTATACCGATGAAGTTGCCTTCAGACATACCAAAGTTTGAAGCCAAGCCTAACAAAGATCTAGGAGATCATGTGACCACCTTCCATATTTGGTGCTTGTCTAACTCATTGAAAGACGACTCCGTACAGTTGTGATTGTTTCAACGTACTCTCATAGGGAGTGCCGTGAAATGGTACATTGAGCTCGACCGCTCAAGATACTCTTCGTTCGGTGAATTGGCAATGGCTTTCCTAAACCATTTCCAATTACCTGTGAGATACGATGTTGGCACAGAATTGTTGGCCAATTTCGCACAGACAAAAGAGGACCATATCTCTGATCACATCCGATAATGGAGACGCCAGAATAGTTTAATCAAGGTGCCAGTCCCACCAGCATTCCTGCTCGAGTGGTTCCTTAAGTCTTTGGTCCCAAAGTTATCCAAAGACGTCGCGACGTCGGGAGTGTTTTCCGAAGAAGACGCCATCATGAGAGCTCAACAGCTTGAGCTAATATACTCTTAGTCCAGTTTATTATACGAGATCTTGCTAGATGCGCTACGCTCAATACTTGATAAAACCAGACAGAGAACTGGACCACATGCCGATGGTATTGTTGGTTCAACACAAATAAAGCCCGCTGAGAAACTGACGAAGCAATTGCAGCAATTTTCTATACAACATACAACGGCCATCCAAACTATTGTTTTGGTTGCTCCCCCTACTAAAACATCGGATGTACACACGGTGCAATCGACGAATCCAAAGTCCACCCAGCAGCCTGAAGGAAATAAAAAACAACAAAAGAAGGGTAAGGGGGATAAGAAACCCACTAATAATGTTGGTGGGGGCACCACTTAGAAACAGAAGGCGAGGTATTCGTGCAACCTATGCGTGGAAGACCACCCGACCCACCAATGTCCTCGACTTGAAAAGGCCCAAAAGTTTGTGACACAGCAATAGCCTGCCCTGTTAACCAATCCATTTCAACATGGGCAAAACCTAACCCAATCCTCTACAAGCGCGGAAGGGGGCAGTTAAGGACCCTCTCCATCTTCAAAAAATCCCGCATCCGTGAATGTGTATATGATGAAGGGTGATTCTTTTATATCGACTAGAGCGCATGACTACAGTAAACCAAGAACTTCTGAGAAGGGAAAAGAAGTCGAACTCCCATCTCTTCCTCTCCAAATCGAGAAGACTTTGGGCAAAATAATGACACGCATCCCAAAAGGCATGTTCAAAAAAGCTTCTCACAACCCAAACGCAAGGGCCACCCAGAACTATTCTATGGTGGATGATTTGTCTCAAACCCCTTGTTCGATGTCCACTTTGGAAGTCCTCCAAAGCTTCCCTTCCCAAAGGAAATATTTGTTAGCCACTTTAGGATCTACCGAGACTTGTAATCTGGGTACAATCATGTTGGATACAACCGACTTAAAACCTTGTCTGCCTTACCACATAGCATTTCAAATAGTAGTGGCTCACCCCATGAAAACTTTTACTCGAAATATTTTCTGCACAGTGGTTGATGATGGCGCCTCGACATGCGTTATGTCGTTGGCATGTTGGAAGGCCATTAGCCAGCCCGTTTTGTCTCTATCACCTACTCTTCTCATTGCTTTTGATGGTCATTAGTTCTGACCACATGGTATCATTCCCTCTTTCCCCATGTAGTTAGGAGGGAAGACCATGTGCATCGAGGTAGAATTAGTTGACGCATCCCTCGACTACAATCTCTTGTTAGGAAGGAGTTGGAATTACGCCATGCAAGCAGTGGTTGCTACAGTTTTCCAGGTCTTGTTGTTTCCACATGAGGACCAGATTGTGACCATTGATCAATTGTATTTCTCCAGACCTGACCCTTCATTGGGGGTATCTGCGGTCCCGATGATTGATAATCCCCAACCAGGCATAGTCAACGTAGGGGTTGGTTTGTGCCCATATTTGATGGGTACCTATGATTACCTGCCCCCTCAAGGCGATGTCAAGTTCATATCTAACCACCATAAGGTTGAGATTTTCCAAGTTTCATCGTTTCGCACAACTTACTTCAATGATCTGTGGATACTTCCTTCCCCATTGGCCACGATGGAAGGGACAGGGCACCCGGGCATGTCCATGCCCTTGTCTACAGCTGAAGTAGCATACTCTTTAGTCCAGCAAGCTTCGGTCGACACAGATCCAACTCCTACACAAGAGTTAGATATGACTCTAGAGCCTATTTGGGCTTAAGGTTCTCTCGCTGACACGGATTTGTTAGACTTAGGCTTTCCCTCCGATGAAGCAGTAATTGAAGCAATGACTAGTACAGACAAACCCTGAAGGGCTGACTAGTAATTGAAACAATGACTAGGGCCGACCTTTTGAAGGTCGACGCCCCCCCAAAACTTGAAACTAAAAGCATAAATAAAGATTTAAATTGCAAGAGGAGATATTTTATGCTTAATTGGTCCAAACGGATGGTCGTTTCGTCCACTATAGCTCTCGGAATCACCACTTTTATCAAAGGGGGTTTTTTGCTCCAGAGTCAATTTCCAAATCAGCAATGGTGATAATGAGATGCCATCTTCTATTTATAGACTTTTTGGTCCCTTTTTGTCACTTTTTTGGCCCCCCTTATCATTTTATTTAAATTGAAAACCATTTAGAATGATTCAGGAGTTGTGTTGGAAGGGTATGATCGTGTATCAGGACATGTTTTTGGAGTTTTGGGTCACTTTTGACGGTCCGTGGGAAAAACCTCAAATGATCAACTTGAGCATATAGGTTAGGTTTCCACCCCGACTTTTGTATCTCGTTGTCTCTATCCCTTTGCCATAGGATCGATCCCATCAGGTTGCGACAAAGAACCATCATTGTTGCTTTAGAAGTGTCGCGATTTGGTGGTAGAGCTTACCGGAACATGGATGCCCTAGGTAGATCCTCGTTAAGTTATGGTGTCCATGCTGTCACTAATGAATGTAGGCTCGGGAGTCCTTTTTGTTTTTCCTGATTACAAGTTTGAGCCTCATTTGCATGATTCCTTTTCACTCTTGACCTCATCCTAGGGACTCCCAAAAAACATAACGGGTCTTCTTTTAAGACCTTTTCAAACCCTCTAAACATGAAAAGATTGTTGAGGGATCTTGTGGCCTTTCATGCTCGTTAAACTGAAATTTGAAGTCACGTCTATCCGATGGTAGTTTACCCCTTTTTCGATCTAGACGGTCAACTATACGAACAAAGGTGTACTCTAAGGAACTTCAGTTCTCTAGAAGAGTACTCTCAGGTATCGTTTTAACCCTTTTTTGGGCCTGGGGGACTAAATGTACGAAAAAGGAACCCCAACGGAGTCCATCGTTAAGCTCTTTTCAAACTCTCTAAAATTGAAAAGATCGTCGAGTGACCTTATTCTTTCACACTCGTTAAAATGATCCAAAAGAACATTCCTGACGGAGTCCATAGTTAATCTTTTTTCAGACTCCTTAAAAATGAAAAAATGGTCAAGTGATCTTGTCTTTATCACACTCGTTAAAATGGTTTTGAATAGACGTCTTGTCAGTGCTAGTTTACCCCTTTTTCAAACCGACTAGACTACCTTCGAAAAAGGTACCCCATTGGAGTCTCCTTTTACGTTTTTTCAGACTCTCTAAATATGAAAAACCACCGAGCTTACCTTCTCTAGGTTCGTTAAAATTACATCGAAGGACGTTACCATTGTGTGTCTTATTAATCGCATTTACATACCTGTGTCTTTGGCCTAATGTCGGCTCCATGTTGCTCTAAACTGAACCATATAAAGCATGCCTTATACACAAGCCCTGTAGCACTTTGCCTCTGTGTCTTGACACCTTTGGCCCCTAGAGAATTTTTTCCGAGTGTCCTTACTTTGAACATCAGTCTTGTCCCTGCACCTTGAACTTTTATGTTTGCAACACTCATTCCTCCTTTGTAACGTAACATTCTTTTATTCTTTTTCCAAAATTATTGAAAAAGACAAAAAAATCAAATATACCCCAAAAAGAGGACAGGAAAAGTATTTTCTTTATTGGTAGCATAATGAGTCGCCCTTGGATAAAGCACATATGCTCGTTTGTTCATTAAAATCTGGGATTTAATACGACCTTAGGAAGTTGTTCGTGCTACATAGAGTTGTGTCCTCCTCTGTTTGGTTATTCTTCCAAACCTATGGAGAGTTTGTGTTGCCTCCTGCCTTGTAAGGTTATGTTAATGCCATGCTGCCTGAGTCTCATCATTTGTCGTGCTATTGTACAAGGGGAGTTTTTACCAAGCTTGAGTTGGCCCCTCTGTAGTTTGTCTCTTGCCCTCATGCCCGACCATCCTGAACGTCCAATCAAGTCTTTGTTCGAAATCAATGAAGCCTTCAGTCTCGTCATCAAGATTCTCTAGTTAATGATCGACGAGTTGTCGAAGACCTCTGGGTAGTGAAGTCGTACACTCATATTACACTCCTACCCGAGTTTTGAAGATTTTGAAGTTGTTGTTCGAGCTCTGAAGACCTCATCTCCAGCGATCATGCCTTATCAGCTTCTAGAAGATGGATACTCTACATGTTTATCTTTTTGATTTCGAGATGTAGCTCCACTGTGTATTTCTCGTGGCTACACTTTATATAGTTATATGACATGGATCTACAGTGTATTTTATTGGTAGCCGTGATTTTATTTTATCTCGAGCATGGGTATGCCCGCCTTGGTGAGACAATTATTATTTTGCAGATAGCACCTCTCGATTTCTAGTCCCTCAGCTCACTTGTTCGGCACATCGGTGAATATTGTTAATGTATTTCAGCCATCATATGCTCTTCTGACCTCACACATTAGGGGGCATCTGTTATAACCCTAATTTGCACCAAACATGCTTACCTGGCATCAGGCCATCTCAGATTCCTTCTTTTCCAAAACATTGTTGAACAACTCTTCTTAAAAACCCCTTTTATAAAGGCCCACACGCCCTGCTACATTACTGAACGCATGTACATGCTATCTGACCCAAGACAACCCACGTGTACCTACAAAAGAATGAAAAAAGGAAATTTGTTGATGGAACACACAGCTTTGGGTAAGTTAACTAAACCTTTCATCCATGCATGGCCAAAAATTTGACCAAATACCTAGCTTCTTCTAGCCTATAAAAGAAGGGTTAGGGGTCCCATTTGGAAAAGGAGAATCATAGTAAAGAAACTATACTCGATTAAGCATTCCCTTTGTCCCAACCTTTAGCCATCCTTGTGAAAAGAAAAGTATAGAGCAAAGAAGTTGGAGGACAGTTGAAGAGGAGCCCAGGACCAGGTTTGTAAAGTAGTGGCTAGCTTCATCATTGTAAGTTTCTTTAGTGAAGTTAATAATAAAGAAGTACTTTTCCCATCCTACCATATGAGGTTTTCATTGTTTATTGCATACATGTTGATTAAATCTCTAACCCATTAATCTGTAGATCAAATGCATGTGGAGTTCTTTGTTTGTCTTGTGTGAATGCAGGTCATCCTTGGGAGGAGAGTTGTAGTCAAAGAGGGACCAAGCATGAAGAAGGATCGATATCAAACGCCTGAAATAAGGTATGCTCACTTGATCTTCTTAACTATGTATTTGCTTAAGAATAATGGGGATTAGGTCCGAGATGACGGTAGAAAGTAGGAAGCTTTAGGTCTTTTCTGCATGCATGATAAAACCCTAAGTGTTGGATCATGTTGTCATTGATGCCAATGGTTTGATTGATTTATGTC
This sequence comes from Picea engelmannii, assembly GCA_009831015.1. Lineage (NCBI taxonomy): Eukaryota > Viridiplantae > Streptophyta > Pinopsida > Pinales > Pinaceae > Picea > Picea engelmannii. The sequence continues at coordinate 443,832 of ML782012.1, read as the reverse complement.
AAGTGATTGATTGATGTCAAAGGATTGATTTATTGATGATTGATGTAATATAATATGTATTGTCCTTGATGAGAATGCATAGATGAAGATGGATC
>ML782012.1:406806-429744 GCA_009831015.1 Picea engelmannii | reverse complement strand
ATTCCTTCTTCCCAAAAGCTTTCTCTCTTTCGGCAATTTTGTCTACAAGAGTATCAAAAGTCATGGCTTTCATCTGTCCACTAGCTTGAAGAGATTCTAAGTAATGTGAATAGGTAGGATATAAGGCTTTAATAAATGTTGTGGGTTGTAAATCCACTTTGACACCAGTTGAGTCAATATCATGAAAAAGAGCTCTAATTTCGGAAGCTAACTTCATGGGATTATTATCTTTCAGTTCCAAATTAAACAACTTCATCAACAATTGTATAATTTCCAGCTCTGAATGGGAGTCATAAAGATCTTTTAATTTCTCTAATGCTTTAAACGCTGTGGTGCTGGAAAGAATATGTATGCTTACCTCTTCAGTGACGGAGGCAGAAATTAAAGCATGTGCCTTTTTATCTTTACTCTTCCAAATTACAAGTTGTTTGGCGTCTGTAGGTTCCTCTGGGTCATTGTCATCCTTGCCTTCACAAATTTCCTCCCATAAATCATTAAAAATAAGAGTATTTTTAATTTTTCGAAACCATTCTTGGTAATTTTCTTGACCGGAAAGCACTACTCCCACAATTGATACTAATGAATGCATTGTAAATGAAATTCCACTTGCATAAGAATAAAAAAAAATCTCACAACACCTTTGACCTCGGCTTCCACAAGCCCAATGACTGGATGCTAGAGGACCTTCGGGTACTCACTGTCCCTTGCACTGCAACTACACAGTCCACGCAAAATTCCGTTGTCCACACGAAATTTTTCGACCAGGCTTTCAACTCGCGGCTCCTCTCGAATCTGGAGCTGCTTCTCCTCTCGAATGGCTCTTCACGCGCACTCGCTGTCCCTTCTCACGCAGGCACACAAAATGCTTCACGTGCTCTGGCTGTCCCTCTCATGCAGGCACACAAAATAGTAGCATGGAGTTTAAAAAACGTGGCTCTGATACCACCGTAACAGGCCAAATAAACTCCACGGTTAACACAGAACGCAGAGAACACAGATCAATCTTTCTTATTGTCAAAAACGGATGTGGATACATTACATATAGGTGGAGGCGGACAGTTTATGGACAGTTACAGTTACGGGCGGATATGGTTACATACAGTTAAACTGCCAGGTTAAATTAAACTGCAAACTGCCGGATTAGTTATTAGTTAACAGAGGAAGCGATGGTGTGGAACATACCAATTTTGAGCAGAGAGCTTTAGGAAGTTTGCATGCAACCCTGTCAAGCATGGGTTCCTCCACCGACGGATTTGCCTCCATTAACGTCTACCATGAGAAAGTGAAACCTCATCCGGGTCACCGCTCGCATGCACAATATTCGGCGTGCCATGTACAATTTGGAGGTTTCTCAATCCATGATTTCATGAGCTAGAGTTTTGATTCGGGAAGGATTACACTTGGAACCACAGTTTGGAGTAGGCCAAGGAGTTAGTGGATTGTTGTGATACTGGTGCTACTTGTGTTGGTTACAATTCAGTTATAAAAATGGTAAGAAGGAAATGCACTTTATTATGGATATTTTATTATAGTTTTAAAACTATTGAAGCCCTTATAATTGAATGATGTGCTTCTATTTTTCCTTACTAATGTGAGTTTACATCATAGTTATTATGTAACTATTGAAACCAATGGTATTGATTCCATATGTGTTGGCAAGCAATGGGAGTCGATGTAGCAACTTCGTGCATGACTCAACTGTCAAGGGGCATTCACCTTGAACATCGACCATTCCCACAACCATTGCAAAGAACTCATACTGCTTTTGTTTTTTTTAGCTCACCACTTGCAGTAATAAGTGCATTACAAACTTCTAGTAGAATTATTGATGTAGAGGCAATGGACGATGTTGAGTTGTGGTTTTCTTGGGTGCAAAGCTCCAGTTGGGCAATAGCTTTATTTTTCCAGTTCTTGCCAAATGTGTTAATTTTTGTGAGCATGTACTTGGTTATTCCTACAGATCTTTCTTCACTTTCCAAGTTTGAAAGCCATTTTCATAAGGTTGCCATATGCCCAAGTTAAATTGATGTAAATCAAAGGAGTTTTATTTGTACAAATATTTTTGTAGTGGGGGTTTTGCACCACTAGTGCACATATTATTGCACATTTTTGTAATGGGTAAATGGGACCATAGAAGTTTCCCTTTGTGCATCAGGTTTGGCATAAGAATTACCTTGAAACTTGATGTAAAATTATTGTACTGAGTTTGAAAACCATAGAGTTACCCGACTGTGCGACATTTTGGCACTATCTATAGTGGGATTCGGAGACCATGAAGTTTACCATTTATGTAAAACTGATGTTTATGAAGCATTGTAATGGATTTTTAGCCACTCTTGAGTGAGGAGAGTGAGAGGTATTATTTTTGCACCTTAAGCCTTAAGTGGATTCATTTTGTAATCATTATGTAAATAGTTGAATGGGGTGATTTGCCCAATCCATTTTGGCATTTATTGTAAACTTGACCAAAGAGTGTATTTATAAACTCTTGGCAAGTAAGGTACTCCAAAGATTGAAGTACGGATCATCAACTACAGGTTGCAAATTTATGCAGATGTGGGCTTCCACATTTCAACTCCAAAGAACAGAGGTGAAGGAGACAGGGGTGTGCCTTTTTCCAAACATTTGCTTTACAGCAGTTGCAGGTGTTGGCTTTGCATTCTGATTCTGAAGTACGTGGGTGAAGGAGTCTTGAAGGAATGTGCCTTTTGACATTTGCATAGAGATATAGTTGATACTTTTGGAGACCAAAAGTTTCTTTTGTGAGGAGGCATGATCTGGGTGGATCTCCACACATGGGAAGGAACTTTACTGTGTTCAGCAAGTTGATTTGCAGAGTGGTGAAGGTGGTGAACTTATATGTTTTGAGTTTTATTTTCTCATGCATTTTATTAATGCTTTGTGGGAAAAAGGTTTCATGCATTCTCATGCTTTTATGAGATGCTCATGCATTTAATTATGCTTTATGAGCTTTTGAAAAACTCATACATTATCGTTCACTTTTGATGTAAAATGATTAATACTTGTGAGGAAATTAGAATCGCATATTTTTCATTAAAATTGTAATTATGGAAATTGGTTTTTATGTGAGAAACCACCTCACACCAATTTGTCATTTTTCTCAATTATAGGTTGAGAGAATCAAGGATATGGATGAAGAGTCTTTGGGTGGTTTTAAGACTTTTCCCATTATGTTCTTGAAGATAGTTTGAGATCCTACATTCATGGATCTTGTTTTTCCTCTTTTGTAATTAGATCCTATTATTGTGGATCTAGTAATTAATGCTCTTTTTTAAGAGTGAGCGAGGAAAACTATATAAGACCTTACGTGAACCCTATGTAAGGGGAGAGAGTAATGAGGAATTAATGAGTGGATTTTGAGAGCCATAGTGCTACTACTCCTAAGCATTGAGAGACTTATTCATGTAAGGTATTATACTTGTATGGAGAGATGTGAGTGTGAGTAGTCTTATTGAATCCTCATTGAAGGAGAAGGCATCTCTTATGTAATCACTTATGAGAAGGTCCCAACATCTTTTGGAGAAGGAATGAAATAGATCAGTATTCCAATTGAAGCGGGTCCGGAGACGTAGCCCAGGAGGTGTGAACTCCGTTACCAACATTGGTTGTCTCTCTCTTGTCTTTTCATGTGCTTTATTCCATTTGAGTTCATGTATGTTATGTGTTATTGTTTAAAAGCATGGTTAATCATGGAATCATATGCCTTTTAATCCTTATGCAATTAATTCGTCATAAAACAATTCTCGATTGAAAACTTGCGTAGAGTAAGTACTCGCCCATTTTCAAATCACCAAGTGGCAACAAACCCCAACATCTCCATGAAACCATAGCATGGCATCATCATCTAAAGGCTCGACATCCAAGGTGTAAAGGATGGAATCTGAGGTGGAGGAGGTTGTATGTCATCTCTGCATGTCATCCAACCATCTATCAATGCAACATCCTCCATCCAATGCATGATATTCTCTTGGGTGTAGAGCCCAGGGTGTGGGATTTATGCCCATTTCTATGCCACCATGACCATATCAAGCAACTACAAACCCATATGTCCATCGTCCAAGGCCCAGAAGATGTGATATTTTTCATTTGAGTGTGTGAAGTCATCTAATGGCTCAATTCTCTTCATCAAACGTGCCATGTCTTGTAGTAAAGTCACAATGTCCTGGGTGAAATCTTGGGGCATCCTTCAAAGTACCATGTCAAGTGCATCCAAATCAAATCAAAGCATGAAATCAAGTAGGGCCAATGTTCACAAGATATGAAAGTCCTTAGATCATACAAAGTAAGTCGTTACTTAAGATATAAGCCACATAAAAAATTCACATCAAGTATCCCCTTCAAATTTCACATTAGCTCAAGATTTTATGTACGTTAGTAAGTTTGAATATGGGAGGACCTTCATCCGACCCTATTAGGTGTGCCAACCAAAACATTGAATGGAAAGACCCAAGTAGATGGATTGTCCCAGGGGAAGAAAGAATGAAAAGAACCCTTCAAGAGTAAGTGTGATAGTGGTACGTGTTGGGACTACTTCATGAATTATGGTGTCATTTAATCCATTTCTATGAACACCTTTGTGGAGGGTGCACTTGCTCTTGAGTTACCACTTTCTAAGCACTATGTTTTTCCAAATCCTTAATCTTCTTTTTTATTGTCCTTTTATCATATTTGCAAGTCCCCTTTATAAGGTTTCAAGCTATAGCATCATTGTTTTCGAACTGGGGCAAATGTGGAAAGGGTAGATCTCAAGTATGGATTGGATTTTGAGATTCCTTTATTATTATCTCTTTCTTTATTTAGCATTAATCCTTCTCTATTATTCTTTTACTAGCAACTGCAATCAACCTCTTGACCTTTAGACCCTCTTCTCGTGAGAGAATGAACTGTGACCCATTACTAAAGTTTAGTACACTACGATGAGCTTCAGTATGGTAGGGAAATAGAATGTTTCCCTTATGAGGGCCCCCTAGTAGTGCCCCTTTTCCTTGGGGGTGACAACACGGTACTAGGGTATAAATGTTGACCACCAAGGTGAAACAAGAAAACAAACATAACTTCTTGAGCTTATGATCCATTATCCAACTTCTACCAATTATCCTCATTCACATGCCTAGTATATTAAGCATGACACCTTTTATGAAAAAAGGACTATCATACCTTATGGTGATGTTGGCTTACCATATTCCATACACTGTGTTGATTGAATGTGATCAGATCGACTGATCCAAAGTAGAAGAAGCAATCTAAGGGGGGTTGTTGGGTTTCCATGGGTGGACATGTTGATCATCATCATTAATAGGATCATTGTCTTCATTGTGGGCCATGATACATGGTCTCCTCCAGCTACCCCTAGTCATGGGGGCTAACAATCCCAATGCAAGCCACCTTTGACGAGCGATTGGTTGTCTATGAAAGTTATATTTTATGAACTTGTCACCGAGAGACAAACTACATATTGCATGCACAACAACACATTTGAATGCCTTCTTTTTCACAAAGAACTATTTGTCATTGGAGTGTTCCTCGAATAAACAATTTGCATTAAACAATGAGCACTTATGGCTATTTATGAATACTTTTTGTTCCCATGAGTGTGTGGATGGTCACCGATATATAACAAGTTCTTCCTGTTAAAGTTTCTAGAGGCACAACCATTCACAGTACTATACATGGAAATGCTATGTTTGTATTTAGAAATATTCAAGTAATCAAACCGACTATAAAGAGGACAAAAAAATGGCATAAGTGTTACCAATTGTTTGTGTTGTATAAAACAATTTTGCTCAATGGCATATAATGTGTGTTTGTGTGAATTGATTAATTATTGAATGATGATATTTACATCGAAGAGGGCCCGACTTAAATATAGCCAAGGTTCCCTTTGTACGAAGAGTCGAGACTTTTAGTCATGACTTTACATTTATTATTATTATTTAGTATCACTTTATTATATTATATTTTATTATTATTTTAGCTTTATTTATTATTTATTATGTATATAACATTGCCCCTCCCTTAAAATCGCTTTGTCCTCAAGCAATGGTAATGAAGGATATAACTCTCGAAAATTCTCTTACTCCCAAACTACGTCTTCTTCTAGAAGATTCTTCCATTTAATAAGATATTCCTTGATTATTTGAGAACACAAACTTTTCAAGACTTGATATTGGCAATTCTTTCAATCCAAATGTTGAAAAATAAGTTTATGGTCGCCCAATGAGAGGGTTTCAATTAAATGAGCGATTCCTTCGTCCAATGGTGCCAACATATCCAAATATTTGGTACGATCATAAGGGGTGAGAACAGAGACTAGCGTGACCATCGTACCAAGCCAATTCTTCATAGAAGAAACCTTTTCAAACAATTTTCCATCACATTGTCGAAACACTCCAACTAACCCCAATAACATAGAACAAGCTTTATAACTTGTATCCTTGTTATTATTATTAGATTTAACACGGTCTATGTTACCCATCAAGTCTTCGAACGACTTAGACTTTCACTCCTCCATTATTGTAAGGGGTGTATTTATTTTAAAATAGTGTACAATATACTTCTTTACTCTATCACGAGTTAGACCGTAGTGATTTTCATTCCCATTTGAAATCACAGATAATAGTTGTGGCAGAAACTCCTCCAATGACTCTAAAAGTTCACATGGAGACTTGCATGGATTCATACCAAGTCTGGCAACTAAATTGGTCAAGTTATTTATTTGCAGAAATGATAGCAAGGATAGAAGTTGATTTTTTCACTCACAGCTCCAACATACAACATCCAAATATTGCCTCCATTCCTTATTGCAGTCACGAAACAACAATTTTGAAGCAAATGGTAAAATACCTAAGGCTTCATCCATAGAGGAGAAACGAAGGATTTTGCTTGCTTCAAAAGAACACATGAGCTTAATACATTTAATATATTCGTCCACACAGTGAGAACTTGTTACCTCAACTTCAAGAGACTGCTTATCTGAAGACCAATGTTTAGAAAGCATGGTTTTATAAAATTCATATTTTCTCGAAACTTGAGAATGAAGATAAATAGGATTCCCTTTGCGCTTTTCTCCATCTAAATCGATCAACTGTAATTTTATATCAGCAATGTTCGTATTTCTCAATAGTGGCAATTGTTTTGACATTGTCTGCTTTACATAATTAACTTCTAACAAAAGACCTTTTTCTTGCTCTTTTATCTGACGAATTTGCTTTAGATTTAATGAAGATTTCATTTTCCTTGCAAGTTGAGCGGACGTTGAGATGAAGGCACAGGTAGGAGCCAATGTGTGTTGGAGAAGCCCCTCCATGTTTTCCTCTCTCATATCATAATCAATGTTTAACTTTTTGTGCCCATTTATGTTTTTGTTTTTGAGGAGAGATTGACGATCACATGTTTTTTGCATTGAAAGATATTCTTCATCGCCATTGATCTTTCCCTCGTCTTTTTCTTCGTGGGCCTCTCCTTATTCGGTAGTTTCATAATTTATGTTTGGCTCCATTATTGTAAGGCAACTCGTATGAATATTCCTATGGAGAATAATTTCTCTCCTCTCTCCCTCAACCAGGGAAAATTTAGGGGCTAAATTTTTCCCATGGGATAATTCTCCATGCTTTTTCCCAAAAACAAATTTGCCAATTTCCTTTTTTTCAAAAAATGAGTCACCCGATTTCTATAGAATAAGATTATTTTATTTTAAAAATAGCCCAAATTTGATAAAAACTATATAAAATCCTTAGAATTTGAATATTTTTACAAAAAAGTCGCCAAACATTTTATAGTTTGCATATTAAGGACTAGTAAGATTCGCCCAGGTTTCTCCATTTTGAGATAAATTTCCAATCTTAAAATTATTCCTACCCTCAACTGGGTCAAATTCCTTAGGGCGAAGTTTCATTTCAATATTGTATAAAAATGGTGGTGGTGATGAAGATCTAGACGAGCTTGAAGTACTCCCTTGCTTCTTTTTTTTTTTTACAAGAATTGAGAAATATGTATTAAAAAGTGTGGATAAATCCACTGTATTACAAAAAAAAGGGCCATTAGAGGCCTTCGAGAAGTAAATACTTTGAATCCTGGAGATATTAAAACAAAATTGGTGTTCATAGAGTTTCCACCTTCCCTAGCTATACTACATTGATTGTATTTCGCAGAATACAATCTATAAAATACTTCATTGATATATATAGAAAAGCAAAACATGGCAACTAAATTTTAAAAGGACTCAACTATTCGGTTCCATTTTGATCTTTGAATTGCCCTACTACTCCCAAATTGAGTCTGGATGGGGCTTGTTGAGGTCCAGAATTTGGTTCATTGTAACTAAGTTTACATTTTTGGACTCTCCCTGGGTGTTTTCCAGAGTACTTGGTTGCTGGTGAGTTCGCTCAAGTTGATCCAAATGGTGTTTCATTATATTCATATTGTTATGTTTCTCTTCAATCTGACTCCTCTGGGCATAACTTTCATCTTGAAGCCTTTCAATCAGGTGTCTATGTTGAGAGAGGGTTTCAAGTTCAAATGTTAGAGTGGAGTTGAGTGCTCCCATCTGAATTCACGTCCTTTGTCATCCCATGCATTCTTCCTCGGAATCCAGTTGACCAGAACCAGCAAGAAGGCCCTTGACACCCTACATATGTACTAGTGTTGAAGCGCTTTGGTTCCTCTGAGAATTGTGCAAGATTCTAAAGGGGACGCAAAGCTGCAGTGAATTGGGATTTATGTGTAATGGAGAAAGGACAGGGGAATCCAAAATCAACAGAGACCACTGGGTTAAGTTCTACGCGGATAAAAGACAAGGTGGAGGGCATGGTGGAGGGTGGTTAAAGGAATAGCAGGGAGGATCCCAGAGGCTCTGGAAGGAGATCAACAGAATCAACTGAGACCATTGGGTTAAGTTATGGGCGGAGTGAAGACAAGGCAGAGGGCGTGGAGGTGGGCGATTCAAGGAAAAGCGAGGGGGAGCTCGGAGACTCTGGAAGGAGAAATTTTGAAAGACAAATGTTAAGGAGTAGCCTAAGCAGTAAGGGGAGATCATTGGTCAAAAATGGCTTACCAAAACCACAAAAATACTTTTCCCCTGCAAGGACGAGTACTGGTCGAAATTCCCCCATGTTACGAATAATGTTGAGTTCATGCCAAACAGAAAGGTCATAGAATATACCTGGTGCAATGTACCTGAGGCCTTCATGTCCGCGGGCTTGGGTCTGAACCTGGTGTCACCTTGACAAATTACCTGTGCATCTGGGTTATTGCACACATGATCCATCTGCGTCAGAGCCTTCATTCCTTGTGTTCCCACGAGCATGAATGGATGGAATAAATGGACACCCAAAACCATGATTAAGTCATCACCTAAGTTGTTAGTCGCAGTTGTACTTGTCTGGTGAGATGTATAAATCCCACTTGCCACTCGTCTACTCCACCATTCCCCAATTTCATTGGCCTGCTCCACGTGCATGATCCACCTATCCTCTGTTATGTTGGTGTCCATGTGCATGGTCCATTTGTCCTTATTTTCTCTGGAGCTCCAATAAGAACCACCACCAACCTTTGCGTGTTGGCTCCTAGTCATGTGACACATTAGGTTAAGGGGGCTAAGGCTTCAACACCCTCCACACCTAAGGTTCCAGGCAATTTCTCAATGGCTTCATTCACCAGTTTATCTGTTTCCTTGTTATGTTCTCTCAGAATGTGAAAGAATGTTGGCTTGAGGGTCTGTGAGTCGACTCATATTCGATCAATTATTCTCTTTAGGCTCAAATGTTTTGGGTATGTCCCCTGTACCATCATCCTTATAACAATCTTGGAGTCGCGTAGAACATTCAGATTGAAAATTTGGTGGGTATTTGTTATTTGGAGGCCTTTGAGTAAGGCATAAGCCTTTGCTTTATTGTTGGTGTCTTTCTCGATATTCCAATAGTAATTTAAAATTATTTTTCCTCTAGGCTCGTAGAGAACCCCCCCCCCTCAGTGCACCTATCTCCCTTGGGTTTCCCTTTGAAGTGCCATCAAAACATAGTGTATGAGCCTGTTGCTTTTGGATCCAATCATCTATACTATGGAGTGTATGAAGATGCCAACACGATCTTTGCACTGAATGTGAATTCTTACGAGAGTGAAGGTTAAAACTTGTGATCTATGCCTTCTATGGGATACTCCAATTGGACGAATCTTCTATGTTCAAAGATTTGTTGTTCATTACTTCTAAGAGAAGCATTTTGGCCTTGCCAACAACAGTGTGGGGAGGGGATCTTTTTCCTTGGAAGATTTTTTTGTTTCTTGCTAGCCAAATCTGTCGACATATGAACTTGGGGAGAGCCCTCCACAATCGCTTAAAGATTGGTTTTTCCCTGAAGGAGCCCTGATAGAAATTTTCCCAATTTCCTAGGCTAGGATTTAGAACAGAGGTTCATCTTATTTGTCGTGTAATATCTCCAAAAGCCATGTTCTAGACTATTTTCTAAAAGGGGCAATCCCAGAAGAGATGTTGAATGGTATCTTGACTAGTTTGGCAAAGGGGGTAGTTGAAGGGACCATGGAAACCTCTTTTCATTAGATTTTCACTCGTTAGAATATTTCCATGAGCTAAAGACCAAATAAAGATGTTTATTTTAGGCAGAGAATTTTGGCTCCAAACATTTATCCATTTTGTTGAGTTCTAGAGCACCCTTAAAGAGGAGAGGAGCATATTGTATCCTTCTTTTACTGAGTATCCATTTGTTCCCCAACCACGACTGTCTGGAATATCTCTAAGAATAGGAGTTTCTCCTTTGAGGGTTGAAAATAGAACTTGAGCTTGGCTGGACATGAGAGAGGGAACACCTCCCAAGCTCCACTCCTTCCAACTGCCATTTTCGTTCCAAGTTGAGATGTCAAAGAGAGTGCTTTTGTGCTCGGCTATCAAACATCTTTTCAGATCATCGAATTTTGCCTCTCGAGAGATGAGGTCGACTCCCAGTATTGGGTCTTGCCAAAGCTTGATCAATTTTTCATTTTTCGAAATCCATGAGAGATGTTCCTTAAAGAAGGGAATAGAAGCTCTTATGAGTTTCCATATTTGCGATCTAGGTTGGGGATCAGGCATGTTATCCATGCATATTTTTCTTTCTCAAAGCCTATATTTTTTTATTATAGCCATTTTCCACCAATCCTTTTTTCCTGTTGTTGGAACACATATATTTTTATAAACTTTAGAATTTAAATAAGTTTTCAGTCTCGTTTAAATAAAAATAATGTGCACTTGATTCTCACCGTTGATGAAGTCTTCCTTTTAACCAAATGAGCCTAATCTCTTAAAAGTTATGGAGCCGCTTGTTCATTAAAAAGTCAAATCACTAAGGACTACTTCTGAAATATCGGATTTCGGAGTTTCGTGATGCAAGCATTTCAACATGTAGCAACTATCAAAGTCCTGGTATCCGAAATTGCAAAACTATCTTAGGTTAAACCGGATTAATAAGGATTAAAAATGATTAATGGTTAATTAATCGTATCGCGATTTCATGTTTTGGGGATCCTGCCTCAAGCGACTATCAAAGTCTTGATATCTGAAATCGCGAAACTGTCTTAGGTTAATCACGATTATTTAAAAGGGTTAAACATGATTAAAATTAACTAATCACGTCGCGATTTCGCGTTTCGGAAGTCATACCTTGAAATGTTATAGGATATCCCGAGATCCAAAATTCTAAAATTTACTTAACGATGACTGTGATTAACTGATGCATTAATGATGATTATCACGTAATTAATCCTTCACTGAATAACGACTCGGATAGATTCAAAATTCATCTGTGTTTTTCCCGAAAATTAATGACATTAATAATTGATTTACGGCAATCATTCCAAATGAGATCCTATACCACTACCTAAATCTTATTCATTAAGGAAAGTAAATTCTTCATCAGTAGAAGTATTGGTAAATCAATATAATTACAGGAAAAGGATATTGAATTTCAAATTTCATTGTGCATTTTTATTAAGCAGTAAGTTTTCAAGGTAAAGAACTTTGTGCATTTTTTGTGATAGATAGCAGAGTTCTAAGGCCTAATACCATGGATCCTTGAAAAAAAAATAAAGCACCTGGTGAAGGATCGAGTCAGAACACAGATATCCTTTCCGACACTTTGCCCAAAAGCATAGACACCATTAAATCATGGACACAAGTATTCAATATTCTACAGCATGAATTAGTCAACTGCCTAGATGATTCAGGTGACGAGGAGATGGAGACCCTCGCTTCCAGATACAAAATTGTTGCTCAATCAGAGTTATATAAGATAGCAATGAGGCCTAGACTCTTGCCTTACAATGATATGATCGGTTGGGCGCTGGAAAACGTCAATATTCCTACCAGGACCATCTTTAATTCACAAAAGGCTGCAGTTGGGTCTTTTCGGCCATAACATTTACAGGTAATGTACCAATTGTCTCCAGCACCCAATTTCATTTACAATGCCATCTTCTTAGTGGATTTTGATAAGAAGGAATGTGCCCAATATGGAAAGAACATGCCCGACCTAATTAAGGATTGGAGCTCTCACCCTGATAAGTTTAGAGCTGACTTCCATGGCCTATATGCAGTTTCCTCGTTAGAGCCTCATATGATGTATATAGCGATGATGATGTGTAGACTCTACGGGAGGGAAAAACACGGTTCATTTCTTGTTACAGTGGGTGCCTATTATGCAAACAGTAGCAGACGGGTATTCTTTTGACTCGGCCAAGATATTGTTGGACAATTTGGTTGGGGAGATTACAGAATATCAATCACAGAAAGCCAAGGGGCAACCTACCCCATTTTTCATGTTGGCTTACATCATGGACATCGTCTATTTTATGACCCCTTTTCCTCTGATGGGTTGGAACTGGACTCCAACTAGTGCGGAGCCCATACATGTTTATCATTCAAAGATTTGAGAAGACAAAGTGAAAGATTTCTTCTACGAAATATGCAACTGGCTGGTGGTGCCGATGCATACCGCAATATATGGTTGCCCACCTCCGAGGATTTATGATAAAATAATGATTAATCTAGGTAAGATAGCAAACTGGTACATCGAAGAGCATTTCTCCTATATTATGGTTTTCATTCGTTCGATTCCTCCACATGCTCTGCCTAATTTTTTTCCAGATCGATTGGTGTGTCGCGAAGTAGCACATCAAACTGTGCATGGGGGAATTAGCAAGGAGCTGAAAGTAGTACAGAAAAGGGTATGGCCCGTTTTCCCATGAAAATTGGTATGTTTTCTATGTTGGACTTCAGCCATTCAAAGGTAGAAGTCGCAACCCTGGAAGAAGTCAAGTTGGTCAATATTGAATTTAAGAAGCATGATCCGCAGAAGATCGTAGGTAATAATATCGCCCTTTGCAAATTGCAAAGATATGAACATGAAGATTCTCCTCAAAATGAAATATTATGAAGAGCAAGGTCCTATCAGGAGGTATTGAATCGAGTTCAAACTCTGGCGCCAGATAAATTGGTTGAGTTTTATATCTTCCAGAAACATCGGAGAAATAGCCTCCCCAAAGTGTTGCAAGGGGAAACCCTGGCGCCTCCAGCCACACAGCAAATGGATACCCAAGGGTTAGAAACAGGGAGCTCTAGTGGACATGATTCTTGAGAAAATTTGGAGGAAACTGAGGCCTTGATAAATAAGGCAGAAGAAAAGCCACAATCCACACCAGGTAAACCAGCAACTGACACAGTCATGAACCATCCATCCACTGATATAGGCAGTCCTATCCAATCTGTCGCACCTCTACATTTCAGTAGAGGGAACCTCATTGCTAAAGTTGTATTCATAGGAGACCTTACACCTATTCGATAGAAGAGATGCCTCCTTCGGAATTATTTTTCAGTAAGAAAAGAAGGGCATTGGTAAGAAGAGAAATGCACCAAAGGGATGGTGCGATTGTCTAGAAGCACAGGGTGCTATTGGATGGGCAGGCCCTAGAAGAAGAAGACTTCGCTACAGATGTTGTAGGCTCGCTGGGAGCTTTTGAGACAGCAAACTAGTTTTCAGTGAGCAACCTGAAGGAGAAGTTGAAACAAAAATATCTACTAGTGAGCCAGTTGCAGGACAAAATAAAGACTGTAGAGCAGAAAATCAGGAGCAAGATGACTAAAGGCTTTGAGCAGACTAGAGCCCATGACAGGCAGGAATTTCAACAACTCAGGATCAGCCTTGGTAAGATGCAGAAAAAGTCACAAGCAAGCAATGAATTAGTCAGATAGTAGTAGGCAAAGGTAAGATTAACTGAAAAAGAAGTAGTGGATATATCAACTTTCCAAACCCAAGCTCTAGAGGTACATAAGGAACTGGAATCAGCACAGCAAAGCCTTTTCAATAAGGTGGAAGCTATCCAAAACCATTTTCAGGTGGTAAACCAATCCTTAAATAACATTTTTTTAAAGGAGAGAGAGGTTATTGTTGGTTATTGTTGCTTGGACCACTTTCCAAGAAGCAGTTGTGTTGTCGGCAAGAGAGGAAGTATCTATAGTTTCCAGATTGTTTGTTTCGAAGAAAACCAAAGGCAGTATTATACTAAAGACCTGGGAAGGTAACATAGCTGAAAGTAAAAGAATGGCTAAGGAAGTGAAGGAGGCTTGTGAAGAATCTTTCCATTCACTGACAAAGAGTCATTAGGCCTCGAAAAAGATAATATATCTGAAGTACTGGGACAAGTTGATATAGCAAAGCATCAACTTAACACTAAGACAAACATGGAAGGGGCTCAAGCTAAAATCTTACAATTAAAGCAGATTTATATTACTCAAATAAATAAATGGCTAGTGAAGCCTAGTTTGCAGCTACAGTCTATAGCTTCAGAAGACAGGAGAATGGAAAATAGATTGCCTCAATTAGAAAAGAATTTATATGTTTTTGAGGCAAATGACTTAACATAACCCTCCAAGTTGGTGATACAATTTGTGAGAAAATGTGTTAAATGTATCGAGCAAGGAAAAGGCATCACCTCCGGTGTAATATCCCCCAACTGAACCCAATTGTAAATGTAATGTAAGTGTACTTAAGTTGGTGAGTTGTTTTGACATCATTTTGTAATGCACCTTTCATGGAATAGTGCACGCATGTACTGCGCAGTAAAATGATGTAGTGTGCACATTCTCGAATACCGCACGGGGTAACTAAAGTACGTGCAATATTGAGGTCAGCGAGCCTTGTGTATATTATATGTGTTATAGGCTAGTGAGCGAGTTATTATAAGTTGGGATGCTTATGTTTTGGAATTAGGCCAGAGCACCTAGATTTTAAAGGCCAGTGTGCCTATTTTGTATATGTCTCGTGATTAATATAAAATACATCATTGTGCGCAGACCAACCATGATAAAAGAGATGGGGGGTTGAACTCCACTAGTTAGGGAAAGGGAGGGCCAAAAGTTAAGGGAAAGGGCTAAGCTAGAGAGCTTAAGCCAAAAAGGAATGTTATATTAATATTTCTTAAAACATAAAGTATGGATAATTATTTTATCCTAAGTTCCAAAGTTATGGACAAGTGGGCCAAAGTAGTTTCAAACATGACAAGTGTCAAGTTGGAAACATGCATACATATTGTTGGGACTTACCTCATTTTCACACTTCCCCCTCATTCAGACCATCATCTCTCCCATGATTCCTTCGAGCATTCAGCCATAACTCCATGACCATTTTTCACTCACGCAGTCAGGTATCCTTCAGACATTCATTTCACTGTACCATAACTGTATCCATAGCCATATTTTTTTGCGTAGATGGTTAGCTTGGGAGATAGACTAAAGAAGCGGGTTATCAAGCCTGTGGGATACTGAAGAAGCAGGTTGCCAGGCCCGTGAGCAATTCTCTGGGTGAGATAATTGTTGGGAATTGATTTCCTGAAGGTGCTAAACTACATCTACATGGCTCATAGACTTCTTGTCTGGCCTGTTGCTGAAGCCCTGAAAGGAAGTGGGGAAGCTGAAGGACTGTTGAGCAGAGAAGGGGCACACTTCCTGGGGTGGGACAGGCATATGGGGAATGAGGGACTGTAGGTTGTCAGTTGAGTGAGCACCCGAGACAGAGTCTTTCCTGTTGTCTCTAAGCCTATAGCCTGGTTAGGAATTCCTTTACCCGGGTGGGGTTTAGTCCCAGCTCAGAGGTGACTCATTGTTGAGAGTGATGAACAATGTAGTCTAAGGTTGGGAGGTTCATGGATGGTCTACACACAGTTGGTGACATTCTTACCAAGATAAGTATCAATTGTGTGATAAATTTACATGTTGCATTGTTATTTACATGCTTATTTTATGGGTTTATCATATGTATGGTTATAACCGTCTGGAAGTTTTTGGGTATTTCTTGTATATGTTGCATGTCTATGTTTACTATTATTACCATGTGAATTCATGCCAATACATAATGTATTTGTCGGTTACGTTTTATATATGAAACTTCCCCAAGAATGTTGTGTGTGTATGTTTTAAATGCATGCAGTTAGATAAAATTTATGTGGCATAGTTCAGTTGGGTGATGGGTATGTCACAGTATGTTCCATAGTGAGAGAACGAAAGTGTTCCCTCGTGTAGCATGGCCCGGCCATGGGTGACCTGGGACGTTACAATATGGTATCAGAGCTTCAGTTCCAAAACTAAGCCTGAATGGGTCGGAAAGGTTCAGTTGAAGCGAATATTCACAAAACATTAATTTCAAAGTGGCCAAATTTCAAGTCATAGAGCGTCCATGGAAATTTTTTGCACCGAGCGGAAAATGTTGGCATGCAGGCACGCGCGGTAAATTTTGGCACCGTGCATAAATATTGGCGTGCAGGCGCGCACGGTAAATATTTTTGCACCGCACGGAAAATGTTGGCGTGCAGGTGTGCACAGTAAATTGTGGCATCGCGCGGAAGAATATTGTGTGCGGATACGCGCGCTAAATTTAGCATTGAGCGGTGAGCACACACATAGTAATGTGCATGTGGTGTGCGCAGTATTGCAAAACACAGAGGAGTTTGGTTGGTGCGCGCGCAGTATGAGTATAAGTTTTCTCGCAATAGTATATTCAATGGTGTGCGCAGATTATTATGCGCAGTGGGGGCATATTGAACTTTGGCATGGTCCAATGCATAGAGAGAAATGCATGTGGAATATCAGTGCGCGATACAAAAACTGTGGGCAATGGGTATCAGTGAAAGAACCAAAACTGTGCGCAGCAGATATTGGTGCGCAAAAGTAGTGCGCACAAGTTATTGGCGTGATGGAGAAGAAAGGCATAATGGATATAGGTGCGCGGAAGCACAATTTACCTTGTGGTGTTGTTGTGCATGATAAATATGGTACCTTGTGGTGTTGTTGTGCAAGATAAATATGGGTGTACAGGTTGAATTTTTGTGCGCGCGAAGTCGTTTGGAAGGCTAATTAAAGCGATGAGTCTGAGTTTAACAGAAAAATTGCATGGTATTAGAGGAAAAAGAAACACACAACCGCATCGGAGCATTATTTAAAATGAATTCAGAGTTGGTTTGAGAAGAAATAAATACAGCCTAAATTGCTAAGCCGAGAACATCTCAGAGATGAACTCTGGGTTTTATATTCCTCTGATTCAGACAGATGGAAGTGAAATATAAGCTTACAAGAAATGCACACTATGAAAGAAAACAAGTCTCATATCACCACCAGTTAGAATCTTGTAATAAACAGTCCAAAATCTGCTTTTGCATTTATATAATCATTTTAATCCAAAAATTACAAAAAAGTCTTCTTGCACAGAGGGTGGGTTCCTTTTTCCCTTTTCTCTTCCTCGAGATAATACATATAGAGAGAGGAATTATTTGTAGAATTCGAAAACGCTCAGACTTCCGCATATTTCTAAAAATAGAGATAAGTTACAAAAAGGGAATGTTTTAAAATAACAGTTATTCTATTGTAAAGGGACCATTTAAGAATAGACCTATTATCTCGAGGGCCCCTTACCTCTGCTACCATCTGTCCAAAAAAAATTGAAATGTACTTTTATTCGAGGACTCATTTCAGCTTAGTGATCTCCTCCTTTAAAGTATCTAACCATACCGGTTGATCCTCTCCAACACTTTCAGTCGTTTCAGCTATGGTTTCTTTCTTCTGTCGCTTGCTCTGTCTCTTCTTAACAACTCCCCTGTTGATGACTAGATCCCTCATAATGGGATTCATCCTGACTTCCATTTTCAAGTCTATAGCAGATTTTGTGTGGAATTTAATCATTGATATATGCACAATTACCTTATCCTCATTACCCGTAGGTAAATCTACCATGTTTCCTGAAGAACCAAACTCACTGGATGTAGCTTTGTCCATGTACCTCAATTTCATGGACACCGAAATGTTTTTACAGAGATCAAAATGTCGAGCAAAATTGGAGATTACTCCATTTATGGATAAGATGATGCCTCCATACTTGAGAATTGGTAGTTATAGAGTCCCAATTATGAATCATAGTCAAACTTATGTACAAATATGTTGGTTTTCCATGCTCGGCTAATCCATTTCAAATGATTAGCTTTTGTTACATGGCGGCGTTCACCTAATATCATACAGTTGTGAAGTACCGAACGAGTGAAACGGGGTGATCTGACTAGCCGTCGCCTGTCCCACAAGTAGTGGTTTTGACATATTGAAACACGTGACATCGGGGCTTTGGCAAAAGTGGTTTCGACAAATCGTCTTTTGCCCTGATGTATCTTTAGAGGCACCACGCGTCTATTTTCTCAAGACTTAGGTCTTGTCAAAAAAAAAAAAATTGTCGTGGTGATAACACCAGGAAATCAGAAGAAATAATTATGATGTATATATTGAACCAAAATGGTTCATATTTTTTTCGTGAATTGTTAAACTAGCTAGCCTGATAAGTTTCGATGGTTGCACGTTTTGCATAATTAACAACAACTAGATCAGATCAAGATTAGTGCAGAGCCCATAGGAATGGAAGAGGCACAAAGGAATTACAGTTAGCAATATGAGAGCAGAGGGATGGAGGTCCATTTGGGCATTGAAGGAACAAACTCCAATGGACATGGAGATGAAAGGAATGAAAACATAAATATGGTAGAGACCATTAAAATTTTGCAGAAGGATGTCCAAATCCATAAAGTTGATAATGAAAGGCTTATGAGAGCCAAGGAGCAGTAGGATGACTTCAACATGAAGTTATTGGAGGGCTTGAACAGAATAGAAAAGAAATTGGATAAAGAGAGTGGCTCAAGCAAATCTAGAAGTCACAAGCCTTTGGATGAGAAAATAAAAGCAAGAAGTGTTAGCAGACATCACCATCACTCCCCAAGGCATTCCAATAAGAGAGTAAGCAGCAGCTCAAGTCCATCCCCTGCTAGAAGGCATAAGAGGTCTGGGGTGGATGAGCTACAAGGAGAAATGAACAAAATCAAACCTCCTACATTTGATGGTGAGCACAAGAAGGATGAAGATGCAGAAACATGGTTGTTGGGCATGAGAAAGTATTTTTAATTGCATAATTATTCTTCTCATGCAGAAAGAAGAATTGTTATCTATCAACTCAAAGGAAAGGCATCCATGTGGTGGGACCATCTTGTGCATGTGCAACACATTAAAGAGAAAAATGTTAGTTGGAGGGAATTCAAGAAGTATTTTGGGAAGAAATACTTGACTAAGAGATATTATGACAAGAAAATGAAGGAGTTCTTTGAACTCAAGATTGGGAGTATGGCCATTGATGAATATGAGAGAAGGTTTTTAGAACTGCTGAAGTATGTCTCTTTCATCAAGGATGAGACAGTCAAAATTCAAAGGTATCTGAGTGGATTTCCATCATTCATCAGTGACAAAATACAATATGATGATCCCAAGGGTTTGGAAGAGACCATAAGGCGAGCTAAATGCCTATATGATCAGCAAAAAGCAAGGCCAACTTTCCAAAAGGATTGAGAAGACAAAAAGAAATTCAAGATGGATCAGAGGAAGAAGGGAGCTAAGCCACCATTCTTCAGAAATAATCCATAGGGACAACAAACGCCTAAAGAACCCAGAATGATTGACACAGGGAGGCAAAGGCCAAGGCAACCACTTATTGAATGTTGGGGTTGTAAAGGAGATCATATGTTCATAGATTGTCCTCACATAGGTGAAAAAGGAAGGGTTGTTCACAATGTACAGCAAGTTGAAACAGTGGAGGACATGGGTAGAAATGTGCCAAGGATCTATGCAGCCCTAGACAACAAGCAAGCAAAGTATCAGTCCCACATGATTGAAGTGGAAGGTATGATCAACAACCAAACCATTGCTATTTTAATTGATTCGGGAGCTAGTCATAGTTATATAGACCCTAAGATGGTGGAAAGTTTGCAATTGCCAAGAAGCAAGCATGGGAAATCTCGGTTGGTGTAGCTAGCTACAGGATCCAAAATAAAATTTACTGATATGATTAAGTCATGCCTCATGGACATGAATGGATTGAACACCAAGGCAGATTTGAACATATTTCCTTTAGGTTCCTATGACTATCTAATTGGGATGGATTGGTTGGACTAACATCATGCTCTCCTGGAATGTCATAACAAAGCATTTACTTGCTTGGATGAGGAAGGGAACCAAAGGAAAGTGCAGGGAATTCCCAAGGCAGTAACCATCAGAGAAATTTCAGCATTGCAGTTGAAGAAATGTTACAGGAAAGGGTGTCAAATATTTGCAGCTCATATGGAAGAGACACCTAAAGATAAGGTGCCAAATTTGGAAGATTATGCAATCCTGGAAGAATTTGAAGATGTGTTCAAGGAAGTACCAGGACTACCCCCAAAAAGAGACATTGATTTCTCTATAAATCTAATGCCTAGAGCCGCTCCAGTGTTAAAGACTCCTTACATAATGAGTACACCAGAATTGAAGGAGTTACAAATGCAACTTGGAGAACTTATGAAGAAAGGGTATATACGCCCAAGTGTGTCACCTTGGGATGCCCCAATCTTGTTTGTGAAAAAGAAAGATGGAACGTTAAGATTGTGCATTGACTTCAGACAGTTGAATAAAGTGGTTGTTGAGAACAAGTATCCTCTAAAGGATTGATGATCTCTTTGATCAATTAAAGGATGCAAATATATTTTCAAAGATAGATCTCATATTAGGATACCATCAGGTAAGGATTAAAGAGGAAGATATCAGCAATACCACCTTCAAGACAAGGTATGGTCATTATGAGTTCACAGTGGTGCCATTTGGGTTGTCAAATGCACCAGTTGTTTTCATGTTCTTAATGAATGGTGTTTTCCGAGAATATCTAGACAAGTTTGCCATTGTCTTTTTGGATGACATTCTTATATATTCTAAGTCAGAGGAATATCATGAACATCATTTGAGGATGGTGTTGCAAGTATTAAGGGAGCATCAGTTGTGTGCCAAATTGAGCAAATGTTCATTTTATCATAAACAAATTCATTATTTGGGGCATATCATTTCAAAGGAAGGGATAGCAATGGATCCTAAGAAGATAGAAGCCATTAGAGAATGGTCAGTGCCAAATAATGTGACAGGGGTGAGATCATTCATGGGTCTTGTAGGCTATTACATGATATTTATTGAAGGATTCTCAAAGATAGCACACCCAATCACTTCCTTTCAAAGAAAGGGTGTGAAGTTTCAATGGACATTGGATTGTGAAAAGAGTTTCCAACACTTGAAACAACTATTGACAAGTGATCCAATAATAAGGATTGCAAACCCAAATGAAGACTTCATTGTATGCACAGATGCATGTAATGAAGGACTTGGTGGAGTCCTCACTCAAAATGGGTTTGTTATATGTTATGAATCAAGGAAGTTGAAGGAGCATGAAAGAAGCTATGTCACTCATGATTTGGATTTGGTAGCCACAGTGCATGCCTTGAGGAAATGGAGACACTACCTCATGGGGAAAATGTTTAAGCTAAGAACAGACCACAATAGTCTGAAATATTTATTTGATCAGTGAAATCTAAATGCTAGGCAAAGAAGATGGTTAGAATTTCTAAGCGAATATGACTTTGATATAAAGCATATCAAGGGGAAAGAGAACAAAGTGGTTGATGCACTCAGCAGAAGAGTACATGAATTGCATGCTACAACCATTAGCATGTACCAATCATATTTGAAAGACAAAATTATAGAAGCTGCCAAATCATATTTTCAATACAAGGAATTAGTGGCAAAATTATAGCAAGGTAATTTGCGGCAGAAAATTGAAGAATACAAGATAGATAATGAGGAAATTCTTATGTACAGGGGCAGAATTTATGTACCAAATTCTAATGAATTGAAAAATCTGATATTGGGAGAAATGCATAATGCACCTTATGTTGGGCACCCAGGATATCAGAAAATGATTACAGCTGTCAAGAGCCAATATTATTGGTCAGGCACGAAGAAAGAAGTGGCAGATTTTATTGCCAGATGTTTGGAATGTCAAAAGGTAAAGGTTGAGCATAGACACCCAGCGGGATTTCTATAGCCATTACCCATTCCTGAGTGGAAATGGGAAGTTGTAACGATGTATTTCATCACCAAACTGCCCAGAACAAACAAGCAACATGATTCTATCATGGTAGTGGTGGATAAGCTTACTAAAGCTGTCTATTTTATTCTAGTTAAGCTCACTCGCAAGGCAGCGAACATTGTTGATGTTTATATGAAGGAAATTGTTAGATTACATGGCACACCCAAGACAATTGTGTCTGACAGAGATCGAAACTTCACCTCAAAATTTTGGAAAGGGTTATTTAACGGATTTGGAACAAATTTGAATCTTAGTACAGCCTATCATCTAGAATCAGATGGACAAACAGAGAGGGTGAATCAAGTGATTGAAGATATGTTGAGGATGTATGTGATGGATAAACCATCAAAATGGGAAGACTACCTACACTTGGTAGAGTTTTCTTACAACAATGGGTACCAAGCATCTCTAA
>ML782012.1:396414-406756 GCA_009831015.1 Picea engelmannii | reverse complement strand
CAAACAGAGAGGGTGAATCAAGTGATTGAAGATATGTTGAGGATGTATGTGATGGATAAACCATCAAAATGGGAAGACTACCTACACTTGGTAGAGTTTTCTTACAACAATGGGTACCAAGCATCTCTAAAGATGAGTCCATTCGAAGCACTTTATGGCAGAAAGTGCAACACTCCGATAATTTGGGATAACCCAGCAGACAGAGCAGTGGTTGGACTAGATTTGCTCAAGGAAATGGAGGAGCAAATGATAAAAATAAAGCAAAATTTAAAGGTTGCCCAAGACAGGCAGAACAATTATGCTGATAAAGGTAGAATTCACAGGGAATTTAATGTGGGAGACCATGTATTTTTGAAAGTAAAAGCCAACAAAAGTTCCCTAAAGTTGGGAAACTATTCAAAGTTGGCAGCTCGCTATTGTGGTCCATTTGAAATCCTAGAGAGGATTGGTCTAGTTGCTTATATGATTGCATTGCCTGCATCTATGTCTGTTCATAATTTATTCCATGTATCATTGCTAAAGAAATATATACCTGATGCTAATCATGCTATTGATTGGAACGTGATTCAGGTGGAGCAAGAAGGCACTTTCTGAGTGCATCTGTTGCGCATTCTGGACTGGAAAATCAAGCAGCTCCGGAATCGATCCATAGGGCTTGTAAAGGTCCAATGGACCTGGTACGGTCCTGAGGACGCTACTTGGGAGCATTAGGATGTAATTCGGACAGAATACCCACATATGTTTTAGGATTTTTGAAAATTTTGTTGTATATGGGTACATGATGCACTAAGGACAGTGCATAAATAAGGGGAGGGGATTGTAATATCCCTTGGTCGAAACCAATTGTAAATGTAATGTAAGTGTACTTTAGCTGGTGAGTTGTTTTGACATCATTTTGTAATGCACCTTTCATGGCATAGTGCGCGCATGTACTGTGCAATAAAATGATGTAGTGTGCACATTCTCGAATACCGCGTGCGGTAACTAAAGTGCGCGCAATATTGAGGTCAGCGAGCCTTGTGTATATGATATGTGTTATAGGCTGGTGAGCCAGTTATTATAAGTTGGGATGCTTATGTTTTGGAATTAGGCCAGAGCGCCTAGATGTTAAAGGCCAGTGCACCTATTTTGTATATGTCTCATGATTAATATAAAATACATTGTTGCGCACAGACCCACCACGATAAAAGAGATGGGGGACTGAACTCCACCATTTAGGGAAAGGGAGGGCCAAAAGTTAAGGGAAAGGGCTAATCTAGAGAGATTAAGCCAAAAAGGAATGTTATATTAATATCTCTTAAAACATAAAGTATGGATAATTATTTTATCCTAAGTTCCAAAGTTGCGGACAAGTGGGCCAAAGTAGTTTCCAACATGACAAGTGTCAAATTGGAAACATGCATACATATTGTTGGGACTTAGCTCATTTTCACACTTCCCCCTCATTCAGACCATCATCTCTCCCATGATTCCTTCGAGCATTCAGCCATAACTCCATGACCATTTTTCACTCACGCAGTCAGTTATCCTTCATACATTCATTTCACTATACCAGAACTGTATCCATAGCCATATATGTTT
Organism: Picea engelmannii; assembly: GCA_009831015.1. Classification (NCBI taxonomy): domain Eukaryota; kingdom Viridiplantae; phylum Streptophyta; class Pinopsida; order Pinales; family Pinaceae; genus Picea; species Picea engelmannii. The sequence continues at coordinate 405,175 of ML782012.1, read as the reverse complement.
GTGTAGTTGGTTAGCTTGGGAGTTGGACTAAAGAAGCGGGTTGTCAGGTCCGTGGGATACTGAAGAAGTGGATTGTCAGGCTCATGAGCAATTCTCTAGGTGAGAGAATTGTTGGGAATTGATTTCCTGAAGGTTCTAAACAACAGCTACAGGGCTCGGAGACTTCCTGTCTGGCCTGTTGTTGAAGCCCGGAAAGGAAGTGGAGTAGCCGAAGGACTGTTGAGCAGAGAAGGGGCACACTTCCTGGGGTGGGACAGGCATGTGGGGAATGAGGGACTGTAGTCTGTCAGTTGAGTGAGAACCCGAGACGGAGTCTTTCCTGTTGTCTATGAGCCTATAGCCTAGTTAGGAATTCCTTTACCCGAGTGGAGTTTAGTCCCAGCTCGGGGGTGACTCACTGTTGAGAGTGATGAATAGTGTAGTCTAAGGCTAGGAGGTTCGTGGACGATCTGCACGCAGTTGGTGACATTCTTACCAAGATAAGTATCAATTGTCTGATAAATTTACATGTTGCATTGTTATTTACGTGCTTATTTTATGGGTTTATCATATGTGTGGTTATAACCGTCTGGAATTTTTTGGGCATTTCTTGTATATGTTGCATGTCTATGTTTACTATTATTACCGTGTGAATTCATGGCAATACGTAATGTATTTGTCGATTATGTTTTATATATGAAGCTTCTGCAAGAATGTTGTGCATGTATTTTTTAAATGCATGCAGTTAGATAAAATTTATGTGGCATAGTTCAGTTGGGTGTTGGGTATGTCACAGTATGTTCCGCAGTGAGAGAATGAAAGTGTTCCCTCATGTAGCATGGCTTGGCCATGGGTGAACGGGGACGTTACATCCGGTAACCAATGAGGTACCCTGTGCACATCATCTGGACATATCATGATTAGAGACTATATGTTTCTGAGCTGGAGAATAAGAAAGAAAAACGTCTCTGCCAGCATGACGAAGAGATGCAAGTGAAGCGTTTCAAATTTCACATTTTGTAACCTTTACTATTTTAGAAATAAGGAGAATTCCAATCGTTTAGGGTTGAGAACATTTTGTATAAATACATATTTAGAATAATGAACAAAGGCTACTTTTTTCCATATTGTAACTAAGAAAACTCATTCTTTGTGAGTATTAATACAAGTGCAAACAGGGATTCCAAATTTTGTGCAGTTTGAGTTATGTGCTCTTCTTGTATTCCATCTCTCCAATTTTCTTTATGTTACTCCTCGATAAGTGAATGATTGCAATTTAGTATAACATCCACTGTAATCACATTTTATTTAGTTATTTGATAAGCAAGCAATTTTTCCTCTGTATTTGCTATTAGCAAATACAAGACCTGCAAGCTACTTGGATCACTATATCCTATATCCTTTCAGGGGTGCATTCTACATTTTCTTCTACTGCAAACAAGCTAAGATTCATCTGTAATTGATGCCTCATTTTGCTTGACAGTTTTGTAATTTTCTCCCTCATCACTGAATTTTATTATTTGACTCAAACGACGAAACATGGCCTTTGTTCTGTTCAATTATTAATTTCATTTGAGGATTTAATTCTTTCACAATAACGAAATAAAAACAACTTTTAAAAAGCATTCCTTAAATTCTTGATGTCTGACATTATTCTTTGAGCCTTAAGTTTAATCTCAGGAACAATATCTTTTTGGTGTCGTTTTCGGGGATGGAGAAACGAAGTTATTTTTCCCTGTGAGAACGACATGGTAAGTTTCTCTCTTTGATAGTGAACAAAGATTGAATAGAGTATTAAGGCTAATTTTTTATTTTCACTTGGCGACTCCAACACTAATAAATTGGCATTTAGTCGAAGGAATACCAGAAAAAACCCAAACGATAAGCAAACCACACATGTATCCGACCCTGGAAAAAATTTTAAACCAAGGGGATACCTCAAGTAAACCACTGCTTCCACAAGTAAGGTTTATCAACCTAAACCCACTTAGTATAATGCTAAGGTTCCACCTGAACAGTTAACTTCGCAAGAAGGTTCCACCCAAATCCATTTCGGAGAAACGTCGACTGATAGATTTGAAGCCGAAATCATAAACCCTGAGTTGGTTTTACCCGAGATAAAGGCCAAAACCGAATTAGTTGCCTCCTTTACTAATAAAGGCAAAAGACCCATCTCGATACCTTCTTTGATTGATATTCCATCAGTCCCCGAAATAAAGTTTCCAACTTACCAAGGCTTTGAACAATATATCTTACACTTTGATTCAACTCATGTCGGTTCTCCCATTTACATATCCTGCAAATCCGGAGAACCTAGTCCTTGTCTCTCTTTTCCTCCATTTTCTAATTTTTTGTCACCTGATGGTCAGTTCCCAGAACTTCTTTCTCTTCATACCGAAGTACCTGAAAGGTCACCACTCGTCTTTGACAATCCTCTCTATAATCTCCAACTTTCATCCCCTACATTATCAATGGTTGTTGCCGGAGGAGGTGGTTTCGGAGGTGGCGGAGGTGGAGGAGGATTTGGTGCTAGAGGAGGAGGAGGAGGCAATCAAGTACCACCCCCACCTCCTAGAATTTTCACTAAAGTAGTTTCTAGGTATGCTCCTTTAGTCCTCCCAATTCCCCTCCACAATTTACCCAAAAACTATATGAAAAACCTGCCAAAGTTCACAGGAGAGGGAGACTTAACTGCCACTGAACACATAAATTTCTTCGATCAATTCACTGATATCCTCGGCCTTGAGCACGAGGATGTTTATTCAGGGCTCCTAGTTCAAAATTTTGAAGGACAGGTGAGAACCTGGTTTCAAGGGCTGTCGGCAAGTTCTATAAGAACAAATGACGAGTTATAAAATGTCTTTCTCACACAATGGGGAGAGAGGAAAGATGACCTTTATTATTTAACCGAGTTCGGAGCTTTAAGAAAGAAAATTTTAGAGACAGTTCTCGAATTCACTCAGAGATTTAATAAACTATATAACCAAATTCCAGCTGAGGTTAAACCTTCCCAACCTACAGCAAAAGTGACTTTCATCGGGGCTTTTGAGCCTGACTTTGCCTTACTGTTGAGGGAAAGGAGATCTGCAAACCTCACAAGAATGCAGGACGATGCTATAGAAATCGAGTCAAATATGATGGCATCGGGAAAGTTGAAAGCTAAAACTGAAATAGGAAATAAAGAGACCAGATGATTCAAAGAACAAGCAGGACCTTCCGGATCTGGGAGGTCTGCGGAAGACAAAATGGATGACATGGCAAAAATAATCAAAGAATTATCAAACAAAATCTCGAAGATGGAAATGGACCAAGATAAAACAGATCAGTTCGCTAGAAAATATTTCAGAAGAAATCCTAACCCTCAAACGCAACAAAGATAAATCCAAAATGAAGATCAAAAGATTCAGACCCCCTTTAAAAACGAAAAAATTTATAGGAAGAGATGACATGCGAAACTTTAAGGAGTTAGAGGAAGACATGAATAATCTTAGCAATGATGATCAAGAACCTCATCTAACAAGGCAAGATTACGAAAGGTCTTTAAACGTAGAATACATGTTTAATAATGATGATAGCATAAATATTACAGAAGGTTTTTCTTATCAAGGAATCGCTGACAATATAATGGTCGAGCTTCAACAGAAGTATAATTTAAGGCCTAGAGATAGAAATGTCACAACTGCCCAACCGAAGAAGATCTTAATGAGATGTAAAGCGAGTGAGGCAACTCAATCAGCAGTTGAAACATATATTTCCAAGACAAAAGCAGTTGAAACACAGATTGCCAAGACAAAAGCAGTTGAAACACGGACTTCCAAGACAAAAGCAGTGGAAATTCTGACTGTCAAAACAAAGACAGTCGAAACGAAAGCAACACAAACCAATAGATCAAAAAAAAGGGATATAGAGATCCCAACCAGAGAATTCGAAAAGACAATGGGGAGTTTCAATCTAGAAAACGAGATTAATAAAATCAAGATCCCTGCTGGTTGAACTGGCAAAAAACCCTACATTTAGAAAACAAATTGCCAAAATGATAAATTTTTCAGATATTGAAAGTCATTCAAAAGTTATAAATTTAGAAGATGATAAACTGACTATAATGTTTGGTCTGCATTTTAAAAATGCTAAAGATTATGTCGCTCATTTTTACATCACGTTGATTGTGCATGATCATCTGCTCCATAATTGTATGTTGGATTCTGGAGCCTCCCACAATGTGATGCCCAAAACTATTATGGAAAAACTGGGCCTTGAAATTACCAGACCATATAGAGATATGTATTATTTTTATTCGAGAAAAGTTAAATGTATGGGTATGATTAAAGATTTAGTGGTTAATCTTGCACAGATTCCTGTAAAAAGTAATATGATGGATGTGGTTGTTGTTGATATCCCTGCAAAGTATGGTATGTTTTTATCCAGGTCTTGGGGTGCCAAACTTGGAGGATCCCTTCAACTCGACACGACGTAGGCTACAATCCTGTTCTTCGGCGGACAGTTCACCCGTCTGTACATAGAAACAAGGTTGGCATATACTATAAGTGACCCGTAGAATCCAAACGATTACCCTGTTTATGTCGCTGATCAGGATTTAGGAAATTGTATATTATCTCTCAATGATGATTTGGATGAATGTATAGAAGAAAATTGTACAAAAAAAGAAAAAATAGAAAAGACAAATAAAAATGTAAATAGTATTGGAGTTTGGAAAATGTATTTCGATGGTGCTTCATATTGTGAAGGAGCAGGAGCTGGGGTGTTGTTAGTGGCACCGGGATATGAGTTTATTATTCCCTTCTCTTACATATTACAGTGGGACATCTATTATACCAATAATGTATGCGAATACGAAGCCCTGGTCTTAGAATTAGAGGTTGCCAGGAAGTTGAAAATTGAAAATCTTATAGTTTATGGTGATGCAGAATTAATTTTAAAATAGATAAAGCAACAGTGTCAAGCCAAACACCCAAGGCTGAGGTCCTACAGAAATTGTGCCTGGGATCTGATTGAGAAATTTTTCTCATTGTTTAATACTCATCACATTCCCATAATGGAAAATCAACAGGTAGATTCATTGGCCAAAGCAGCTGCAATGTTTGTACATCCTATTGTCCTCAAACTAAAGTATCACATAGAAATGAAGCACAGACCCTCAATACCAAACAATGTTCAACACTAGCAGGTCTTCGAAGATGATGAGCAAATCAGGCAATTCCTAGAAATGGTGGACAAATTTTCTGAAATGCATATTGATCAAGAAAATCAGAATGACCTTGCTTGGATCATGCAGGAAGGTGAAGATCCTCAGGAGTTCCAAGATAAGATCGCTAATCACCGCATGTTGGTACTAAAAAATAATCAGATCCCTAAAGGTCTGATTCCTTTGGAAAGATTATTTGATCATGATGACATTCCCTTAAAGTCTACTTTGCAGCCTCATCCTGAAGAGGTTGAAGATTATAATATCGGCACCAAAGAAACTCCTAAGCTAGTAAAAATATCTCAATACCTTCCCCCTGAAATGAAAAGAAAATATGTTGAATTACTCAAGCAGTACAAGCATGTCTTCGCTTGGTCTTATGACGAATTAAGAACTTATGATACCACTATAATCGAACACAAAATTCCCTTAAAGCAGAGCGTTAAACCTTTCAGGCAAAAGCTCAGACAAATAAATCCTCTACTACTGCTTGTGATAGAAAGGGAGGTAAAAAATCTCTTGGATGCTAAGATCATTGTTCCACTCAGGTATTCCGAGTGGGTAGCCAATCTAGTTCTGGTCAGGAAGAAAAGCGGTGAAATCAGACTTTGTGTAGATTTCATAAACTTAAATAGATCATCCCTCAAAGATAATTATCCATTACCTAAAATGGATCACATATTGGAAAAAGTGGTCGGAGCAAACAGAATGTCTATGATTGATGGATTTTCAGGCTATAATCAAATTGTAGTCCACGAGGATGATAAATAAAAAACCGTGTTCACCACCCCATGGGGTATCTTTATGTATGATAAGATGCCTTTCATCTTGATGAACGCAAGAGCCACTTTCCAACGAGCTATGGACATCTCCTTTATAGGCGAAAGAGATAAGTTCATTGTCATTTATCTTGATGATCTAACCGTGTTTTCTAAATCTGAAGCAGATCACTTGGTACACCTCAAGTAGACGTTTGAGAAATGTCGAAAATTCGATTTGTCTCTGAATCCCAAGCAATTTCATTTTGCAATGCAGGAAGGTAAACTCTTGGGCCATATAGTATCTCGAGATGGAATCAAAATAAACCCGAAAAGTGTTGAAGCTATAGATACTATCAATATTCCTAGGAACAGAAAGGAAATACAATCATTTTTAGGAAAAATAATTTGTTAAGAAGATTCATTCCAAACTTCGTTGAAATCGTTAAATTGATTACAGATATGCTCAAGAAAGACAGCGAGGTCAAATGGACGACCGAAGCCAAAGCATCATTCAAACGCATTAAGAAAGTTATAGGTGAAGCAACGGTGCTAGCTAGCCCAGATTATATGAAAGAATTCTTGATTTTCTCATTTTCCTCCGAACACACTATCGTGGTCGTGCTCTTACAAAAAAACGATGAACGTTTCGAGCAACCAATAGCATTTTTTAGTAAAAGTCTCAGAGATGTTGAACTAAAATATGATATATTGAAAAAACAAACATACGCAATGGTAAAATCCCTCAAAGCTTTCAGGACTTATGTTCTCCATTCTAAGATAATTGTCTATGTATCAACCAGCACTATCAAGGATATATTAGTTCAACCAGATAGTGATGGAAAAAGGGGTCGATGGTTAGCCAAGATTCAGGAATTTGACTTAGAAGTAAAACCGACCAAACTTGTCAAAGGTTAGGGCTTGGCTAAATTATTAGCCGAATCAAATTTCCAGTCACTTGGAATAAATCATCTACAAGCTTATGAAGATTTTCCAAACATAGATGAATTTGATGTCACTATACCTACAACTGAGATCCAAGAAAATTTTTCTTTCTCTACCTGGTATAAAAACATAGTTTTTTACCTTCTAACTCTGCAGTGCCCAAGTGGCATGACTCCTTCCAAGGCAAGAACACTGAAGTTGCACATAGTAAAATAATGTATCATGGATAGCCAACTATATTGGAAGGATCCTCTGGGAGTTTTACTAAAATGTTTAGTAGAATCCAAAACGGAGAGAGTCATAAAAGAGTTTCACGAAGGGGTGTGTGGAGGGCATCATGCCTGGAGAGAAACGGCCTATAAAATCCTGAGAGCTGGATATTATTGGCCGAAATTATTCACTGACGTGAATGCCAAAGTCAGAGCCTGTAACCCCTAGAAACTATTCTCAGGCAAGCAAAAGCTTTCGGCCTTACCTTTGGTCTCAGTCAAAACAGAAGCTTTGTTTCAGCAATGGGGTCTGGATTTCATCGGTGAAATACATATACATTCAAGTGCACAGCATAAGTGGATTTTGACTGCTACTGACTATTTCACTAAATGGGTGGAGACCATTCCGACGTGAAACGCAACGGACGCAATGGTGATCAGTTTCTTAGAAGAGAACATTTTATCGAGATTTGGTTGTCCTCGGAAGATAGTCACTGATAATGCCCAAGCTTTCAAATCCATGTCTATGGTAAGTTTTTTTCAAAAGTACAACAGTGTACTAGGACATTCCACAGCCCACTATCCTCAGGGAAATGGATTAGTTGAATCCGAGAACAAGAGTCTAATCACCGTAATTAAAAAAGTGTTGACTGAAAATAAGAAAGCCTGGCATGTGCATTTGAAATATGATTTGTGGGCTAATAGAATAGGCTCTAATAAATCAATGAGAATGTCCCCTTTCCAATTGGTGTACGGTACCGATGTGGTTCTCCCCATAAATCTTTCTCTTCCCATAATGAAACTCTGGGAAGCACAAAGGAAGAGCCAAATGACATCACCAGAAGAATAAATCAATTGATTGAAGTCCAACAAAATAGGTTTGAAGTGGATGATAAACTCCAGAAATATCAAGACAACATGAAATCTCTGTTTGACCAAAAAGCTAAAGATAGGTAATTTCTCCCTAGTGACCTAGTTTTAAAGTGGGATGCTGGGAAGGAAGACTCGGGAAATCATGGAAAATTTGACCATATCTGGTGTGGACCTTTCAAGATCACAGCTTCTGAGGGGAAAAATTCATTTTTGTTAGAAAATCTCGATGGGAAAATCCTTAGCGCCCCTATCAACGGGAGTTACCTGAAGCATTTCATGCAATAAGCAAATTCTGAACTCTCATTGTACATACTAGTTTGATTTTCATATTGTTGTTTGCAATTCTTCGTTTCTTCAATAAGTTTTTTCTTTCACTGTAAATAAAAAAACAGGTTTGTCGATTTCATAAAAACAATAATATAAAAATAGGTAACGCATAGAGTTCCGATAAGCAGAAATTCCTGACAGCTCTCATGTTTATTTTCAAGCAGGATACTTGTTGATGGTCGAGGGATAAGAAGTATCAGAGATCGACACTCAACTTCCAGAACATTGGCTTTCTCTCGAAACAGGTGATAAATAGATAGTTTATTTGGTTGAAAATATAGAGAAAATTTGAGGTATGAGCTTCTGCCCTACTAACTCAAGTTAAATTTTCAAGGAGATATCACTAGGTATGACAGAAGTTTCATCTGTACAAATATTGTCACCTAATCTACAACCAGAGGAATATAAAATTATGGTTTAATTCTCAAGAGTTTTCTCTGGATAAAATAAAATTAAAATTAAAAATT
>ML782012.1:350382-396019 GCA_009831015.1 Picea engelmannii | reverse complement strand
AAAAAAAAAAAAAAAAAAATTATAATAAGAAAGTAAGCAATAAAAAGACCTTAAAGAAAAGAATTTGAGAATCAATAAACAAACTCACATAGGAGTGATTGTGTGCACAGTAGAACATCTGAGTCCTCATTCTGTTTTTCCTACCTATCCTCAAGCTATACTTTCCTATGATTATAAATTTCTTTTCTTCATCTTCATGGAGGAAAAAGGACTTCACCTTAACTCTGAGATCTCATAAACAAGTCTTCAACATGAGAATAGGCAAAGAATCCATATGATTCCTCTGAATTTAACTGAAAAAAAAGTATGTCTAGGCTAATCCTAACTACTTTAGTTTTTCTAACAGATTTAAATTGATTAGTTTCGCTCAAGGAAAGTCCTGGAAATTAAAAGTTCCCCTTGAAAACTTCTTGTAGGTGAAAGTGTTTTGAAGGTCGGAAGAAGATTAGTCCATAGTAATCAAAGTGAGTTGACAGACCTCTGATGCTAAATTATAGACAGATGTCATCCCTGGTATATTATACCAATTGATTTCCCCCACTTCATGTTTTAAAAATATAAGACAGATGGTGAAAGGAAATTCATAAAATGATTGCCCCCATCTAGTCCAAAAAAGAGGTGACGAAAGGAAATTCATTAAATGATTTCCCTCATCTCAACATTTAAATGCAAAATTACTAATTGAAGTGGTGAAAGGAAATTCAATGTGGGAATTAGATAACTTCATCGGGGTATTGAACAGGCTCGTTGGCAATGAAGCAATATCTATGATAAATTCAAGGTTGTTATACATGTATTATAATGTACTCTGGCAACTCGTTCTCTTTTCAACTAGATCTACATTCTAAGCCAACACAGGACTCCTTGACTAAAACATTAAAATTACCTTGCCTTCATGTGAACAAAGTCTGATAGATCAGTTAAGGTTGTTTTGATTATCTTAAGCAAATCTGAAATCCATTTTAAGAAAAAGAAGCCATTAATAAGCCTAAGCTCGAGATCAGCGAATGATTAAGTTTTGAAAGATTTCAGAGATATGGATGAAGTCCAAAGTCCTTTGTGTGTCCTTTTTCAGAATGTGTTTCACAGAAATGCAATAATGACTCCATTTACCCAATAAAGGCACTTGGTCTACTATTCTGTTGCGTCTCGCAGGGAGACGCGATCCCTAGATGGAGCCTATGTTAGAACACATATATTTTTATAAACTTTAAAATTTAAATAAGTTTTCATTCTCGTTTAAATAAAAACAACGCACACTTGATTCTAACCATTGATGAAATCTTCCTTTTAATCAAATGACCCTAATCTCTTAAAAGTTATGGAGCCGTTTGTTCGTTAAAAATTCAAATCACTAAGGACTACTTCTGAAATATCAGATTTCGGAGTTTCGCGATGCAAGCATTTCATCATGTAGCAACTATCAAAGTCCCAATATCTGAAATCACGAAATTGTCTTAGGTTAAACCAAATTAATTAAGGATTAAAAACAATTAATGGTTAATTAATCGTATCATGATTTCGTGTTTCGGGGATCCTGCCTCGAGCGACTATCAAAGTCTTGATATCCGAAATCCCGAAACTGTCTTAGGTTAATCACGATTATTTAAAAGGGTTAAACATGATTAAAATTAACTAATCGCATCGCAATTTCACGTTTCAAAGTCATACCTTGAAACGTTATAGGATATCCCGAGATCCAAAATTCTGAAATTTACTTAACGATAAGTGTGATTAATTGATGCATTAATGATGATTATCACGTAATTAATCCTTAGTTGAATAACGACTCAGATAGATTCAAATTTTATCTATGTTTTTCACGAAAATTAATGACATTAATAATTGATTTACGACAATCATTCCAAATAAGATCCTAGACCACCACCTAAATCTTATTCATTAAGGAAAGTAAATGCTCTGTCAGTAGAAGTATTGGTAAATCAATATAATTAAAGGAAAAGCATATTGAATTTCGAATTTCACTGTGCGTTTTTACTGAGCAGTAACTTTTCAAGGTAAAGAACTTTGTGCATTTTCTGTGACAGATAGCAGAGTTCTGAGGCCTAATACCATGGCTCCTCGAAAAGAAACTAAAGCGCCTGGTGAAGGATTGAGCCAGAACATAGATATCCTTTCCGACACTTCGCCCAGAAGCATAGACCCCATTAAATCATGGACACATGTATTCAATATTCTACAGCATGAATTAGTCAACTACCCAGACGATTCAGGTGATGAGGAGACGGAGACCCTCGCTTATACAAAACCGTTGCTCAATCAAAGTTACATAAGATAGCAACGAGGCCTAGACTCCTGCCTTACAATGATATGATTGGTTGGGCGCTGGAAAATGTCAATATTCCTACCAGGACCATATTTAATTCACAAAAGGTTGCAGTTGGGTCTTTTTGGCTAGAACATTTACAGGTAATGTACCAATTGTCTCCAACACCCAATTTCATTTACAATGCCATCTTCTTAGTGGATTTTGACAAGAAGGAATGTGCCCAATATGGAAAGAACATGCCCGACCTAATTAAGGATTGGAGCTCTCACCCTGAGAAGTTCAGAGATGACTCCCATGGCATATACGCAGTTTCCTCGTTAGAGCCGCATATGATATATATAGCGATGATGATTTGTAGACTCTACGGGAGGGAAAACACATCTCATTTCTTGTTACCGTGGGTGCCTATTATGAAAACAGTAGCAGATGGGTATTCTCTTGACTGGGCCAAGATATTGTCGGACAATTTGGTTAGGGAGATTATAGAATATCTGTCACAGAGAGCCAAGAGGCAACCTGCCCCATTTTTCATGTCGGCTTACATCATGGTTGATATCTGTTTTAGGACCCCTTTTCCTATGATGGGATGGAACTGGACTCCAACTAGTGCAGATCCCATACAAGGTTATAATTCAAAGCTTTGGGAGGACAAAGTGAAAGATTTCTTCTATGAAATCTGCAACTGGGTGGTGGTGTCGATGCATACCGCGATATATGGTTGCCCACCAGGATTTCTGATAAAATAATGATTAATCTGGGTAAGATAGTAGACTGGTACATCGAAGAACATTTCTCCTATATTAGGGTTTTCGGTTGTTCGGTTCCTCCACAGGCTCTGCTTGAATTTTTTCCAGATCGATTGGTGTGTCATGAAGTAGCACATCAAACTGTGCATGGGGGAATTAACAAGGAGCTGAAAGTAGTACAGAAAAGGGTATGGCCCATTTTTCCCGTGCAAATTGGTATGTTTTCTCTGCTAGACTTCGGCCATTCGAAAGTAGAAGCTGCGGCCCTGGAAGAAGTCAAGTTGGTCAATATCGAATTTAAGAAGCATGATCCAAAAAAGATCGTAGGTAATCACATGGCCCTTTGCAACTTGAAAAGATATGAACATGAAGATTCTCCTCAAGAAGAAATATTTTGAGGTGCAAGGTCCTATCAGGAGGTCTTGAATCGAGTTCAAGCTCTGGTGCCAAATAAATTGAACGAGTTTTATAACTTCCAGAAACATCAGAGAAATAGCCTCCCCAAAGTATTGCAAGGGGAAAGCCTGACACCTCCAACCACACAGCAAATGGAGACTCAAGGGTTAGAAACATGGAGCTCTAGTGGACATGACACTCGAGAAAATTTGGAGGAAACTGAGGCCTTGATAAAGAAGGCAGAAGAAAAGCCATAGTCCACACCAGGTAAACCAGCAACTGACACAATCGGGAAGCATCCATCCACTGAGATAGGCAGTCCTATCCAATCTGTCACACCTCTACAGTTCAGTAGAGGGAACCCGATTGCCGAAGTTGTATTCATAGGATACCTTACACCTATTTCGGAAAAAGAGATGCCTCCTTCGGAATTCTTTTTCAGTAAGAAATGAAGGGTGGTGGTCAGAAGAGAAACACACCAAAGGGATGGTGCGATTGTCAAGAAGCATAGGGTGTTATTGGATGGGCAGGCCCTAGAAGAAGAAGACTTCGCTACAGATGTCGCAGGCTCGTTGGGAGCTTTTGCGACAGCAAACTAGTTTTCAATGAGCAACCTGAAGGAGAAGTTGAAACAGAAAGATCTACTAGTGAGCTAGTTGCGGGACAAAATAAAGACTGTAGAGAAGGAAATCGGGAGTGAGATGACTAAAGGCTTTGATCAGACTATATCCCATGATAGACAGGAAGTTCAACAGCTTAGGATCAACCTTGGTGAGATGCATAAAAAGTCACAGGCAAGCAATGAATTAGTCAGACAGTTGTAGGCGAAGGTAAGCTTAACTGAAAAAGCAGTAGTGGATATATCAACTTTCCAAACCCAAGATCTAGAGGTACATAAGGAAATGGAATTGACGTAGTGAAGCCTTTTCAATAAGGTGGAAGCTATCCAAAACCATTTTCAGGTGGTAAACCAATCCTTAAATAACATTTGTTTAAAGGAGAGAGAGGTTATTGCTGCTCGGACCACTTTCCAAGAAGCAGTTGTGTCATTGACAACAGAGGGAGTATCTATAGTTTCCAGGTTGTCTTTTTCGAAGAAAATGAGAGGCGATATTATACTAAAGACCTGGGAAGCTAACATAGTTGAAAGTAAAAGAATGGCTAAGGAAGTGAAGGAGGCTTGTGAAGAAGCTTTTCATTCACTCGACAAAGAGTCATTAGGCCTCAGAAAATATAATAACTCTGAAGTACTAGGACAAGTTGATATAGAAAAGCATCAACTTAACATTAAGACAAACATGGAAGGGGCTCAGGTTGAAATCTTACAATTAAAGCATATTGATATTACTCGGATAAATAGATGGCTAGTGAAGCCTAGTTTGCAGCTACAGTCTATAGCTTCAAAAGACAGGAGAATGGAAAATAGATTGCCTCAATTAGAAAAGAAAATATATGTTTTGGTGGCAAATGACTTAACAGAACCCTCCAGGCTGGTGGTACAATTTGTGAGCAAATGCGTTAAATGTATCAAGCAAGGAAAAGGCAGCACCTTCGGGTACCAATGAGGTAATTTATGCACATCATCTGGACATATCATGATTAGAGACTATATGTTTATGAGCTGGAGAATAAGAAAGAAAAACGTCTCTGCCAGCATGACAAAGAGACAGAAGAGATGCAAGTGAAGCGTTTCAGATTTCACATTTCTTAACCTTTACTATTTTAGAAATAAGGATAATTCCAACCATTTAGGGTTGAGAACCTTTCGTATAAATACATATTTAGAAGAATGAACAAAGGTTGCTTATTGTCATATTGTAACTAAGAAAACTCATTCTTTTTGAGTATTAATACTAGTGTAGACAAGGATTCCAAATTTTGTGTAGTTTGAATTATGTGCTCTTCTTGTATTCCATCTCTCCAGTTTTCTTTATGTTACTCCTCAATAAGTGAATGATTGCAATTTAGTATAACATCTATTGTAATCACATTTTATTTAGTTATTTGATAACAAGCAATTTTTCTTCTATATTTTCTATCAGCAAATACAAGACCTGCAAGCTACTTGAGGATCACTATATCCTATATCCTTTCAGGGGTGCATTCTACATTTTCTTCTACTGCAAACAAGGTAAGATCCATTTGTAATTGATGCCTCATTTAACTTGACAGTTTTGTAATTTTCTCATTCGTCACTCAATTTTATTAATTGACTCAGACGACGAAACACGACCTATGTTATGTTTAGTTATTAATTTCATTTTAGGATTTAATTCTTACACAACTAACGGAAGAAAAATCACTTTTAAAAAACATTCCTTAAATTCCTGATGCCCGACATTATTCTTTGAGCCTTACGTTTAATATCAGGGACAACACCTGTCATTATCCTCCAGAGAAGCTTGGATGCCATTGCTATATTTTCCACTATGGGATCTTTGATTCCCAGTCCCCCACTTTTTTTGGGTGAGGATATTGTGTCCCAATTCACTAGGTGGAATTTTTTGGAGTTTGATATTCCCCCTTGCCATAGAAATTTGTGAATGAGTTGGGCTATGTCTTTCAGAACTCCCTTTGGAGCAAAGTGGATATGACTGATTTTATCAGGATCACCCTCCCCGCTGGATTGAGCCACCTTGATCCCCAAGACTCCATCATTTCCCTAAATTTTTTAACAGAGAGTTGCCAATACTCACCAGGGAGCGATTTTAAGCACAAGGGTAGTCCAAGATATTTGAAATTTTTCCAGTCCAAAGAGATGCCAAAGCCCAAAATTTGAGTGATCCCTGCTCTAATAATAGCTTAGATGTTCCATACATAGATTTGACATTTTGTCTTATTTAGGATCCCACCCGAAACTAAGAGAAAGGTGTCTAGAACTTGATTTAGTCTTTTGGCCATAGTTTTTGAAGCTCCACTCAAGAGAATTGTATCATCAACAAATTGTGAGTGGTTGATTCGTTTGACACCCTGAGCTATTTTGATTCTTGGGATTGAGCCATTGATGCTTTCCCACTCCAGCGTTTGATTAATAGTCTCTTCCATGATCACATATAGAAGAGGGGAGAGTGGGAAGCCTTGCCTTAGTCCTCTGTAGGCCCTAAATAAGGGATTTGGTCTTCCATTTAAGAGTGGGGTGATCTAAGGGGATGCAATGCAAGTTCTCGTCCATGAAATAAAATCTTGACTGAACCCAAATTTTTTCATAACCTTGAAAAGAAAATCATGTTCTACTGTATCAAATGCATTTGCCATATCCAATTTTATTGCCATACCTGGTTCCCCTTGAGAATTGTTGGAGTGAGTTGCTTCTTGCACCAGAATAAAGTTGTCCCAAATTTGTTGGCCTGCCACGAATCCTCCTTGATTAGGAAGGATTAGTGATTTGAGAAACAGGTTCAACCTCTTAGAAATGATTTTGGCCGTGATTTTATAAGAAATATTACAGAGATAAATGGATCTAAATCTGTCCAGTGTAGAGGCACCATTTTATTTTGGTATAAGCACTAAGAAGGAGGAATTGGTGGCTCCTCCCATTCTTTTTTATTTATGAACGAATCTTATCATTCTAGTGAAGTCATGCTTGATTATGTGCCAGCATTTTTTTATAGAAACGAAGGGTGAATCCATCTGGCCCCGAAGCTTTATCTTCGTTGAATTGATTGATAGCTTCTAGGATTTCTACTTCTTCAATTTGTCAATTGATATTTAGATTGTCTTCATCCATAATTTTACTTGGGATGTGGTTGAGAAGAGAGTCGGCGAGGTCATCCTTTGATCTTCCATTTGAAGTGTAGAGCTTGTGGAAATGATTAGTAGTTTGTTGTTTGATTTGGTCGAAATCCTTTATAATTTCCCCTTCTGGTGTTTTGATTTCAGAGATTTGATTGACCCAAAGTCTAACATTTGCCTATCTATGGAAGAAGGAGGTATTTTGGTCCCTTGCTTTCAACCAAAGACTTCTCGATTTTAACCTCCAGATGGTTTCTTCTTTGTTTAGTACTTGAATGTATTCTTTGTAGATTTTTCATTCATTCATTATGTGACTTTGTTGAACCTCTTTTGTCTCCATTTCCTCTTGTATTTTTTCAAGTTGAAGCTTTTTTTTTTAACCTTGTTCTGAATCGGTTCGATGAGGTTTTTGCCCATTATTTAAGGAATCCTTTCACCAACTTCAACTTCTGCTCCCAGATATAATTTGGAGAACCTATAATCCATTGATTCCAAATTTGAGAGATAGAGGAAAGGAACTTCGATCGATCCATCCATAAGGGGTTGAATCTAATGGGAATAGGACCCCAATTTTTTTGTGGCTCGAACATTAGAGAAATAGGATGATGATCCAATCCTTCCCATGGAAGATTCAAAGAATAGGATTTGTCTAGAAGGGCCAGAAAAGAGTTTTTTATTAGAAACCGATCCAGCCTAGCCGCAATGTGGCTTGGTCCTGCTCTTTTGTTGTTCCGAGTGTATATACCTTTAGCAGGTGGAACATCAAAGAGATCTAGATCCGAGATTAGATCATCCATTTTTTCCCTAAATTGATCCCTCACAATAGTACTCCCTCATTTTTTATTTAATCCTCTTATGGTGTTGAAGTCCCCACCAATGATCAAATTTTGAGGGGGATTTTCAATGGCCAGATCCCGAAGGGATCGCCGGCATTCTACTTTTTCCAGATAATTATTTATCATATAAACATTTATGATGGAGTATAACATACATGTAGCTTTCTTAGTTTGGGATATCTTCAACCAAAACTGGGACTGCACTTGCTCCTCTAGCTTGAATTCTTTTGTGTTCCAGAATATACCTATTCCTTCTGAGGCTCCTCTAGAACTGATTGTTTTTCCTTCACCTTTTTTCCATATTCTTTGCAAATCTTGGAGGGTTTCCAGGTCCCTCATTTTTGTCTCCTGGAGTAGGAGGATTGAGGGTTTTCCTATTTTTAGTAATTTTCGAACTTCTTCTCTTTTATCCCTGCTCCCTAATCCTCTACAGTTCCAAGAGACCACTTTCATCATTTATAAGGGGGTTTTGGTGCCCCCCTTTTATAGGGTTGAGATGTTGCTCCCTTGTGTTGGGAGAACTTATTTTTCCCGGATTTGCCTTCTTTTTTTAATGCTTCCTCTATTGTTTTTTGGATTGCTAACTCATTTTCTTTGTCTGCAGTCGATTCTCTTTTGTTTCTATGAGATTTTTTTCCTGGTCTTTTTGTTGTAATTGGTTGGGTGGCCTCTAGGTATGTGTCACTCTTAGAAGTATCTTGTCTTTCATATTCTAAAAATTCTGGGGGATCTGGGGAGAGATTTGGATGAGATTTTGTTGTGGATTCCCCACTTGTGATCATGATTTCTTTTTCTTTACCTTTTCTGACTTCCTCCTCTGTTTCTTCTTGTATTTTTTTTCCATTTTCTTCCTGGTGTTCCCTGGGGTCTCCCGTGTTACCTTATGTTGGTAATACAATATACCGGATGTGACTTGATTCTCCTTTATGTGGAGAGCCTGGAGGCCTTTTGTAGTTTTTGTTTCATCACTTGGGTGAGCAAAACAATGACACTTGCATGCCTAGTTGGGATTGCTAGACAAGACATAAGTTCATGAGTGGGTTAAACAAGCCAAACACATGTAATAAACAAATAAACAAACTAAAACAACTAAGAAAATAAAAACTAGAATGCATAAGAAAATTAGAACCATAAACAATCAACCAATGACCAAGATAATGCCACCAATGGATAACTATATTAGTTGGAAAAACACCATAGAGAAAAATGAGGACTTATGGGTCCCCTCTTCCTCCTTGGGAGGGCTCTGGAGTTCCCTAATGGAGAGCTCTTCTTACAATGGAAGAAAAATGGAAAATAATGAAGAAAATCAATGCTTATTCCCTCAAGAGGTGAGTGGAATGGCCTATTGCAATGATGCTTGCATACTCCAAGGAGAAAAAAGGATTCTCAAGGGAGAATTGAGGCAGCATAACAATACTACGAAGATCTTGGTTTCTTAGTGCACCCATGGCTTTAATTTATAGCATTTCTTCAAGGAAAAATATAATTGGTTCTTGGTGTGAACAAAGGGCCTTTTAGGGCACCCTTTGGTCCTTGAGAAACCCCCCATTCGGATTTCGCTCAGATATGGAGGTCAAATCAGGTTGGGAGTTGGTCCATCAATGGTTGGGGGGGCAACAAGAACCATAAATGTGTCGTTCATAGGAGTGTGCGGCTTTTCTCATACACAATCGTGCATTTGGCGCATTGTGTGCTCTAAGGGCTTTGTTGGCCCGCACATTGTGCGCTCTAAGGGCTTTGTTGGCCCGCGCACTATGCACGCACTTCCTTTAGTGAATTTGTGCATGTCAATTTTTTCCCAATTGTATAGTTTTTGCCTTTTGAAATGCATTTTAGTGTTGCAGGTGAACTAATTGCTATTGGCATTGTTGTATTTCTTTAACCATTTGCGTGCAATGTTGCAGAGGAAATTTCAGTGATAACAGATGCCCCCTTATGTGTGAGGTTAGGAGCATACGTATAGCCGAAATACATCAATGTTTCTTCTACAGAGAGTGCCATTGTAATGAAGAGTGCTGAGAGGAACTGCAAGAGCGATTTGTTGGAGGGAGAGGGGAAACTATGGGATCTAAACCTTTCTCTAGGGAGAAAAAAGAAAATTTGTATGCAAATGAGGCGGGCATGTCATGTAACCCAAAATGTAAGATAGTCATTGAAGATGTATGCTGATGTAGATAACTGCAGCGCCCTCTGGGGCGGTTGATAATGGCAGATGACAATTTTGAATGGTGAACATACTCTAAAATGAGGCAAGGATGCCCGTAAGAAGTGTCGGTGACTCGTAGGCATTGATGGGCTAACAAATTCAATGGTCTTTGGCTAGTATAAAACAACTACAATAGTCGCATAGTAAAACCCACCGTAACATGAGATTTTTCTTAAGTCAAATGTTATGGGGGTCAACGGAATCAACGAGCAATGATGATCTTCTTTGTGTCATTCGAGACTCCTCATTGTAAAGGTAATGAGAGTCAATATATTGTCACCATTATGGAAACTATGTTGATGTTGACAGAAAGGGAGACGCAACTCCAAGAAGCAAAGGGCTTCGTGAAATCCACTGAGATGAGATCATGTACTGATAGGAAACATGAATGAAGTTGAGATGTGGCGAGACTCAAGACTGCCCTTGGTTGGGGTATGTTGAAGGATGATTGGCGGAAACCGTAAAATTGTATCTAGTGTAAGGGGGATGACTTGATATGGGGTTAAATTGTGCCAGAGGCTTGACAAAGTGGACAAACTCAGAGATCAGGGGTATATGGATTTTGGGATACTTGGGGTTCGTGAACGATGTCGGAATGAAGAAGGGAGAGTGGATGCCCCAACCAAGGGTGACATGGGTTGCTTTGTCGGGAAAAGAAGGTCATCAGAGGTGATGACAAAAAGCTAAGTAAATGATGGAAACAAAGGGTTTTTACAATTACCAGATAAATAAAGAATAATTTGGGATGAGTGTACAAATACAGAAACGAGTGCCCCAGTGCAAGATGGCTTGGCCTATGAGGGCGCAAGTTGTGAAAAAAACTGGTGGAGGGTGGGGGGCCCATGAGTGGGTTTCTGTATGAGGTAAATGAATGGAGGGAAATCTACAGATGGGAAAACTGATGGTGGATGAGATGGAGGGCTAATGATATTGTGGAGGTGCAGTCAATAGAACCAAGATGAGATAACCTGGGATCCCATTATGAAATCTATAAGTATGATGAGAAGAAGTATGTGGCTTATTCTCGAAAGTGCATAAGACTATCGAGACTCCCATCCCTAGGGGGTGAAAGCAGCATGAGTGTCAAGTTTCCAAGGGGGACTATGAATGGGACAACTCATGTGGGGGAAAGTGATACCAGGTGACAGTACCAAAATGCAACAAAGGTGATGGTACTGTAGAGCCGAATGTAAGGACCCTAAAGGTTGACGTCGAAGGTGTGACTAGGAGATGCAAGTGATTTTCAAAGGGAATAATTACATGCCAGTGTCGAACATATGCCTGAAGGAGTTGAATCATTTGTCACGACCAAGTACCTGCACACATAAAAACCAAATACCCAATGTGAATAATATCTAATGATAAAGAACATATAACAACTATCTAATAATTTTGAACATAAGCATGTGTACCTGGACGTGACGTGAAAAAAATGCTCCCCCGGGGCCAAGTTCAGATGATGACTCGGGGAATGTGACTATGTAGAAGGTGGCACCAGGATCCCGTGGCTGAGAATGGATCGGGAAATGGAGGCTCTAGGCTCCTGTAACTGAGTGTGGAAGTTTGGCACAAGGGACTATATGTGGCTAGTGGGTCCACAATGCCACCTCATTTGTACCCGTCGCTATAGTGATTTGATGAGAGAATTTGGAGGAGATTTGGAGATTACGGGAGCTCGAGACGACCTATCCAGGAGTTGCGAGAGTCAAGTTAGTGGTCCCATCCTCCTGCATAGTGTGAATTTTATAGAATTGAGTTAGGGGGTGTACGGATGGTCATAGATGGGTAGGTTTCGGGGTGGGCCCACTAATGCGTGGGAGAAGGAAGAATACACGCGCTTATATGTGCGGGTATAATTCCATCTCCCACGCATAATGTGCAGTTGTGCTTGACACAGCCATGCATGGGGACGCGGGGGAGGGAAATATAGGTGTGCATCTCATGTGTGTCTGTTAAGATGACAGTTGCGCACTGTGTGCAACTGTTTCTCATACAGTTGTGCATCAATGCACAGCTGTGTAGAGGACAGGTGTGCATGTGTGCGCACATGTTGGGGTGATAGTTGCACATTGATGCGCAACTATTTATTATACATCTACGCATTAGTGCACAACTATGCAAAGAACGGGTGCACACATGTGCGCACCTGTAAGGGTGAAAGCTGCGCACTAGAGGCAAGGCTAAGGGTGTTTGAAATTTTGAATTTTTTTATGTTTTTTATGGATGATGAGGCTTGACCAAGTGCTTTTGTGTGGATATAGGTGATCATCTTGTGACGGGAGAGAATTATGCCATCCCATTGGAGAGAGTGAGACTGGGAGCATCTCCGAGAGGCGGTGAGAGAGCACTTGGGCAATCAGAGACACTTGGCAGCCTACGGGTTGCTCAAGTTCTTCTATTGTCCCTTGATACGATCACAGGAGTTCCTACTATAGTATCTTATAGCTATGTGGAGCACTGGTCTGCAATGTTTCATCATGAGGGGACAACAGCTGGAACTCTCAGTTGTGGAGGATGTGTATTTTCTGACGGGGCTCCCATTCCAGGGGATGGCCCTACCTTCTGACCCCAGCTGTCGGGGGATGAGAGATTGGTCAACTTGGCATGTCGCCACTGCTCGGGACTGATCCCAATGTCAGGTTCAGTCATTCGTATTGAGGCGATTGATGAGATCTTGACTCAGTGCATCGTCGCCATGGTAGTGAGGATTGACAGATCCATGGCGACTCAGCAGATCACAAGAGGTCAACTGAGGATTGTGGAGAGGGTCTCTGATGGGGACCATTTTGCCTGGGAATTGATGTTGCACTCCAGTATGATGGGGAAGATTCATCAGTGTCGGACCACCGAATCCGGTGACTTTGTGTTTGGGTTGATCCTGGTGGCCTGGTTTTTGGAGAGGGTGCCCCTTTTGCGCCCTAGGATTTTGTTAGTACCTTCAGGTCCGAGTGAGTCGTGTCTGATGTGGTGGGCCCATGTGTTGGCACGACATGGGAGAGGAGAGGGTGGCCATTACTTTATGGCCAATGTGGCATACGTGTGGCGTCATATGCCACAGGTGATACTACGGTACCCATACGGTGGTATGGACTACTGAAATGATCCTGACATGATGTTACCTCCTAGGGAGGTTAGGGATCAGAAAGGTATGTTTGTGTATTTAGGTTTTGTGATTTTGATAGCGTAGCATATGATTATGTATATATGGATGTTGACTCTACCTTTGGTGTTGTGTTGCATATGTGGGGCCCCGAGGTCGTGAGGCAGAGATGGTCGAGGAGTTGGCTCGCCAGGGACCAGTGTGACTATCGCGGGTAGGATAGAGGCATTGGCAAGATGATGCTAGTGTTGGACCAGCACATGAGTCGAGGGCAGGCTAGAGACGCAAACTAAATGACATTGGTGCTAGACCAACACATGAGCCACAGGGAGAGGCCAGAGGAGGGATGGAGGACCTTCATCGATGATTCTAGGAGGTTCTATAGGGTGTTTCGAAGGGTATGTGGGCCCACATCCAGAATGAGAGGGTCCTGGAGCAGTGTGTGGGTGTTCCAACGAAGTGGCGGACGTTGATCCACCAAGAAGTTGTAGCGGGGGCAACGATGACTGGTCAGCTGCCCCATGGACCTGGAGGACCCCCAGCCAATGGACCTCCTCCAGCTGACAGAGGACTTGGGGGTGAGCTCTGGGGGCACCATGAGTGTTGGTTTCTGTATTTGTATAGGCTTGCGGGCCCATTTTGTACAGGGTAGTTGGTACCCATTTTGTATAGCATAGGGGGTACCCATTTTGTACCTATAGGGGTGAGGGGACTCACTGGCCTACGGGTGATGTATTTTATATTTGTAAACATTTATGACAATTTTGGAGGATATATATATATGGACACATATCATTGGCTGACTTTTTGTCTTGATGTGTTTTTTTTTTGATGATTTATGATGTCTAATCTATATGTTGTGACCGATGTATGATGCTTTATGTATATGTGATGATGTTTTGATGTGATAAATGCCAATCTAACACTAGGTTAGCCATATTATCTACTATTTGATTAAATTGTCTTGGAATATGTGTAAATGTGATTGAATCAAAGTTGTGAGATAAGATTCTAACTTGCAGGTATTTGCGAAAGAGGAAAGGATCGCGGACATGATATATATTGTTGAGATGCAGAACGACAAGCTAGGAATCTAATAAAACATTAAGGTGATGAATGTGGCGGTGACTAGCCTCAGAGAGGAGACCAATGACGGCGGCGTATTTTGCTTGGTTGTTGGTGGCTGAGCCCAAACATATGTCGTTGGAGTGGAGTAGTTCATGTGAGGGGGTATAGAGGGCCCAAGCAGCCAAAGCAAGATTCTATGTCCAACGGCTATCACCATCAGTGTAATTGATGTGGTAGGACGATGGAGGATGCATCTGTCAATAACACGGATGATAGATTGGACATGAGGAGTGGTGGCGAAAAAGAAGACTAAAAACTCTACAAATGTGTGCAAAGAAAAATCCTAAGGTAGAATGGCTATGCTCAGGTGTAAAACCTCTTTAAGTACAACCTATTAATGGGGTCTTTGAGAGGATAGCCTTTTGGAGAGGCCAGGATGTATGCGACTTTAATGAGGCAGTGTTGAACAATGTAGGGTCCATGCCATAATGATTCGAATTTTCCATGGCCGAGAGTATCGTGGGCAATAACGTAGGCTAGGACGAGATCTCCTTCGTTAAATGAACAAAGGTTGACATGATGGTCAAAGGTGGCTTTGGACCATTTTTTAGCTACTTCGTTGTTCTGTAATGAAGACCGATGATCTTCATCCAATGACTCTAAGGTCAGTAAGCATTGTTCAATTGGAGCAGTGTTAAGTAATAGCTCGATGGCAGTGTGTAACATGGGAATTTCACACTCGATAGGGAGGGTGGCCTCGATCCCATGGACGAGGTGGAATGGTGTAAAACTTGTGGCAGTTTTGACTTCCGTGTGATAAGCCCATAATGTTGAAAACAACATATGATGTTAGTTGGTCTTATGTTTGTTGATGGTACATTGTAGCATGGTTTTGAGGACTTTGTTGATAGCCTAGACCTATCTGTTGGACTGAGGGTAGTATGGGGAGGAAAACTCATGGGAGAATCCTAACTTTGAGGAGAGTTCTTCAAAGATCTCGTTCTCAAAGTGTTTACCGTGATCGGATACTAACTGTAGTGGAACTCTGAATCGGGTAATGACATGGTTGAAGAAGAAAAGTGTTGGTGTGTCAACGGTATTGTTTAAAGTGGTCATGGCTTCGTCCCATTTGGTAAAGTAATCCACTACCATGACAATGTACTTGTGTCCATTACTAGATGGATTATTGCAAGTAATAAAGTCTATGCCCCATTTGCAGAAGGGGTCGGCGGTAATGACTATATGTAGAAGAGCAGGTGGCACTCGTGCTTTGTTTGCATAGAGCTGGAATTTGTTGCATCGCTTGACAGCGTGGATGCAGTCATGAAAGAGCGTGGGCCAGAAGTACCTTGCTCGAATTATTTTTTGGGCGGTGGACATATCCAAGAGGTGGCCACCGCAAGAGTCATTATGGCAATCGTTCAAGACTCTGTAAGCTTCATTGATGGTCAGACATCGACAAAGAATGGTGTCGACCCCTTGTTTGTACAAGACGTCACTGATGAGGAGGTATCAAGGGCCTGATGGAGAATGTGTCGACGATCGTCTCAAGAGAGATGAGGCCCAAACTTCTGTGTCTGAAGGTAGACAAGAAGGTCATCGTACCAAGGGTCATCAGAGGGGATGAAGAAGAGTTGTTTGTTGGGAAAATCCGTATTTACAAGTGAAGCTTTAGCGTCTGAGGGAAAAGTTGTAATGAGTTTGGCGAGGATGAGCACTTTATTGATTTTAGGAGTTGATAACTTGAGGTCGTATTCCCGAAGGATGATGATCCATCAAGAAAATTTTCCATTAATTTGTCGTCAACTAAGCAAGTACTGCATGGGGTTGGAATCTGCTACGAATTACATTGTTCAAAGAAAGATATAGTGTCATAGCTTTTGGACTGCGAGGGCGAGTTTCTCATCATGATTGTATTTCAAGGGTGGTCCTGAAATATTTTTACTGATGTAGTAAATGACATGTTCCCACCCCTCATCCCCTAGTTGGACAAGGACTCCTGCTACTGAGATGGTTGAGGCTGACAAGTAGAGGATGTAATCATGATCATAGTCTGGAGGACTAATCAAAGGGGAATTGGATAAGGCTGATTTCAAATCATCAAAAGTAGTTTGAGCATGTTCATCCCATCAAAATGGGATATCATGATGTAGTAAGCGAAGGAAACCATGTGTACAAGTGGCGTAATCTAGGACAAAGCGACATAAAAAATTAGCTTTGCCTTGCAGGCTCTGCAGTTGGCATAAATTCCTAGGTGGTGGAATTTTTTTGATAGCTTGGACCTTGAGGGGGTCCACTGTGATGCCATGTTGGGAGACGATGAACCCAAGAAGGCGTCTAGCGGGGACGCAAAATAGACACTTGAGGGGGTTCAAGCGGATATTGTACTGGCAATATCGTTGAAAAATGATGCGTAAGTCATCTAAATGATGAGTTCATTTCTTGGATCGAGCAGTGAGGTCGTCCAAATAAGCGAGGATGATGCAAGCAAGATCATGGAAAACATAAGTCATGGACCATTGAAACACAGCACCTGTGTTATTGAGTCCAAAAGGCATGAAACGATAAGCAAAAGTACCCCATGGGGTAGTAAAAGTGGTTTTATATTGATCTGCTGGATGGATTTGGATTTGATTGTAGCCAGAGAACCCATCCATGAAGGCAAAAGCTTCATGGCCTGCACAATCATCAGTAATTTGGTCGATGAAAGGGTTTGGAAAGTTGTCATTGTGACAAGCATGGTTGAGATCGTGAAAGTCGGTGCAGACGTGAATAGTGCCCTATTTTGTGTTAATGGGGACGGGGTTGGAAACCCATGAGGTATACGCAATGGGGTAAATGAACCCAACAATGCGTAACTTGTCAATTTCGACTTTGATAGCCGCCACTTTGGATGGGTGAAGGGGGTGTTGCTTTTGACAAACTGGGGCGACGTCTAGCCATGTGTCGATGAGATGTTCGACTATAGAAGGATCGAGGCCGAGCATCTTCGTATATGACTAGGAAAAAATGTCCCGGTATTCATGAAAGAGAGCTTTGAAAGCTGTGAGTTCCTCAGGGGAGCATGCGATACCAATGGTGATTTCTTCTACGATTCCCGGTTTGATGGAAATGATGATTTTGACAGTGGGGGGGATATTGGCCATGTTGCCTTCTTCAAAATCATCCAGGCAGGGATAGGATTGTTGAACCAGTCTATATGCCATGAAGGAATAAAATCCTTGGTTTCGATTGCACATACAGAGGCTTGGCTAGGAGGGTCAAAGGCTTCCTCTGAGAGAAAAAGCGCTCGGTGATGGAGCGTATTCCATGGGCAATCGGGGATAGTGAGTTCTTCCAGGATATCTTCATCACAGTGGAAAATGCAAGAATACGGGCGATCTGGGGAGGTGACATGGGTGATTGTCAAAGTGTAAGTGTCCTCAAGTGGCAAAGACGTAGAGGAGATATCACATACAGGGCATGATGGCTCGCTTGACATAAACCAAATGTCCAGACACTGTGGGTGATAAACTGTGGTAGGGGGTAAGATTTCTTGTGGGAAATGAACCGAAGAATTGGGAGGATTTGGGGGAATATCCTCAGATAGTCGATCTATGAACCATGAAGAGGTGGGAAGTGACTCGGGTTCAGGAGAGGTGATTTTGACAATGTCTAGAGAGGGCAGGACCAGTGGTGCGGTGGTCGGATGTGGTTGAATAGAGGTTTAATGATGACCTCAGTATGCAACAATCAAATGACATCGGTATATGAAGTGACCAAGTGAGTCACAAAGAGAGAAAGGGCATATCGTCCATTCAGGGACTGAGGAAGAGACATAATGAATGTTAGTGACATGAGTAACAGAAAGTGGTGGCGGAGAGGGCTCTTGCTGAAATTTTTGGCGTACTGCTGCTAGCTTCTGGTGAAACTGAGGTAGAGTTGGGCAATGATGAGTGTAGTGGCCATATTCTGAATAAAGTGCACAAGCGAATTTGGTTCACAACCCTTTATTGCCTGTAGTGGAGGACGATGTAGTAGTACTAGATGTGCTTGGTCAAGTGGTGAGCAATGTGGTTGCTCGAGGGAGTTGGATCAGATTGCGTAACTCAGGAAGAGTAGTACATCTATTAGTGGGGTGTCCCTCTCTTTCGCATAGTGCATAAGGAGGTTGAACTCAGGGAGAAAGTGGAGTTGTGGGCTCTTTCTTCTTCTGTCTGCCCCCAATCATGGCAGTGGTGATGGCAGTTGGGGTTGAGGGTGGTGTAGTCGGAGCCTGTACTGGAATCTGCATCAGGATTCCCTCTGGCTGAGGAGGGAGGTATGGTTGAGGAATTTGCATAGTTGAGGTTTGTTTGCACTTGGAGAGAAGTTCTAAACCAGTGTCATGACGAACTGGTAGTTGAAAAAGGGCCAAAAAGGCTTTGGCAAAGGATTCAAAAGTCACATGGGATCCTAATTTTTCGTCCACATACCATTTGGTTGATGGACCAGTGAGTGTTCTTTGAAATAAACTTAAGCAGATGGAGTCATCCATGATGTTGTTTGAAGAGCACCATAAGTGGAAGGTCATAACATGGATGGCAGGATCTTCCCCCAGTTTTCCTTCAAATTTTTGAATATCTGAAGGTAGTTTGGTAGGCATATTGGGCCAAGCGGGGTAATGTAAAATGGGATCATTCCTGAGTTTAGTTAAATCAAGAATGTTGAGAGATACCAAGTATGGCATAGAAGGATTTGGTGGAGGATTAGTTCCAACCATTGTGTGAGCAGGTAGTTGGCTTGACCCTTGAGAGGGATTTGGTGGGGTTGTACTTCTCCTTTGAGAAGAAGTTTTCCCTCTGCCTCCTTGTGAAGGAGAGCTAGTGGATGGATGTCCTTGGGAATTAGACCCAA
The DNA here is from genome assembly GCA_009831015.1 of Picea engelmannii. Taxonomy (NCBI): domain Eukaryota; kingdom Viridiplantae; phylum Streptophyta; class Pinopsida; order Pinales; family Pinaceae; genus Picea; species Picea engelmannii. The sequence continues at coordinate 376,767 of ML782012.1, read as the reverse complement.
GCAAAGTTGATCCCAAAATAGTAGCACTCACGGGGGTATGAGATGGTTGAGTTGGTGAGTTGGCTAGACTAGGGACTCCTCCTAGAATAGGAGAGAGGTTTTGAAAGCGTCTGGAACAACAGGGATTCTATGGGTCCCCTATGATGTCCGACTAGCAAAGTGAATGTGTGAAAGTGGTGATGAGAGCAATAAATGAACAAGAGATTTGTATAATTTGGATTCTTGCAAGATAATATAACTCATAATTGCATGCAATCAAATGAGAATCATACATAAATCAACTGTAAATAAGAAAACATGTGGGTAGGTGGATTTTGTCTGTGTGGGGGAACAAATAAAACAAATGCTTGTGTCCTAAAAGACGTATCGTCCTTCCTCTCAAATAGCACTGGACCTTCCAAGAGCACTCAACAGTGGGGTCTGAAGCCATTGGAAGAGGAACTAGTGAAGGATGAAATAATCAATTATAATGAGGGGTAGAGGGTGCATATACCGAAAGAGCTGGCGATATTTCCCAATAGCCACACAAAATATGATCAAGGTGCAAATGCAGCCCACAATTGCCACCTGGGTATATGTCCTAAATTTGGTCACTAGGTACCTCGGTCAAAGTGCGACATTTATATTTTCAGCCTCGGAAATGGGTTGTGGGCTAGATCCCTTCCAAGAGTTGGGTGACTCAAGAGGGGATGCACAGAACAACCGGACCTTGGCCTTCAACCTTTCACGGGTATCTCCCTGCCTTATGGTGTAGGAACACTTGACTTGGAGGATTTGAAATTTCCCTATTTGTCAACTTCTAATGTTTGAAAATGCGAGAACCAGATAATAGGGGGTTATTTGGATGCCTACCCCGGAGATCCTACCTAGACTAAAAAATTATTTTGGCACCTCCTATGGAGGAAAACTTAGTGAGCATTTTAGAAAAAAATTTAGATGTGGTGAGATGAGAAATTGGGGGTGTGAACCAATCTCGTTTGAATTAAGTGGGTGTGGGTAATTTCCAAAGAAGTAGTGGGACGTTTCAGAATTCCTTTGGAGAAAACCTACTTCAACCTCCATAATTCAAAATGAAAATTATGTGAGTGAGTGACTTTGAGTGTGAGCAAGTGAAAAAAGTGTGCCAAATTTTAATAAGTTAGGTGTGAATTTGCAACATGTGGACTTCTTGTGGTCCTTACAATCTTCGTTACCTATCTTACTAAGTGTCATTGGTACAACCTTGTGGAATTTTAAAATCCCTAAAGAACTAGCATGTGGACATATGGGTCCTTACCAATCCTTTAAACTCCCTAAATGTTGTTTACACTAAGAAAGCTTGGAAAACTATCCTAGATTGCAAGCATGTGGGCATGTATGGGCCCGTTACTTTGATCTTTAAACTCCCCTAGTGATGTAAACTAAGAAAGCAATTTCAAGAAACTATCCTAAGTTTGAAACATGTGGTCATGTATGGGCCCTTAGAACTTTAAGATGATTTCAAAATAAACTAAGAGGAGCCCTAGGGGGACTTTGTCCTCTCCTAAAGATTTTTTGTTAAGGAAGATGAAATGTCCCTTTAACCATCTTTCTGATTCTCAAGATCTCTCTATGATGTGAGAGAAGAGCATACTCAATGATCAAAGTTATTTTTTGGTCCCAATGTAAGTGTTTTTATATGTGATAGTAATAATCTCAACTTAAATTTTACAAACCAAACAAGTCATCCATGTGGCAACCAAAGAAAAAGAGGAGAATATTTGGTTCTTTTTACACCATAAGTGCCTATGTTTAGCTAACCTTTCATATGGGAAAGGATTCTAAGTGGAGTGCATGGGCATTGCAATTTGCACGAAAGCAAGAATCTGAAGGCTAGGGGCCCTCAAATCATCACAAAAACCCTTACAATTTTGAAAATCTGGAAATTTGTGCGGGTTACAATTCTAACAGGTGCGCAGTGGGCGCACAGTGCACAGAGAAAAGAAGCCTATGGGGCGCACAATGCGCTAAGTGCGCGTCTGTGGGCTAGAATATCCACGCACTTTCTTATATGCATCGGGGGAAATTTTTTTGAGTGAAATTCTCCTCCTCCAACTCAGAATTTTGCTTTTGGTAGGTAAGGTTGGGCCGCTTTTGGTACTTGCAAGACAAATTGATTAAAAATAAGTGCTCTTTAAGCCCAAATAGGGTGGAATTTGATACCTTGTCCCCAGTATGGTCGTCAATCTGTAGTGTATGTTTCATCACTTGGGTGAGAAAAACAATGACACTTGCATGCTTAGTTGGGCCTGCTAGATAAGACAGAAGTTCGTGAGTGGGTTAAACAATCCAAACACATGTAATAAACAAATAGACAAACTAAAACAACTAAGAAAATAAAAACTAGAATGCATAAGAAACTTAGAACCATAAACAATCAACCAATGACCAAGATAATGCCACCAATGGATAACTATATTAGTTGGCAAAACACCGTAGAGAAAAATGAGGACTTATGGGTCCCCTCTTCCTCCTTGGGAGGGCTCTTGAGTTCCCTAATGGAGAGCTCTTCTTACAATGGAATAAAAATGGCAAATGATGAAGAAAATCAATGTCTATTCCCTCAAGAGGTGAGTGGAATGGCCTATTGCAATGATGCTTGAATACTCCAAGGAGAAAAGAGGATTCTCAAGGGATAATTGAGGCAGCATAACAATACTATGAAGATCTTGGTTTCTTAGTGCACCCATGGCTTTCATTTATAACATTTCTTCAATGAAAAATATAATTTGTTCTTGGTGTGAACAAGGGGCCTTTTAGGGCACCCTTTGGTCCTTGACCAGCCCCCCATTCGTATTTCGCTCAGATATGGAGATCAAATCAGGTTGGGAGCTGGTCCATAAGTGGTTGGGGGAGCGACAAGAACCATAAATGCCTCGCTCACAGGAGTGCACGGATTTTCTCGTACATAGTCACGCATTTGGCGAATTGTGTGCTCTGAGGGCTTTGTTCGCCCGTGCACTGTGCACGTGCTTCCTTTAGTGAATTTGCGCATGTCAATTTTTGCCCAATTGTATAGTTTTTGCATTTTGAAATGCATTTTAGTGTTGCAAGTGAACTAATTGTTGTTGGCATTGTTGTATTTCGGTAACCTTTGCGTGCAATGTTGCAGACAAAATTTCAGTGATAACACTTTTCTCTTGGGACTGGAGATTTTTCTCCTTGTCCTTGTGGAGGGTTCGAGGGGTTTTTTCCAGTGGATTTTTTTCTTTTTGGTTGTTTCCACTGATCTTGTTTCAGATCTTGATCTTGAGTTTCCTTGACCCAAGGGCATTTTTTTGCGAAATGTCCATATTCATGGCATTTTTTACATTTGAAGGGGATTTACTCGTAATCTACTTGTTGAATATAAGACCAATTATCTAAATTTAGTTGTATTGCTTCCGGGAGGTCTTTTTCCAGATATACCTCCACACAAAGTCTGGCACAGGCTTGAATTCCCTCTCGTGGTTCAGCACGATCGATATATTTTCCCAATGAGTTGCTGATATTTCTTATGGTTTCATCATTCCAACAGTGTAGTGGGAGGAATGGCAATCTTACCCACACAAGAACTGCTAAGGGGATATCATTTTATGGGCTGAAATCAGGAGTCCATTTATTGAGATACATTCCACGAGAAACCATGAAATATGGATCGCTTCAGAAAATCAGATCCATGTCTTCTTTTTTTTCGAATAATAAAGCGAAGAAACCCTTACCGCAAAAGGTTGATGACATATGTCCCTGGATCAGTTTGCGCTAGTTCGATTCCAACCAGTGATGCATGGATTTTAGGGAGGGACACAATCATGTGAACTTCCCTATCAATCCTTTGTCAACTAGTATGAGGGCTAGCGGCCAAGCCGAAAGAGCATGCACAACTACCTTTGGGATTTCTCTCGATTTTTTTACGAATCACGATGGAGTTTCCTTGTGCGCCTTTGCATAGGAGGAGATCAGGGCCTGAAAGGCCTGTAGATCCGAAGACGAGGACCTAGGGGGTGGATCCCCCCCCCCCTCCTTAAAGGGGGCCATGGCAACCTGCACGTGATCGCGAGGATTCGAAAGCGCGACTAAGAAGCCCTAACCCTAGCACCAGAGAGACAAAGAAATTAAGTCAGACGAAAGTACTCCCTTGCTTGTTGCGACGTCAATAACCTTGATTTTTTAATAGTTTTACGAGCTCGTCATGTTTTTTATACCGATCTTGCTTCATGTTGTCTATATTGTTTTTTATTTCGATCATGAATTTCTTGCCATAATTTCACCTTTAAGATTTTGTCTTATATGTTTGAGTGCGTCATTACTTTTTTTTATCTCATCTTTTAGATTATCATGATTTTTATTGGCTATATATTTGAGTGTATAGGCTTCCTTTTCCATTTGTTCCAAGTGTTTGTTTAGATCTGTCATACTTCTAGTGGTTGGAGGTGTATATTTGTGTGCCATTTTGGTGAGCTGGAGCAGCGGAGGTGGGGATATATATTTATAACTTTATTTGCTTTCACACTTTTACCATCTCCCTTTTCACGTTATTCACTTTTATGTGAACACTTATAAAAATTATCATCCACGTAACCTTTTTTCCTTTTCATGTTATTCACTTTTACGTGAATACTTATAAAATTTATTCTCCACATAAAGAAAGATTTGTATTTCTTTTTTTTGGTGCCAAGATCTTGTCTCTGATACCAATGTTGTATAAAATATTTTACTTCATGGCATATATATATTGATTAATTATTGAATGATGATATTTCCATTAAAAAGGGTCGGACTTAAATATATCCAAGGTTCCCTTTGTATGAAGAGTCGTGACTTTACATTTATTATTATTATTTATTATCACTTTATTATATTTAATATTATTATTATTTTAGATTTATTTATTATTCATTATATATATAACAGTTTATGATAAACAACCCAACATTTGCACCATCTACTTTAGACTTGGAAATCATGTAATTATTACCACAAAAATAGAATTATATCCCAACATCAGGCACAGATAGAAAAAATGGCCAAGTGTCATACAAAGTGTGATTGTAATAGGTTTGGTATTTACTTTGCAAATAGACATGAAGAGGGAAGTCATTGCGACCCTCCAACAATTGAACTATCATTGGTGTGTACTTGGACATTTTTTATCTTAGCTTGTACTACTTTTTGAATCTCCTAGTAGAGATGCTTTGGGGAGTATTGATATCATACTTTGGCTCACTAGAACTCTCGGTTGATTCAACAGAAGGATATAGATTAGTTAATTTAGAACGAAACATGGTTGATTTGGCTCCCAACTTTCCAAAAAGGGAGCATATGGAAGTGTTCCAACATGTCTTTTCTATATCACCTATTAGATCCTTGACCATAGTGTGAGGTATTGCACTATCAACTTTGGGTATTTGATCATTGTTGGTGCAATTATTTGCATAATATATTACCAAACATAAATTATCAACCGGGATTCGTAATCAGTAGAGTTGATGCACTGTATGTGTCGATAACAGATAGGTTCCTATGTCTGATGAGTATAGCATAAAGAAGAAACAATCAACACCAATACTATGTTTTACAACTTTTTAATCTATCTTCCTCACACAGCTTAAAAATCAGAAAATAAAACTCATAAACCAAATCCAACAAGCATGTGATCTAAAGGTTCTTGCTCAAGTAATGAATCTGTCCATTTACAAGCTCATGAAATAAAAAGATGGACTTTGAATATGTCCCTTGTAGCAACTAAACCGATCAACAATTAACACTATGTTTCAAACTTAGAAGAGAAAATTGATAAGAGAACTTCTCAAACAAACAGTGACTCAAAAGGTTCTTCCTTAGGTAACAACTATGTTCATTCCAGGCTTATGAATTAGAGAGATGAACTAAAGATCTTGTTTCCTGTAGGAATCAAAATAGTAATTAACAATCAACTCCAATCACTCTTAAACAAAATTCAAGTCATAACTCAATTTTGTTCAATCAAACCTATGTAGTATAGAAAACAGTCAATATAATTGAGAGGCTTCATTATGGAACGTGAAAATGAGAGATAAAGTCCTCTGGTTCCTGTACCTACTGAGAACACTACAATCACAAAATCAAAATAACATTTTCTTAACATTCCCATACATCAAACAATTAAATGTTACCCTACAGAAATAGAAAGGAAACTAATTGTGCACATTGATTAAAAAGCAAGCAATTATGTGTTTAAAATGCATTTAAAATTATTGACAAAACACAACTGTTAAATTTGCACACTCACACAATCACACAAAGCATGTACAGGGAGGTTTACCTTAGTTGGGACGGTGGGCCCTTGCTGAACCAACAAGGTACCTCTAAATATATTGTAGACTAAAACACTTTACTTATTCCCAAGAATTGCACAAACAGCTTCTGCATTCCTTCAATTGATTAAGTGGATCAAAAATTCAACATTTTATTTCCCAACATACATCCTTCTCCAAGAACCAATCTTACAACATACTAATTCCTCTCTAATCAGACCTATGAGGTCTTATTTATACATAAAATCCATGGAGGAATGGATGAAACCGAATCCCCAAACTAAGAAAACAATTTTTACAATTTTAGGATAAATCCCAAAAATCTGTGTTTTTTAACAATTTGGGTAGATTCGAGTTAGTCCCCCACACATATCTCCCAAACCAATTCTAATTTTGAAAAATGGCCCACACAATACTCAATTTTTCATATTCTAGACAAAACCCATGTATTAGAATTTCTAGATCTGATACCATATGCACAAAAATCGAGGCGCAAGTTGGCCATTTGAGTTTTTTTGTTAATTTTGGAAGAATCATTCCCCCTGAGATGGAGGTCCACACATGTGAGCTGGGTGAATTTTGACTCACATGTCCACATTAAAACATCACTCTGGACAAAACCCATTAGCCCGATTTTCTTCTAGAAACATTCAAAAATTCAGAATTATGTCTAGTACCAGATTAGCACAGGCTGGTACCGAAATAGGTGGAGCCTTGGTACTGGAATAGACTGTGTACCAGATCATGTTGCTTAAGAGTCAAAGTGATTAGGATCATACATAATCAAGCATTTAATCAAATTAACTCAATAAAACTAAACAAATCATGCTTTAATCATAAGTTACCTCTTATGCACATGAACAAGGTCATCAAGTTTATTTATGGAGGAAACAATCAATTAGATACACATAGCATAGGTAGAATAGGCTCGGATAGAGGGTAATATAGGGCATTAGAAGTGTCAAAACTGAGACTCAACAATCATTAAAATATAATGGGATAGTGTGAGATGTTGAGGGTTCACCTTCAACCCTTTACATTTTGAGCAACCACATATTTCAGCATAGAGGGGCTTCCGTAGTGCAACATATTAGATATCATTTTTTGGGATTAACTGCATAGATTAAGTCTCTAATCTATGACCCATATCCATGAGTATTAGTTGCAACTGACCAATAATTCTCATGATTTGAATAGTCCACTTAGAACTCATTGCATTGGGTGATGTTCACAGGGGTGAAAAGTGGGATTGAAACCAGCGAAATGAATCACATAGCATCAATCATCACTTTTGGGGCTTGCACCCTATAACCAAGAATTCCCAAGTGGTCACCCATCCCAAGACGCCTCTGGATCAAGCATGCTTAACTATGGATCTTTTGGGATTAACTGGGTTGAGTAAGTCATTAATATATGACCCATATTTGTGAGTATTAGTCGTAATTGACCAATAATTCTCATGATTTGAATAGTCCACTTAGCATTCATTGCATCGAGTGATGCTCACAAGGGTGAAGAAGTGGGATTGAAACCAACGAAATGAATTTCATAGCATCAATCATCACTTCTGAGGCTTGCACCCGGTAACTAGGATTTCCCAGGTGGTCACCCATCCCAAGACGCCTCTGGCTCAAGCACGCTTAACTGTGGAGAATTAACTGCGTAGAGTAAGTCATTAATATATGACCCATATCCATGAGTATTAGTTGCAACTGACCAATAATTCTCATGATTTGAATAGTCCACTCAGCACTCATTACATCAGGTGATGCTCACACAGGTGAAGAAGTGGGATTGAAACCAACTAAATGAATCACATAGCATCAATCATCACTTCTGGGGCTTGCACCCGGTAACCAAGACTTCCTAGGTAGTCACCCATCCTAAGATGCCTCTAGCTCAAGTGTGTTTAAATGAGATATGTTTCATGGTGAAGTACCATTGGCCCAGGATGGTTGCTATAAGATGGCATGTAATTACAATCGGCAAGGTAAAGTGGATATCCATTTTGGTCTAGCACCTATCTATGGTATCTTTCTCCTAATAAGAGCTTGCAACATTTCTCGATCAATGGAATATCTTTCCCATCCAAACTTAAACCCGAATCAAAATCCTACAAAACTCGATGCATAATTATTCAAATGCATGTGCAAAGGCATCATAAATTCAATGAGATAATCAAAATATAAATAAGTTGGACTTACTACAAATGGAAAAGAAGAACTTGATGAACTTGGAATGATATGGAATGAGTTGGAATCCGAAAAAAAATACCACATGATATTATCACCTTTTTTTCCCCTATATTTAAGCCAAAACCATAATCAATATGTCTCTACATTCTTAAGAGAAATTTAGGGAAGCATGTAACATTCTAACGCCAAACAAATCTTTGAAGGTATTTTTTAGAAATGTGTGTGCCTCATTCACTTATACCACAGTGGTGTGTATTGGTATTCTAAATGCATTGATGCGCAAAATTATGATACACATTGATAGTTAACTTTTATAAGAACCTCTACAAAGGAAAACACCCACAAATTTTTAATTGTGGAGGTTTGCACTTCTGTTTAATTTGTACATTTTTTAATAGATGTGTTTACGTTAACATACAACACGAGTGCACTTAAGTCTAGAAGGTGTGCCACGGGCCAAATTGAAAAAAAATGCATAATTTTGTCATCAATGCATTAAAATATCAAACGAAAAAATGAGCAAGAATTTCATTTTGTAAAAGTTAGTTTATAAAAGAAAACCCTAGTCTCTATTCCATTATTTTGCCAAAAGTTAGAGGAGAGACTTGTGCAAGAGATTTACCATAAAAGACTTTGGAGTGGACAATTTTTTCTAAAGAACCGAATTCACAAGTGATCATTGTAGGTCAAGTACAAATTAAAAATTAAAAATTTAAGGTATGTGACTTCATTCTATTCATATGAAATTTACCCTCATTTGATTCAAAAATTTCCACAATTTATTTTTTTATTCCTATTAGTGTTTATAGAGCATTTAAAAAAAATAAAAAGGTTTTGGAGTTACCTTCAACGCTACAAGCCCTAGTTTTATTGTTACATCTCTTTGTTTTATGTTGCTGCAAACTCTAGCATTGAGGGTTTATTCTCTCTGCTATATGACAATGAGATTTGTTTAGGCAATGAATATTTATTAGCATTGTGTACTTGTTTATGAGTCTTTCAATATCCGTTGGATTGGGATCATTCATTGCATTGGATCCCCAACCTTATCACTGTCAAATTTTTTTCTAAATGCGTTCACGATTCATGGTGCACATGTTACATAAACAACACACGAGTACATATTTTATTATTTTAAATGTACCATTTGGCATAGCTTTCCAAAAATATTTCGGGCTTTAGCGAATACAAATGATGTATTGATGCGACATAGTATATATGGCACACCATTTTGTCAATATTCATTTTTAAAAATATGTTGTCAATTTTATTAGTCTGCATTGTATAATAACTACACATCGATGCATGTTACTGTATTGTATGTACCACCTAACCTGAAAACAATTTTAGCTTGAAATTATTTACTTAGTTTGTAAAACATATTTGATTATTTGTGTATTTCATTATGCGGGGCTTTTATTGATGGAAGATGATTGATAGAAGATTAGGGAAAACAACTTATAACAATAAGAACGAGGGAAGTACATCTCAAGAAGAGAACATGGTAAGTTATTTTAACTTTAATATAAAAGTAATATATTTTAATTATTTGTAAGTTTAAATCATGTGTATTGGATAATGTGTGTGATGTAGTGCAAAAATGTGAAGAAACTTTGAAAGATTGTTTGAAATCTAAGTGGAAAAGAGCGTAAAAGTTTTATGGAAATGTTGCAAAGGGAGGGATTAGGTGGATCAAAAGGTTATTGGTATGAAGTTTTTCATTGACTTTTTACTATAAATGTACTTCTTAACTAATCACAAACATGTTTCAAACATTCAATTTTGCATTTGTTGAATGTTGTGCAGGGACCAACAATGAAGGAACATAAGGTCATCCAAAGAAAATAAAATTTATGAAGGATTTAAATGATGATGAATTGGTCCTCGGTTCATCTAGAGTGGTGCTAGAAGTTAATGAGAGAGGGGGGGTGTTGGTTATGCCTTCTATTCTATCATCTGAGTTATTGACCCATGGTTCATGTCTTTTGGGTTTCCAACAAAAGCCTCTAAAACTATCGGGCCTCTTGGTAGACCAGAAGGTAGCACAACACACAGAATGCGCTTCGCAGTCTCACCCGAGCTAGCTTTAAATGAATGGTTGTAAGACTCGGGTGTTTACAGCCTAGGATTGAGTAGGAGATATGAGATCATTGTTTAGATCCATCTACTATAACTTGCGATTGCAATCTACTGTTCTTCGCGACTATGCATTGCCTTCAACAGTTTATTCCCTTAACAACACAATCATATTTCATAGCAATATAATAACCCATTCATTCATTAAACACAACAATTATTGTTGAAAGAAGATAAAGATATGCATGCATTCATCACATTACATAGATATTACCGTGGTTCACCCCCTCTTGGGCTATGTCCACAAAGATTTGGCTCTTGGCTCTTTTATTATGGTAGTTTTGCATCTACAACATTGCATGCTTACAATCCCCGTTCCTTGGGTAAGATCTATATGAGGCGAACTAGATCGCACCAGTCTCCTCATCCTGCAATCTAATCCTCATATCTTCCTTCTCTCCTCTCCTCTAGCTCAACATCTTCCAAAATAGTACGTATCAACATTACATATTGCATCACTCGTACACATCTATGGTAGAACACTAATGCACACAAAACCCACGAACGAACTGAACTCCCTCTTTATGATACCTAAGTATCTATATTTATATATTTCGAGCTCTTTAGTCGTTTACAATACATTACCAAAACCCTAACCCTACTGATGTTAGGTCTTCCTCCCATGCGCGCATGTTGTTCTTCCTTCCATCTATCGCTTTCCTTGTGCACGCTATCTCTCATGTGCGCGTGTTGTGTTTCCCTCCAGCTGTTACTTCAGTTTCTGCACGCTTTCTTTCCCACGATCATCCTTCTTTCCACTTCGGCCTACTGCCAATAGGCCCCCAACACTGACATGTGGCTCGTCCCGAGCCACCTACTCCTGTTGAGATTTCTTGATCTCCTTGGTGATCGTCTGGAACTTTTCCTTGAGCTATGTTGCTTGTGTCAGAGCTTGCGCGGTCTTCTCCTTGATTGTGTCCACTACCTTTACTGCAACTTTGTCGTTGATCAATCCTGCACATTTTGTCTGGGTTTGTGTTATCTATGTCTTAACTACCTCTGCCTGAGTCAGTACTTCTACTACCTGCTCTTGTAATGGCTCCATTTGAGCCTGACGCTCTTGTTTCTACGTTTGAGTAGTGATGAGTTATGCCTGCAGCTTTTTCATCTCCTGTGTCCCTTTGACTCGTTCTGGGATTGGTATGGTCCTTTGCTTCTGCTTGATCTCTTGGATCACTTCATTAATCCTTTCCTTTTCCTTGTCCCACTGTTGGACCTATGGATCCTCCTCCAACCTTGTCCAAAGTTGTGCTACTTTATCAAACAATTCAGTTGTTGTGCTAACCTGCTGCTCTATCTCCTGCAGCTGCGTTGTTGCTTCTTGTTTCCTTTGCTCCTTGAATGCTGGTGGAGTGGTTGGTGTGAGCTATTCTCGGAGTTTCTCGATCTCCTTTTGATATTGATCAATATCCTGCACAATCTGATCCATCTTTTCCGCTACTACAAGTTCATTCCCATGTGCGGTATTTGGAAGCTTCTCAAAAATTCCTCCTACAATTCATTCCAGTTTGTTCCTGCGTTCTCTTTCTTCCTGAGTTTTGGACTTGGCCTACTCACAGGCTTTTTCCAGCGCTTCTCGCTTCTCTGTTGCTCGTTGTAATTCAACTAAGTCTTTGTGTGCGCGAGACTGTACCTCGTGGTCGATGCTAACCTACAACTTGTGTAGTGCTCTAGATGGCATCCGTGTCAAGACCAATTGGATGTGGTTTAGATCCTTCAAGGGTGTCTTCCCCACGATTTTGTCCATGCACAACATACTAGGTGTGATGTAAACTGTTTCGTTTGCATGCGGTACTGAGTGGATTGGATCTCGTTCTTCTACCTCCACTCTTTCCTTGGTCTATGGTGTTGATGGTTCTATGCCCCTGTTGTTGCTTGCTATCTGTACTTCCCCGAACTTCTTAAGGAACTGTCCCATTTCTGCCAATTCTTTTTGAAGTTTGTCCCTGTGATGTGTTGCATGGTCGAAGTCCTCAGATAAGTAATCATGAACCATTCTAGCGATCACTCCCCATCGTCCTCTATGATCATATAGTATGGTGATGCTCATTGTGCCTTTGATTTCTTGTGTGTGCCTCCTGTCTGCGTGGTTGGTCTCTTATTTCCCCCTGTTTCCTGGGATTTGGGACTTGTTGCGATCTCTTGCGCAGCCTTGGCCTGCTTCTGCTTTTCTTTGGTCGATTATGTATTCCACTTCTGAGCATTGGTTTTCTTCGGTCCTTTGTCTACCTATGTTGGCTTGCCTTGGCCCATTCTTGGTTTCTTGGGCACTTGAATTTCTGGAGGCTGCATTTCTCCCTGCTCTACCTCTTCGTCTGTTGTTCGTTCCGTCACTTCCTGGGTGATGGCTGGAATTTTCCATTCATCGGGCCATTCGTTGATGACCATGTCGATATCACCCTCTGTGATGCAATAGCGCGTCTGTAGCCACTGTTTAGTTAAATCATGCCTTGCCTGTATCCACATTGTTTGTCGTGTGGCCCAGAAATTGGCGATGTCCGCATATCGCGCGATAGCCTCTGGTGTTATTCTCCACATTCGGTTGATGGCTTTCTGTATGTTGTGTAGGTATGCTTCAAATATGATCCCAATCTCCCTCTTATGCCTGGCATATGGCATGGCTCTCAGCAATAGGTACCTCACTCCCGTTGGCTTTGGTCTGGTACAAAAAACTACGTACCCTGGTTCCCGCCATCCCATGAAGGCTATTAAGGTAATCAGCCATGAGTAGTGGAACTCTATGTTTAGGTCATGTGCATCCTTATAGTCCTCTTGAAATAAGTTCAGTAAGTATGGTGCCCAACTCATTGAGGTGCCTTCAACGCACTGGGTTGCAACTGCAATGACTCTAGCTGGTACTTCCTCTTTGCAGCATTTTCTTAGAAACTTGCAGGCTAAGATTTTCTCACCCAATTGTGTGTCTGCATTGTTGATTCATTTGATGATGATGCCTCTCATCCCCCTGGTGGTGCCATACTTCTTCTTCATTTCTTCTATCAACGCTTTCTCCTTATTTTTGTCGTCCAAAAACAACGTAGGATCCATACCCCGACTTGGTAGCCCTGTTATTTGCATGATAAGTTCAATGATTATGGGGACGAGTTTGTCCATCCATATGTCCCCTCCATGGGTGACTGCTAAAATTTGTTTGACATGTGTTGTTGCGTACTGGCCTCTGCCAAAATGTGGTAGGTCCAACAGACCTAAAATTTTCGTTTTCTCCAGCCCAGTTGCCCACTGGTATGGCTGGTTGATCAGTTCTCCAAATTGAGTTGTACCTATGGTCTGTATAAAGACCCTCTTTAGAAGTTCTGGGAACTTGGTGTCCTCTGCTACATCATGGTCTAAATATTTGAGCTTCCCAACATGGCCTAGAAGCTCTGGTCCTACCTGTACTCCAACTGGTATGCGTGGTAAAACAATTTATGTTGTCGGTTTCTTATGGGGTGAGCTTGGTATTTGTATCTTGTCTTTCTGTTGCGGTGGTTGGCTCTAAGTTCCAACAGCTTCTGGTTGCTCCTCCATAATCCATTCCAACCAAGCCGAGACATCTTCAGCAGTCTCCCCTGTTGGGTGTTCTGATATGGTCGTTTGAGACTCATATGGCTCCACTGTTGGTTCTGGATTCGATGATGTCCCATTGACCTTCAGAGTTGCTTTTATATACTCTGGCTGTGTTCCCTTCAGGGTTTCCATTCCCTGGTTCTGTGGCTTCGGTACTTCCGCTGGTATTTGTTGGCTCGTGCCCTCTGGTGCTAGTTGTTGGACTTCTTCCAGGATAGGTATGGACTATACTAGTATCATCTCTGGAGATGGGATTTCGTCGATATCGACGATATCTGACTGTTGTTGTTCATTCTCTTCCAACGATCCTCATGACCTAGTTTGGACCCTGGTCAGTTTGGAACTCTCACTTGCTTCTGCTAGCTTCGGTGGTGCCATAGTGGTGACTGTCAAACGTTTTTTGGGTTTGAATAAATTCTATGATTTATGTAGCCTCGCTGTGTGCGTTCTAGCTGTTATTACTCTCTGACTGTTCTCCTTTCATGAATAGACTAGTTGCTCCTGTGCTCGCATGTTGTATCAGCTTGCCATCAAGCTTGTCAAGGACGCTTCCTCTGTTAAGGGTTTAATGCATGATAACTGCGAGTTTAATGCATTTTCGTTGGTTTCATACTTGTCATTACTCTTGATTTTCCGTCTCCAATTTGCGTGATTAATGTGATGTCCCATCGATCCTTGTCGTCCTTTAATTCTACCTAGTGATGTCCTTTCATCCTACTTTTGTCAACTTTCCTTTTCCTGCTTGTTTCCATTTGTATCTAATCATTGTCCTTGCCTTTTTCGAATTTGTGTTTCTAACTTCGTGTGGCCTTTCTTCCTCTGGCGTACTGCGCTCTTCTTTTTTTCTTTTCTTTTTTTACTGCGCGATGAGTGGTCTACTGTCCTTATACAAATTCAATCGGCTCTTGTTGATCATTCCTCTGAGTTCTGCGCTTGCTAAATCTCTTAACTGTACATCTCCTCTATCTGTGACAGATTTTACTTCATATAGTCCTAACCAATGCATTCTAAGTTTTCCCAGGTGCTGAAACAATTTACTATCATACATCAATACTAGGTCGCCTTCCTTGAACGTTTTCTTCTTGATGTGTCTATCGTGCCAAGCTTTGTCTCTTGCTTTCTGTACTTGTTGATGGAATCCTTCCAAGACTCGGTCTTCCTCCATGGTCAATAACTGATTCAGTCTCTCCTGTACTGCGCCTCTTTCTATCATTTGCGTGATAGCTGCTACGCGTAAGATGGGTACTAAAAACTCTAATGGCACTACTTCTTCTCGGCCATAAACCAGTTGAAATGGCATGTGCTCCATCAAATTTTTTCATGTAGTCTTGTATGCCCATAATACTATTGGTACTTTGAGGTCCCAGTCATCCTTGTTGACGTTACAAATCTTTGTTAGTGCGTTCTCCAAAATTTTATTGAAGGCTTCCACTGTACCATTTTCCTGTGGATGATACGGTGTGCTCTTTTGATGATGGACTTCAAACTCTTCAGTCATCGCGTGGATGGTGTTGTTTATGAAGTGTGTTCCTTGGTCACTCATCAAAATTCTTGGGCACCCAAATCTAGTGATTATGTGTTCAAACAAAAAGTGTGTTGTTGTTTCTGCGCTGCAATATTTCACTGGTGTGGCTTCCGCCCATCTTGTTAAATATTATGTCGCGGTGATGATGTACCTTGCCCCTGTTCTTTTGGCTAGTGGGTTAATTGGTCCCACAAAGTCTATTGCCCATTTTCCAAATGCATGTAATGTTACTTGTGGTCGTAGTGGCATCTCGTCTCTTCTGTTGGGTTTGCCTACCCTTTGACAGACATCGCATTTTTGACAGTATTCCTTCAAGTCTCTGTGAATTGTTGGCCACCATAGTCCTGCGTGTAATACCTTCTACGTGGTAGCTTTCCCTATATAATGCCCTCATGTTAATCCCTCGTGGGCTTCTACTAAAATTCTTGGTCTTTCATGCTCTAACACATATCTTCGCAAAATGCTATCTACTCCCATTTTATATAACTGTCCTGCAATCAGTTGATAGTCGGCAGCGCGGACTACCAGGTTCTTCTTTTGTGCGATGCTATATTCTTACAATGCAATGCATGTACTCAAGTACTGAATGATATCTGTGAAGTATTCATCAACAATTTGTACTAAGAATAATTGTGCATACGGAAAGTTGTCTTCTAGAGTCGTAGGTTCTTCTCCATTTGTGACCCTCGATAGGTGGTCAAGTCCTGCATTCAATTTTCCTAGTTTAACTATTACTTCAAAGTCGAATTCTTGAAATAGCAGTAACCATCGACAGATCCTCCCCCCCCAACATTGGCTTGTTGACTAGGTATTTCAAGGTTGAGTGATATGTGAACATCTTAAAGTGTTTTCCCAATAAATAATGTATGAACTTCTACAGTGCATAGATCATGGTTAGGCCTTCTCTTTCTGTCGTGTTATAGTTTTGTTCTGAGTCTGATAACTTTTTGCTTGCAAATGCTATCGGGTGATCCAAGTCTCCTGCTCCTGGCTACGCCAATATAGCTCCAAGTGTTATCGCTGATGCATCTACATGCACATGGAATGTCTTTTCCCAGTCTGGAAATACTAATATCGGCACGGTAACCATGTTTTCCTTCAAGGTGTCGAGACTGTATTGACACTCATCATTCCACTGAAACTTTGTATCCTTCCTGAACATCTTTTCCATCGGTGTTGTGATCTGTGCATATCCTTTGATGAATTTCTTGTAGTATCATGTGTGTCCTAACGTCACTCTTAGCTGAATGATTGTTTTTGGTGCTGTCAAGTTAACAATGACTGTGATCTTTTCCAGATCTACTAATAAACCTTGTTTGCATACTATATGACCTAATAGTATCCCAAACGGTGTTCCAAATATGAATTTCTTTATATTCAGTGATATATGGCACTATCTGCATCTTTCTAACATCAGTCGTAAAACTTCCACATGGTTTTTCAACATACTATATATTGTCCAATCATCCAGGTATACTTCAAGAAATTGATGGATGGACTCCTTAAATTTAGCGATCACCACTCTGGAAAATATTATGGGTGCATTCTTCAGTCCAAATGGCATGACTGTGTATTGGTAAGATGCACATTCGACCGCAAACGTTGTCTTGTATCTGTCCTCATGTTTTATATTAATTTGATGGTAGTCTGAGAAGCCATCAGTGAATGAGTAGGCTTCATGTCCCCCCACGTTCTCTAACACTTCATCTATGAATGGTGTAGGGAATGGATCATGTAGGCATGCATCATTCAACTTCCTCAAATCGATGCATATCCTGATCCCTCCTTGTTTCTTGTCCTTTACTACCATTGGAATTATCCACTCTGATTCCTCGACTGGTTCTATGATGTCGGCTTCGAGCATCCTGTAGATCTCAACTCTAACTTTTTGTTTGTATATTGGGTTTAATCTGTAGGGTCGTTGTCTAATCGGTCTCGCGTCAGGTCTGAGTGGTATCTTCATTTCTCCTAGTTCTCCAGCTATACCCTTCATCTCTGTGAAAGTTGTGGGAAAGAGGTCATTGTATTCGCGCAATAACTCTATAATACTTTCTATTGTTTGCTCATCCCAGTAGTCTCCAATGCTAGCCATTTTGGGTTGCTTGGTTGTCCCAATGTTAACTTTCTTTACCTTGATTGGCGCGTAAATGACTTATGATTCTATGGTTGTCCTTCCACATCTATTTCGCCTTCTACTTCTTCGATCTGAATATCGCGCAGATCGTCTTCATCTGGTGCTTCCTCCTATACATGGTAACATGAAAATAGTTCCTTAACTGTCTACTTGTTCCATTGTTGTTCTTCTGTGATCAATTCTACTTCTGGTTCGTTGATAAATATTACTCCTCTAATCCTTATAAGGGTTGCATCTATGTTGGGGTTCTCATGTTCAAATGAGAAAGTAATTCAAAAGTGTTGTTGCAACATCATCCAGGCCGCAGTTCCCTTGGGCAATTCCTGGTCCATATACCAGTTCGTTGGTATTCCCTCTAAAGTATGTATGAAGTGATGAGGCCATTCCTCTGGTGGTGTCCTTCTCCACAACGTTTTGCACTTCTCCAAGTGTTTCGTTTTTTTGTTCTGCGCCGAACCTTATGCGCAGTAACCATTTGCATTGGTACCAAACTGTAATTGTCTTCTTATGCGCACCCCACCATCTGGCAGACATGGCCTTTAATAATAAATCAAGTGCTAACAATCTTTGATTCTCTAATACTGTTTCTTCGTATTGTGTCAAGAATGTTTTCAAATCGTTTAGTCTGTGGAAACTGGGTGGTTCTCTGATTTCTATGCCTACCAATCTTACAGCGCGGTCTATTCTTGCACATCTTCTTGTGGATACTTCGTGTAGCCTTTGATGCCAGTTCTCTAACCACGTGGATAGGTGACGTCAGCATGCTAACGTGGCAGCATGAGGAGATGCCACATGTCACCCAAAAATGGATGAATCATATAATGTTCAAGAGCCAATATGCCAAGAACATTGCGTTTTTCATGTGATTTTTAAATGTTTTATGGTTGTGGCATTTCATCAAACACTTTGTGGATTTGGTCTTTTAAGTTGTGTTAAGGCTTATACTAATGATTTTTATGAGTGTTTGCAGCTATAATCAAAATAGATATAGCAATGGAACATACCTCAACAAGATGCAAGATCCACAAAACAAGGAATAACCAAAAATACCTCAGATCTGATTTTATTCATAACAATGGTGGTCCTCATACAAAATGGAGCAGATTGAGAATACATATAATATAGTATAGCGTTTGGCCTCCAAAAGACAAGATAAAAGAATATACAGGCTTCCAAAATCCTCTCCAAGATATAGATCAAAACCCAGATGAACCAACTCATAACCCAACTAAAATATGAAGATATTCCTAACATAATGTGCCCCTCACTGGCTAAAGCAAACCAAGAATTCAACCTCCAAGTAATAAGCTGCCAAATCCCCTGAGAAAGGTGCCAAACTGTAGATCGGGCCAAAGGAAACCCCCTGGCAGAGTCTCAGGCTGAATGATGGAGATTTGACCCCCCAGATGACTGAATCCCCTATCTGCAATGCGCCCTCCTAGCTGTAGAAGACCAATAATTCAACCTCTATCCTAGAGACCTCCAGATGCTCTCACAAATGCATGGAACTGTAGATCAAATCAAGGGAAAACTCCTGGAAAAGTCTCGAGCTGAACAATGAAGAACTGACCTCCAAAGACAAGATCCTCAATCTGTGGTGTGCCCTCCTCTCTCTGAACCTATGCCGAGCTGATCCAGGTGGATATCGGCGGCCACCCACCTTTTCCGACTAGCTCAAAACAGTGTTCTAGTAATTTTGGCAATCTACTATTTTCAACAGTTTTTAACTTCCGAGGCCATTTTGAGGGCCTAAATGAATGTTTTTCGGGATAGAGCTTCTTAATGATAGCCTACATCATTATTTAGGCCCCAAAATGAATCTCCTCGACGATACCTTTCCAACAAACTATCATACACCTAAAACGAAGATCGTATGCAAAAATTACGACCCCGGGAAGTTAATGTACTAACTTACCCAAACGGGGCCCACATGACTTTTGGCGCTTCATCTCCTAGGGTTAGGGTTTTTGGATGTCTAGGGATTTTGGCATTCTTGCTTATTGTAAAAAGGCCTTCAGAGCCTCATTGTAATCATCTTCTTGCGAATGCGAGTAGTCATCGCATCTCTTCTCAGAGATAAGTTGTCACCATTCTAGCGAGTCTTTCACTCTGTATTTTTACAGTCTCTGTACATTTCTTTGATTAATAGAAATCGTGTATTACTGTATATCTGTGTTTATGGTTGCATCTTTGATACATTTATGTTATATTATTGAATATCTGTGATATCTCTGTGCATTTATTTATTATATCTCTGCTCTCATTTTGTGCCGAAAATAATCCGGATCACGAGCTCCAATAAATAATACGACATAGAAACCTCCTACGGAAAGGGCTAGGAAAGGCGCCCTAGGCCCTACAAAGAATACCCAGAAGTCATTTTCCTCAAAATCCTTCTCCTCTGCCTGGATTGTGCTAATCTCCTCAAGGTGGTGCGCCCTCCTGCTAGAAACCCCCTGAAGTTGCGCCCTAGCTCCCTCTGAAACTGTGACTGATATAGAAACCCTCTATAATGGAATGGATCTGATGTAGAATTGTGAGGGAGGGATATTTCACCTCCATGACCAAGCTTGGACCAAGTTGGGTGGGTTCTTTCACCACCGAGATGATCTCTAGGGTTTGTTAAGTCAAAACCCTTAAAACCCCCAACTGCATGGGCTCACTAGAAAGAAGCCATATATCAAAATGATAAAAAACATAATGAGAGAATATAGGCCCATATCTCTCTTTTATCCTCCCTGCTCACCTTGTTTCTCCAAAGTGACTTTTACTTTATTTAATTATTAATTAATTAATTAATTAACTTTAATTAATCAATTAACCATTTTACCTCTGAAAAGTAGTTTATCTCTCTGTGTGGCTTCCCTGGCCATTGCAAGTCACTCCTCATAATCCTATCTTGTAGTGTTTCTCCTCCCGATTCCAATGAGCTATTACACTAAGAGGTTCATCCAAGTATTATGCCCAATATGACCTCCTCAATGAATTTAATTAAACTATAGCCCAAAATAACTCAAAATCACGGAAATCGTCGGAATACAACGAAACCAAAGACAAGTTCTACGAAATGGATCATAATGATGAAATAAGATAGGTGATGCAAGCTAGACCCCAAAATACCCCTCAATAGCCCCTATACTTGATATAACCTCTATCTGGCAACTTTGGTCATCATAACCCTCTGAAATATAATGATGTCCCAAAGTGGGGACATTATAGTCCTCCCTGCTAGAATATTGTTTGTCCTCAAGCAATAATTGAATCGATCCATATATAATACCGGGGTCCCATGTCCACCTGTGGGACTCACGGTAGGCTCCATCCAAGGATGAACTATCACGCACTCCATCCCCTGGGTCCCATATCAGGACGTGAACGATACTACCCAGTGAGGCATAATCCTGAAACATATCAACACCATGAATCTCCTACACATGACACATGGCCTCAACTAGGAATGATTCCATACCAAGACCAACACAGTCTCCACCCACTGCACATGTTGCTACCATAGTGAGGTGTTGCAAGACCTCCATGAATCACACTCAAGTGACGTGATCTCATCAACACTAAAGCTCAATGGAAAGTAAAAATAATTTTCCCTTGCAAGGGTCCACTCACCTCCATCATTCAATGAAATTCTTAACCCTGCAATCCCCGGGTCCCATGCTAGTCTCTGCCAAAGATCACCACTTTGGCGTTGCACTACTCTGACCATGGTTGTCTGCTACCTGTATGCATACTGGATCCCCCACTCCTGGATCCTCAAGCTAGAATATCTGTGGAAACTGGACCTGTTGTCCAGAAGTTGTATCTGTAAAAGAACCTCTGTGGAAGTAGTATCTGCCCAACCATCTCCATGCTTGATCATGAGGATCAAAAGAGAGAAACTATCTCACTCCATAGGACAAGATCCTACAAGCCCGCTCAAAACCAACCCAAAGTGAAGTATGTGGCTCTCTGGCGCAACCTGGGCCATCATAAGGTGAAACAACCTACCAACAAAATGGACTACCGGATCCCATGGAAAACTTGGAAGTTTATCACTTCCAATCTCCATTAATTACTCATGTGTCATATTGATCACTGTCGGAATCCCTTCATGCACATCCCTATGAGAATATGTATATATGTCACCCTATGAGATGGTTGTTATCCCATGGCCTAAGATGCTCACCAACACACATAAGGTCTCAATTGGCTTCCTAGAATGATCCACCCCTATCCTGTTGTATGTCATAAAAGCACTCATGTCAGGTGGTCTTAGCCTAACAACTCTCCATGTCCTCTACCACTGTCTATCTCCCCCCATACTGTTGTCAATGATGAAAGCATTAGGAAAGGCTAACAGAAACATTTGTAGCTGACTGTAGGACTGTTACACATTATTTTGGTCACTCTAGTGGTGTCTCTACAGTTGTGTATTCAAGCCCTCATAAGGACCTTTTGCCTGAGAAAAGTGACTTTTGTCTTTTTCCATAAAACATATTTTTAAGATGAGTTCGCAGGCTACATGTATTGTAGGGTGCGAGAAACCCTGATTCTCGCAGGCAACCCTATACTTGGAGTTTGAGATGTTCACAGTCTGATCTATAGGTAGGGTGCAAACCTACTTCAAAGCTTAAAAGGAAGAGGAAGCTTTGAAGCAGGTTCGCACCCTACCTATAGAGTAGACTGTGAATATCTCGCACTCCAAGTATAGGGTTGCCTGAGAGAATCAGGGTTTCTCGCATTCCAAGTATAGGGTTGCCTAAGAGAATCAGGGTTTCTCGCACCCTACAATACATGTAGCCTGCGAACTCATCTTAAAAATATGTTTTATGGAAGAAGACAACAATCACTTTTCTCAGGCAAAAGGTCATTATGAGGGCCTGAACACACAACTGTAGAGACACCACCAGAGTGACCAAAATAATGTGTAACAAAATGCCCCCCAAAGTATGAGGATGGAACTTGTGATAGCTAAAATACTTTGTAAAATGTGTGTGTGTGTCAGAAACAAGGATCGCACCTAATCGAAAACCTGCAAACAATCAAGCATCTACAGAATATAATACCAGTTATGAGGTAGGCATTCCCATGCTCAGACCATAAATGAATGAAATCATAAATGTAGGCCATGGCCACCAATCATACACCATGGATCCATGTCATCAAAATACTACATAGCCACCAAGAATACACCATGGATCTATGTTAGAAGACTCATATTAGGACATAGCCACGCGACATACAAAGTTGATCTATGTGTCGATACAAATCATAAATACTCCAGCGCACCCTGGGCCAAAAAGATGAGACCCGGGGTCTTCAATCCCGTCATCTGAAAAAGTATGAATCTAGCCATGTGATTACATGTGTCGAAGTCGAACATGGTAGAAACCACTCGATTATCGGTCATTGATGAAAACCATTAACAAGTGCGAGGGAAATCACCATTGATGTCAATGACTCCCCATGTACCTAAGTACAATCCAAACGAATGTGAATAAATGAGCTGAAGTCGAACACTCGGTGGAATCTCTCGATCAGGGACCAATGATGTGAATCCACTGTCGAAAATGAAGATACCTGCCATTAAGGCATGCAGGTTTTAAGGTACTAAATGATTTCTAAGTCTTATTCGCGGATAATGAGTTGGAGTCGACAGAAAAAGACTCGTCACAGGAGGGCCTTGATGTATCCCCCATTAATGACACGAAATAAGTAACAGATTTTGAGGGTAATTCAAAGTATGAATATGATTTGAAACGGACACAGGGAAGGCCGACATGATAAGAATTGACAACTGCAGAGGGCCGACTCAACGGAGAGCTTTTTTGGACTTCTCTTGAACATATGAACGACACGACAATGGTCTCAGTAGCATTGACTCAAAGACGACCCAATATATGACCTTGTGGTAAGTCAGATGAGAGACAAATGGATTTCCCAACCCGGATTCAATTGACGAACAAGGGGTGTCATGTTCAAGAGCGACGCTTACTGCCATTAATACAAATACCAAAACACATCCCTTTCCCAAAATTTCCCCCACTATTGTTGGGGAGTACCTCTTTATTTTTACACAAGCTTGAGGAGGATAACATATGCTTGTCGATGTAAGCTCATCCTTCGGACGAGTCCCTTGGAGTATATTTAACGAACCCTAGGAATGAGTGGTTCGGTCCCATAAGGGCCTTTCGAGGTTTGTTTAACGAGTCCAAAGATAGAAAACTCGGGGGTTTTCATGTTTTGAGAGTCTGAAAAACACTTAAAGAGGACTCTCCCAGTTCCTTTTTGGTAAATTAGTTCGATGAGACCGAAAAACTGATAAACTACCGCTCATCGAACGTTTTCTTCAAATACTTTTACGAGCGTGAAAAGAACAAGATCGCTCAGCAATCTTTTCATTTTTATGGAGCGTGAAAAGAGATTAAAGGATACTCCCTTATTTTCGTTGTTTTCGTGTTACCAAGACGAGTATGAAAAGATGACAAAAGTATACTCGGTTGCGTTCTCATGTATTTTTGAGCACGAGAACGAACGAACACTGAGCTCAAGGTTTTCCTACGAAACCCTAAAAAGGTATTCGTACATGTGACGAAAAAAAGAAAAAATACTCGTACAGCGTCATTTAGGCTTCTAGGTCACCTACCTGCGAAAAAACATACTCACAAGGCTATTAGGGTATTAGGTTTTTAAACAAAATAATATAAATAATATAAAAAAACAATAAGAAATAGTAAAAAAGTGAATAAATATGGGTAAAAAGCCATTTTTACCATTTCATTGTTACTTTGCAAAAAACTTGTCCAACACACCTCTTTTTTTCTCCAAATTTCTTTGCTCGATTGCGGAAGGTACAACCGATCATTCGGCAAACAGTTTCGGCCAATGAGGTAATCTCCTGATTCTTCAACTTTTTCATGGATTAAAATTGATTTTTATTGGCAAATTTAAGTGTTTGAGTCCATTTTAGGGTCGGTGGGTGCGCTCAGGCATTCTCGCAGGTGAGCCATTCGGGACTTGCGAGAATCTAAGATTCTCGCAGGTGGGCTTCAGTGCACCTATGAGAATCTCGCACTGTGTGCAAGCTTCACCTGCGAAGGCCGAAAAATGGATTTTCATGCATGTTTTTACTCAATAAAAATTTATGCAAGAGGTTAAAACAAGTTACTAACTTCCTTCTCATGGCTCCATTGCAAGTGTTGATCATCAAGATGTTGGAATGGAGGGAAAGAGAACACGAGGAGGATGATTCCATTGCCGAAAATGACCTAGGTACAATTGCTGCCCTCCGGGAATGTGGGCTCTTAAAAAAATTTCAAGATCCCAGGCATGAGAGCCCAACTCAGGTTGTTAGAGTACCTGGTCCACATGTGGTATGTGGATCGACAGGTATTTCATGTAGGGGTCCACACGCTTTCACTAGATATCGAAGATATCTATTTTTTGATGGGGTTGTCATGACGTGGATACCATGCTACTCTGACCAGAGGTAGAGGTGGTGGACTTCCTATGAGCGAGTATGTTCGCCAATATTGTGTTCCTGAGGCAGAGAGAAGCAAGGGTAAGGTCGCCATCTGGGGTATCCAAAATCTAACCTTGTGGACTATCTTGTTTACCATTGCACGCATGGTCGGGAGCGTTGCTCCGCACATGGCTCTCCAGAGCTATTTCCAATATGCAATAGAGTGCACAGAGCCTCGGGTTTTCAACTGGTCGGACGCAGTTCTCCGCAGTATGAAGAGGCAACTAACAAAGTGAAGAAGGGGTGACCTGAAGCAATTCGGGTACGGGTCACTTTTGGTGTCATTCTTCCTTGAGAGGGTCCCACTACTACGTATACAGGTAGATTGGGGTTTACCAGCCCCATAGGATCCGAGGATGCTGAGGTGGTGTAACCTCATGGCTCGACACGTAGCAAGGGCTATAATCAAATATAACTATTCATTTTTTGACTAGTTGAGACCCCAGATGTTGATGATCGATGACTATGCATATGTCGGCTTGGATTTCCGAGGAGATCCGGATTTGGTTCTGCCTGAGGATTGTCAATGGGGTGACTTAGGTAAGAAATACACATTTTGTTCTTTTTTAATGTTTTTGTAAATTTTATTATATAAAATGTTTTTATGTCTTTGATCCAAGGACTAATCAAAAAATTATTTTGACAACACAGATGTGGGGCCGTATCGACCTCCAGGAACGTCTCCCATTTAGAGACGAGGAGACGTGGCTCCAATGGCAAGATGGGATGTTGAGGACTATGAGGCAGTTGAACAGAACTTAGAGGGACTGACTGTGGATGTCCCGGACATTGTTATTGGGGAGATCCCAAGGCATTATCAACGCCATACTATGGGCGTGTCTGAGTCTCTTATTCGACTGCTCCGTAGGGTAGCCCGAGTAGTTGTATGTTACCATGAACGTCATCCGTGATGCTAATTTGTAGAAGCCATGGGCTTCATATATTTTGATATTTTGGTCCTTGGACAAAAACTTTTTGTAAAACTGTTAATCGTTATATATATATATATATATATATATATATAT
>ML782012.1:329586-350351 GCA_009831015.1 Picea engelmannii | reverse complement strand
TACCAGCTTATTTTGTTTTGTATAATACATGTGATGTGTGATTGGTTTTATAAAAGTCTCGGATATTTGTCTAACACATAATTAGCTAAAGCATCGGTCAATGTATTTAGACATCTAGGAATGTGTTGATATTCGATATAATCAAAATGATGTTCCAAGAGGCGAATTCGTAGATATACCCGCAATAAAGTAGGACTCCAGATAGCATAGACATTACTTAACTGTAGTACTACTAGCTGGGAATCAAGTCGTATAAGCAGGTGGCAGATACCAAGCAAAATAACATTAGTCAACAACTCGATGACAATGCTATATTCTGTGATATTATTGGTCGCATGACCGAGGCAAACACCTTGTAGACTGATAAGTTCATTTGAGGTGCATAAATTGCCCATGCAGCAGAAGCAAGGTTCTGAGTACTATGACTAGCACCATCAGCGAAGCCAATGCGGGGTAGCGAAGACTCCGACATCTGGAAACCAAGCACAATGCAAGGTAAGCGGTCAAGGGCAGAAACCAAATAACGAAAAAGCACACTAAAGTAACACACAAAAAGTATGATACAATAAAATACAAGCACTTGTGCACAAATGATCTAAGCACAGTACTTCTTTAAATAAATCTCATTTATGGGTTCACTCAAAGGAATACCATCGTAGTCCACTAACTCATAGGCTCCTTTCTCCAACACTCGTCTGACGATATAAGGACCTCGCCACATAGCCTCAAATTTTCTGGCTCCTAGCACATCTCGATCTTGTTCATAAAGGGGAACCAGATCACCTTCAGAGAAAATGCGCGGCTTGACATGCTTGTCATATTGGGCTTTGACGCGTTTCTTCTAGGTTTCTATAACTAAGGTGGCATCATGACGGGTTTCGTCTAGTTGCATAAGATACAACAGACGTTCTTCTTCAGCAAAAGTGTTCGGGAGAAGTTCAACAGCTAGCTTTAGAGACGGTATCTCACATTCAATCGGCAAGATGGCTTCGAGACCATAAACTAACTGGAAAGGTGTAAACCCGGTAGCAGACTTGACGGATGTCCGGTAAGCCCACAATGTTGAAAACAACATCATGTGCCAACTCGTTTTGTGAATCCCTATAATTCGTCGAAGCATGGTAATGAGGACTTTGTTTATTGCCTCGACTTGACCATTGGCCTGTGGGTAATAGGGTGTTGAGTTTTCATGGCGAAGACCCAACTTTTCGGTGAGTTCTAACATCATGAAGTTTCTAAAGTGGCTACCGTGATCAGTAACGATATCTTGAGGAACACCAAACCGAGCAATGATGTGATTGAATATGAATAGTGTTGCGGTCTTTCCAGTATTGTCGAATGTAGGCATCGCCTCGGCCCATTTCGTAAAATAATCTACGGCTACAATAATGTATCCATGCCCCCCGGCCGAGTGAGGGTGACATGTCATGAAATCGATACCCCATTTCGCAAAAGGTCCAACGGAGACTACAGGGTGTAGAGGAGCAAGGTGTGATCGTATTTGTTATTGTAGGTTTGGCAAGCGTGGCATTTTTGGACAGCGATAATACAATTGTTGAATAAAGAAGGCCAAAAATACCCAGCTCGTAAGATCTTCTGGGCAGTAGCATACCCAGACATGTGACCACCACATGCTCCAGAATGGCAGTCATTCAAGGCTTTCTCAGCTTCGTCAAAGGTGGGGCATCGTCGAAAAACGGAGTCAATCCCATGATGATAAAGAGTATCGCTGAGGATAATATACTGACGGGCTTGGTAGCGTATTCGACGACGGTCAGTGTTAGACAAATCGGGCCGGAAAGTCTGAGTCTGGAGATATATGATGATATCCCCATACCAAAGGTCATCGAAACTGATCAGAAAAAGGGATTCATCAGGTAATGAATCCTCTGCTACCTTTTCCGTCTCAGAACAGGGAAGGTCACATATCAATTCGGCAAACACCAAGGATTTCTTGGACTTAGCGCATTCAAATTCTAAGTCAAACTCCTGGAGTATTACGATCCATTTGGAGTATTTTCCCCCTAGCAATTGGCGTGTAAGAATGTGTTGCATAGGGTTGCAATTGGAAATCACAGTAGTTTTGCATAAAAGGATATAGTGTCGGAAACATTGAACATCTTGGACGGCAGCCAAGGCCAGTTTTTCAACATGTAAATACTTGGTTTCGATAGTCGTGAGACTCCGGCTCAGATAATAAACAACATGAGAATCATGAGAATCATCCTCCTGGACTAGAACCATAACAATGGTGTAGTCCAAGACTGTGAGATATAAGAAATAATCATGACTGTAATCGAGTGGAAAAGGTAGTGGGGTACAAGTTAAAGTCAGTTTTAAAGCGTCGAAATCTTTGTTGGCAGTGGTATCCCATACAAACTCAGCACCTTTCTTGAGCAGTCGAGTAAATCCAAGAGTTAATTCAGCATAGTTTGGGATGAAACGACGTAGAAAGTTTGCCTTCCCTTGAAAACTTTGTAGCTGGCGAAGTGAGGAAAGAGGAGGTAGATTGAGAATCGCCTCGACCTTCAAAGGATCTACCCTGATCCCTTGACGTAAAACAATAAAGCCCAGAAGTCGGTCAGATTCTACACAAAAAACACATTTGTGCGGATTTAAGCGTATACGGTAAAACCGACATCGGAGGAAAATGACTCGAAGGTGTGTTGGATGATCAACACGATGCATGGAATGAGTTGATAGGTCATCGAGATATGGTTGGGAAATGTGCTTTATATCATGAAAGGCATAAGACATAGCATGTTGAAAAGTCGCACCGGCATTCTTTAAACCAAAGGGTAGTTTCCGGTAGGCAAAAGTGCCCCAAGGACAAATAAAAGCGGTCTTGTGTTGGTCAGCGGGTATGATATTGATTTGATTATATCCGAAGAAACCATCCATCAAAGAGAAGATTTCACTCCTAGCACAATCGTCGACAATCTGGTCAATGAAGGGGGTGGGAAAGTTGTCTTTAGGACAAGATTTTTTAATATACCTATAATCAACGTACACGCGGTTCATACCTTGTTTCTTGTTAACTGGAACAAGATTGGAAACCCAGTTAGTTAGAGACACAGGGTAAATGAAGCCAACTTTAAGAAGTTTCTCAACTTCAAGCTTGATAGCAGTTGCTTTACGCGGGTGGACCGGACAAAGTCGTTGTTGGATGGGTTTAGTGCTCGGGTATGTCTTAATCTCGTGTGCAACAATATCGGTGTCAATACCCGGCATTTCTTCATAGCTCCATGTGAAGATGTCACAAAATTCTTGAAAAAGAGACTTGCAGGTGACAACTTCGTCATTGGAACACGAAGCTCCGATATGCACATTTTCAACAACTCCAAGTTTAATAGATATGTCGAGGGGGATGGTGGGTGAGATATTGCTTAAGTTCCCTTCGTAGAACATATCATGTGTAGACTCGGGAATGATGGAAATGACAACAGTGGTCGACGGAGTCAAGATCCATTGGTAACTCTTAATTGTGTGTTGTTCCAGGAAGAGAATGGAACGATGATGTCTATCGTCCCAACGGGTATCTTCCATGGGCATAACAGACATAATCATCTCCTCTGTAGGAAAAATGACACGGATTGGATCCAGAGATAAATCACCAAGAGAGGGGGTAGAAGGGGTTGTCAATTGAATGGCTTGATAAGCAGATTCGACCGGACTTAAAGGCATTTGGTTGCCGTAGCAAAGATGATCATCGGGGTTGGGTACTATCCACGGGTCAGAAGACACAGAGGTTTCTCGAACAAAGGTGGAAATCATGTTGATTGAGGCGAAAAATGGATGTGGGAAATCGAGTGGTGGAATGGGGAAAGTACCCATCAATGATAAATATTTAAGAAGACCTACACCGACATTCTCATATCTAGGGGGTGTTTTCGTAATGAAAGGTACATTGTTGGTACGTGTATCCGAGTTAAAGAAGGCCAATTGGTCCACCGTAATTAATTTTCCTTGATGTCGGAAACATATGACATGGAAAAGAGTGGACACAACTGCACACATGGAATCGATCCAGCTACGGCCAAGTAGAAGGTTGTAATCGAGAGGAGCGTCAAAGACCTCAACTTCAACATTGACCGTTTTGCCTTCTAACGTAATAGGCAACGAAGGGAGGACATTGTAAGGCTTAAACCCAGAGCCATTGAAGGCTTTGAGCGTGTTGTGGGATTCGGTTAAGGGAGGAGAGTCGATGGCTTTCCAGCAGGCAATAGACATGACACACGTTGAGGCACCCTCATCAATAACTATTCTACAAATTTTCTTGTCGGAGACAATAACTTGTATTTGAAAGGCAAGTTGAGGGGGTAACCTTGGAATGTGATCTTCCAAGTAAAAAATTATTAAATTTGTATCCGTAGGGTCGATTCCACCAATAGCTTTCAACGGTGCCTTCTGTTGTGTGGGACAACTCTGAAGGACTTCGAGGGCTGACATCGTGGACGGTGCTTGGGCCAGATCTTCTACAATACTGTAGTTCTGGGCAGCACGCGCATGAGGATTGAAAGCACACTTTCAAACAACACCCTTTTGGAGAGGGCGAAGAACTGTGTCTAGGCTCAGTCGTTTGAGATGAAGAGGACCATTGGTACGTGGAGCCGATGGAGATGGTTGGACCAAGGAAGGAGGTATTTCATCAACCTTCTCTTTGGAGGAAGAATAATCTTTGGCTCGAGTGGTAAGTGTGATGCCATTCTTCTTTGAATCACCTATACACATTAAGACATAGGATGTAGTGGAGGGGGAAGGTTGGTCATGAATGACCAATTGGGCCTATTGTTGAGAAGGAAAGGGTTGTGATAACATGGCTGGGGTAGGCAGTTTCAGGGTCCCTTGAAGGAACTTAGTAACCTCGACTCGTCTCGGACAATCCTTAGTGTAGTGATCATCACCACAGATAAGACAAGGGTATCAGGGTTTGCGCTTATCCTTATCGTCAACATGTTGTGTTTTGGTCTTCTCAGATTGCGGATTATTTTTATCCTCCTTATTCTTACCCTTCCATTTTCTGGATTTATTCTTCCCGACAGGGGTAGATTGAACAAAGTTCACCTCAGAAGTCTTGCCGACGGGAGGAGTAGGAGACAGAGCATGTTGAACATTAGAAGCAACGGACTTGGGGTTGATGGTAGAGGCTTGTGCGGAGTGGGGTTGGGCGTGGAAAGTGCCAATCACACCATCAGCCGCATGAGAAGCAGTAGGAGTAGTTGAAGTAGCAGTAGTAGAAGGACGAGGTGTGTCAGGGAGCAAATCGTAAAGAGTACCCGTTTGTGAGTAAACGAGGTCAAGGTATTGAGCATGATTGATTGTATGTTCTTCTGTGACAACTCCACCCATGGAGATGTCATGAGCGATATCATTCATGAATGATTTTGTGAACCACTCTACCAGTAACTGATTGGGGAGCTCAAGTTTGATGAGACGTCGTCTCTGTCGCCACTCATGAATGTGGTCAGAGATATGAGTGGCTTTGGTTTGTTTGAAAGAACTCAAAATTTTGGTTCCTGTTTCATATCGGATCCGTAACTGGTAGTGGGTGAGGAAAGCCATGGCAAGGGTGTTAAAGTCAGCGAAGAAATCTCGTGGTAATTCTATATACCACTTCATGGTGGAACCCATGAGAGTTCGCTGAAAAAGACGTAAACAAATAGAGTCATCCATCAAAGAGTTGGATGAACACCAAAGGTGGAAAGTCATTACATGATTGTTCGGGTCCTCTCCTGGCTTACCGTCAAACTTAGGAATGTTGGAAGGTAGTTTGGCCAGTATGGCGGGCCATTGAGGAGAGTGACGGATAGGATCGTTTAAAATTCTAGATAGATCAGGGAGGTCCAAGGTGGCTAAGAAAGGTAACTATCTATTCACGTGGGGGTACTGGTGACTTTGGGGAGGAAGTCCCGTAGGTATGCCAGTAGGACCGTAAGAAGTTTGCATATAATGTGAAGATCTGGGCAGATTCATTTGTTGGTGTGGAGGTATGTAATTTATAGGGTTGTATTGGTTAGGGTGGTTCCCTTGAACAGGGACATTGGGTCCATCGTTCAAGCCCCAAATGGAATTGGACGGACCTGGATATGATTGGCCCATACTAGGGGGTATGAAAGAGCTAGCTTGAGTTTGTTTCTCCCCAGTTGATTGAGGATTATTTTGGATAAGATAGTTCCAATACTGGGCCAAGTCTGGAGGTATGTTCTGTCTAGTGGGTGGGGTAGGTGGGGGTTTCCCTCCAATCGGAGGTTGTGTCCCAAATGGGATTTCACCTCCAGGGTGAAAATGTCTGCCAACAAGAATCTGGTAATTAGGTGTGAAAGACTGAATGGTGCCATTAGGGTTAGTTCCTCTGATAGGGGATGGAAGAGACCCTCTGGAAGGGGGTCGAGGAAGTGTCAGAATAAAACCAGGAACAAGATGGTGCCCAGAAGGAGTGGAAACGCCAGGAGTCCCGGATGGGATTTGTGTAGGAACGGGAATAGAAGCATTCAACGCATGATATCTGGGAGGAAGCGTCGGGGTGAGTCTGGGTGAAAGCGGCGTGCCAATGGGGGCCTGGTTAGCCACCGTATTCCTGGTATGAAGATTCATAGTATCTGGGACCATTGTATAATGGGCCATTTGAAGGGGGATAGTCAAGATATGGTCGACTGGCTGAGCGTCCGAACTAGGGAAATAATAGGCAGTAGTAAATGGTATCGCGTATGGATTGGATGTTTCGGGCTGCTTAGGTGTGACAGTGATATCAACGCCTATTCCTGAGCCAAAGAGATCCCATCTAAAAATGCCAGTAGTCCAAAAAGGATCCTGACCTTCAGGGCCTGTGAAAGGTCCGGTTGGTAATTCAGAAGACTTAACAACAATATCTTTGAATGAATTCACTCTAACAATATGTCTCACTGAGTCAGGAGGAAGTCACAAGCCCTCTCGAGAATCTGTAATTCGGAATTGTTCTAAAGAGTCGGTTCTTTCCAGTCGTGGAATGGAAAGGTCTTGGACTTCACTCTGTTGAGGAGAGCCCTCCAGTGAGTTGGTAAGCAAGGGTTGAGAACCTTCAAGATCTTCTGGGGGTAGTCCTTGCATTCTACGTGAGCGGCATGGAGGGTCAATGGTGATCGAGCAAAAATCTCACGAAAGAAATTCTATGGCCAACTTACGGAAACAAACAACACGCACTAGTAAAATCTAGGAATCAAAATCAAGCAAACAAGACCTTCCTATTCCGAAATCACTAGTTGATGATGAAATCCAATGTCGAGACAAGAAGGGGCTGGGCTAGGGTGGAAAAGTTACGTTGACGACCTACTTAACGAACTTACACCTTGGTGCAAGCTCCCACACATAATCGTGGGTATACCCTCCAAGGAGCCTGAGTGAGTCCGGCCAATGTCGATTCTAGGTACCGTGAAGACTTACCCCTCCACAGTCACCTTGTGTAAGACGCTAAGAAGATAGGCTACTAAAGTTACCACAAACAACAATTATGCTTGGGGGAACAGTCATCAGTCCGATCCGCACGCAAGGGCAAGGTATCTAGCCTGAAATCAACTTGAGAGGCTTCCACTAATCATTGTCGGTATACCTTCAAGCGACCCCCATAATACGTACAATCTCTACACCGAGATCAACAAAGCAGGGTGAGTAACTCTGTCAATCTCAACGCGACCTCAGGTTTGACCCTTGTGTGAGAAGGGCTTCCCAGGACAAAATGTTGTTGCGAATGGAATTTGACACTCCCTATCACAAGATACTATTGTGTGTTTTGTGCTTTGGAGAGTGTGTCTCACTGCCTATTCCAAAGCTCTAGCCTAGCTAATGTTGGTGCAAAAAAGCCCTAGAAAATGTTACTAGTTGAATTTTAAAGTTGCGTGATATTATTAAAAGTTGTTGTTACGCAAAGGGAGATGGAAATGAAACCAATGTTGTGTAAGACTCTGACCCAACAATGCGTAAATAGAAATGAATGATACAAACTTGTGTTCGATGAATTCTATCTACAACAGGGAAAAATGAGTTTCTGGAACAATGCAAACTACGATGTACGATCTCTTTTGAAATGTAGTACCAAACAATCATTGACAATGTAAATTCACTATTCGTTCTCTTTCAATACTTGAATGCAAATATTTTTTGAATAAATGATTGCTTAAAAGAAAAAGTCTTAAAAAAAAAAATTGTTTAGAAACCAAAAAAAAGGGATGGAACAAAGAAAAAGTAAGCAACCAATGAAAATAAAATACTCAACAAACACCCAAATTGATCTTTCAATGAAGACAAAAATAACAAACTGACAAGAAAAAATCTCTTAAAATGCTTCATGAACAAAAAATTTCCAAGCAACAGGCAATCTAAAAGGACAATTAATCCCAACTTTTAATCCAATCAAAGGCTTTTGACCAAACAAGCACTCGGATCTCAAAATCAGAGATTATACCCTTGTTGATAAAAGGTCAAGAAACAAAAATTGGGAAAAAGAGTAAGAAGAGTTTTCGATCTCCTAAAACTAATCAACTGCAAGATTTGAAGTCAAGAAACAGTCAAACACAGGCAAAAGTTCTCCCCAGGTAAACAAACAAATCTGGGCATCAAAAAGACAAGAAGACCTAATCCAAAACTTTTACAAATGAGTTCACAGCCTGGTAGTGGGGTACAGTGCGAGAATTAGGGATTCTCGCAATCTAGATACAGGCAAGGTGCGATAAAGTCACACTAAACTGAACAGTAGGGTGTGAACATCAATGATTCTCGCAGGTCACAGAGAGGTACAGTGTGAGAAGGTTAGTAGTCAAGAAAAATTTGGAAAAAGGACAAAAATTTTGAGTGAACTTCTAGGTCCAAAGAGTCTATAAGGGTCTCCTATAGACTCAGAGACTGGTTGGTAATGAAAAAAGTAAGTTAAGAGCAAATGGCCAAGAAAAACTACAAAATGAGTTGTATCCCCAGTGGAGTTGCCAATTTGAGGTGCTGCAAGACCTCCATGAATCAAGTGGCGTGCTCTCATCAACACTAAAGCTCAATGGAAAGTAAAAATAACTTTCCCCTGCAAGGGTCCACTCGCCTCCATTAGTCAATGAAATGCTCAACCCTACAATCCCCGGGTCCCATGCTAGTCTCTGCCAAAGATCACCACTCTGGCGTTGCACTCCTCTGACCATGGTTGTCTGCTCCCTGTATGCATATTGGATCCCCCACTCATGGATCCTCAAGCTAGAATATCTGTGGAAACTGGACCTGCTGTCCAGAAGTTGTATTTGTAAAAGAACCTCTGTGGAAGTAGTATATACCCAACCATCTCCATGCTCGATCATGAGGATCAAAAGGGAGAAATTGTCTCACTCCATAGGACAAGCCCCTGCAAGCCCGCTCAAAACCAGCCCAAAGTGAAGTATGTGGCTCTCTGGCACAACCTGGGCCATCATAAGGTGAAACAACCTACCAACAAAATGGGCTCCCAGATCCCATGGAAAACTTGGAATTTTATCACTTACAATCTCCACTAATTGCTCATGTGTCATGTTGATCACTGTTGGAAGCCCTTCGTGCACATCCCTATGAGGATATGTATATATGTCACCCGATGTTTGTTATCCCATGGCCTTAGATGCTCACCAACACACACAAGGTCTCAATTGGCTTCCTATGATGATCCACCCCTATCCTGTTGTATATCGTAAAAGCACTCATGTCAGGTGGTCTTAGCCTAACAACTCTCCATGTCCTCTACCACTGTCTATCTGCTCCCATACTGTTGTCAATGATGAAATCGTTGGGAAAGGCTAACAAAAACATCTGTAGCTGACTGTAGGACTGTTACACATTATTTTGGTCACTCTAGTGGTGTCTCTACAGTTGTGTGTCCAGGCCCTCATAAGGACCTTTTGCCTGAGAAAAGTATTCCATAAAGCATATTTTTAAGATGAGTTCACAGGCTACATGTATTGTAGGGTGAGAGAAACCCTGATTCTCGCAGGCAACCCTATACTTGGAGTGTGAGATGTTCGTAGCTTGCT
Source organism: Picea engelmannii (assembly GCA_009831015.1). Lineage (NCBI taxonomy): Eukaryota > Viridiplantae > Streptophyta > Pinopsida > Pinales > Pinaceae > Picea > Picea engelmannii. The sequence continues at coordinate 340,338 of ML782012.1, read as the reverse complement.
CTATAGGTAGGGTGCGAACCTGCTTCAAACCTTAAAAGGAAGAGGAGGTTACAAAGGTTCTAGAAGAGGATCTTCTAGAAAATGAGTTGGCATTCGCATGGTTGGCATCCTACTGACTTCTCAAATTTAGTGGGATCATCCTCATCCCTTTAACCATCCCCTTAAAAAACTATGGTCATCATAACCCTCTGAGCCTGTGACTGATGTAGAAACCTTCTGTAACGGAATGGATCTGATGTAGAATAGTGAGGGAGGGATCTTTCACCTCTGTGACCAAGCTTGAACCAAGTTGGGTGGGATCTTTCACCACCGAGCTGATCTCTAGGGTTTGTTAAGTCAAAACCCTCAAAACCCCCAAGTGCATGGATTCACTAGCAAGAAGCCATATATCAAAATGATAAAAAACATAATGAGAGAATAGAGACCCATATCTCTCTTTTATCCTCCCTGCTCACCTTGTCTCTCCAAAGTGACTTTTACTTTATTTAATTATTAATTAATTAATTAAATCATTTTAATTAATCAATTAACCATTTTACCTCTGAAAAGTAGTTTATCTCTCCTTATGGCTTCCCTGACCACTGAAAGTCACTTCTCATCATCCTATCTTGTAGTGTTGTTCCTCCTTATTCCAATGAGCTATTACACTAAGAGGTTCCTCCAAGTATTATGCCCAATATGACCTCCTTAGTGAGTTTAATTAACCTATAGCCCAAAATAACTCAAAATCACGGAAATCGTCGGAAAGCAGCGAAACCAAAGACAAGTTCTACGAAATGGAACATAATGATGAAATAAGATGAGTGATGCAAGCCAGACCCCAAAATACCCCTCAATAGACCCTGTACTCAATATAACCTCCATCTGGCAACTCTGGTCATCATAACCCTCTGAAATATAATGATGTCCCAAAGTGGGGACATTACAGTCCTCCCTGCTAGAATATTGCTTGTCCTCTATCAATAACTGAATCGATCCATATATAATATCGGGGTCCCATGTCCACTTGTGGGACACATGGTAGGCTCCATCCAAGGATGAACTATCATGCACTCCATCCCTTGGGTCCCATATAAAGACGTGAACAACACTACCCAATGAAGCATAATCCTGAAACATATCAACACCATGAATATCCTACACATGACACATGGCCTCAACCTAGAATGAGTCCATACCAAGACCAACACGGTCTCCACCCACTGCACATGTTGCGACCATAGTGAGGTGTTGCAAGACCTCCATGAATCACACTCAAGTGACGTGCTCTCATCAACACTAAAGCTCAATGGAAAGTAAAAATAACTTTCCCCTGCAAGGGTCCAGTCGCTTCCATCAGTCAATGAAATGCTCAACCCTGCAATCCCTGGGTCCCATGCTAGTCTATGCCAAAGATCACCACTCTGGCATTGCACTACTCTGACCATGGTTATCTGCTCCCTGTATGCATACTGGATCCCCCACTCCCGGATCCTTAAGCTAGAATATCTATGGAAACTGGACCTGTTGTCCAGAAGTTGTATCTGTAAAAGAACCTCTGTGGAAGTAGTATATGCCCAACCATCTCCATGCTCGATCATGAGGATCAAAAGGGAGAAACTGTCTCACTCCATAGGACAATCCCCTGCAAGCCCGCTCAAAACCAACCCAAAGTGAAGTATGTGGCTCTCTGGTGCAACCTGGGCCATCATAAGGTGAAGCAATCTACCAACAAAATGGACTCCCAGATCCCATGGAAAACTTGGAAGTTTATCACTTACAATCTCCACTAATTGCTCATGTGTCATATTGATCACTGTCAGAAGCCCTTCGTGCACATCCCTATGAGGATATGTATATATGTCACCCTATGAGATTTTTGTTATCCCATGGCCTAAGATGCTCACCAACATGCACAAGGTCTCAATTGGCTTCCTATGATGATCCACCCCTATCCTGTTGTATGTCGTAAAAGCACTCATGTCAGGTGGTCTCAGCCTAACAACTCTCCATGTCCTCTACCACTGTCTATCTCCCCCCATACTGTTGTCAATGATGAAAGCATTGGGAAAGGCTAACAGAAACATTTGTAGCTGACTGTAGGACTGCTACACATTATTTTGGTCACTCTGGTGGTGTCTCTACAGTTGTGTGTTCAGGCCCTCATAAGGACCTTTTGCCTGAGAAAAGTGACTGTTGTCTTCTTCCATAAAACATATTTTTAAGATGATTTCGCAGGCCACATGTATTGTAGGGTTCGAGAAACCCTGATTCTCGCAGGCAACCCTATACTTGGTGTGTGAGATGTTTACAGTCTACTCTATAGATAGGGTGCGAACCTGGTTCAAAGCTTAAAAGGAAGAGGAAGTTACGAAGGTTTTAGAAGAGGATATTCTAGAAAATGAGTTGGCATTCACATGGTTGGCATCCTACTGACTTCTCAGATTTAGTGGGATCATCCTCATCCCTTTAACCATCTCTCCTTCTCCTATATAATGAAAGGTTTCTCAAGGAAGAGGTTAAGCAAGATTGAATAGAGAATTGATGAAAGAATAGATTCAGAATTGTGTGAGGAATCATGTTTGAATTAACGCTTGAGGCCTCCATTTGTCCATCAAGCCATAGTGGATCTTCTTCTTGCAGTTTGGAGAAAGTGTGTGTGTTAGAACAAAGGACCACCGAAAGGAAGTTTGCGACATCAAGGCAATCTAGTTGTATCTTCTACTTTCATTTAATATAATACAGTGGCACGTTCTTTTCCATAAAATCACTCTTATTTTATTGCATAATTCCTTGATCATATGCATAGGTTGTCATTGAATATACTTTACTATCTTCACTTTGGTTGGTTTGTGTTATCTTGGATCTGATCTCGCAAGAGCACCAGAGCGAAGTAGGAACAACAAAGACCTAAGGAAGCGATATAAAGGTATGTCACTCGTTCCTCTTTTGGTATTAAATTCAATGATAGTTTCTTAGGGAAAGCGTAACGTCTTGTCCTGTTTTGTTCTAGATCCAGGTGGGTCTAGGGAGATCTGTTAGTGTCTGCATATACCGATTTATCCTATAACAAGGACTGGAAGGTATCATATTCTTTGGTCAATCCCAAGGATTCAACGAAAATCTCATCTACCGATACCCATGGTAAATACTCGCCTGTAGTCATCATTGAATCCCAATCATCGTCACCCCTATGGTTGTTGCTACTGTGAAGGTAATCTCTCAGTACTATGTGCTGCTACAAAGGAGAGACATCTCCATGCTCCACTAAGTGTGTCTCCTCCCTGCAAGCCAATATGCCCCTTTGAATCCCATTGTACACCTTTGCATGTCTATGTGAGCTATCACTCACCACTGTATGCTCATGCATATTCATGTAATCTCATGTATACTCTTGTAGCATCATGGATCATGGGTGTACTACTGGGTCAACCTTTACATGAAGGTCAACCCTAGAACACAAATGGAAGTGTCATCATAATTTCCCCTGTTTATGGAGTCCCCATGCGTATGTGAGTTCTCGAATGTCTCAAATATCCTCGTAGAGGGTAGCTCCTGTGACACATGGACATCCTCCTGTGTCTCTGGATTGTATCTCACCCTACTCATCAGTGATCTTGGGTACTCCTCATGCTCCTCCATCAACTGGTGCTCCTCTACTAAACCACCTACATCCTCTAGCAATGAGGTTGAAGGATATATCTGACTCTCTGCTAAGATAGATGTAGTGGATCTCTGTTTGATCTCCTCAAGGAACTCCTCTAATCGAGACTATGATTCTTGAAGGGTTGCTTGTGTGCCTTTCAAGAATTCTCATATTCTCTCCAACTCATGAGTGAGTCTATACACCTCCAACTCCTTCTCCCTCATTGCCCTATGATACATCTCGCCAACCCCCAATAAATAGTCTCTTTCCATCAACAACTATTGGTAGTCAACCCTTGTCATAGTCATCCTCTCCCCGAGAGTATGAAAGTCATCCATGGAAAATCTCCCATTTAAACTATCATGTGCCAGGGATTCCCTCCAACAATAATCTACCACCAATGCATGTGTGTCATCAATGCGCCTAGTGGCTGCCATGATCATGTCCTCACTGACTCTCAACTATCCTGCCAAGTATCGGGACTCTTGATCACAGTCCTGTTGAGGTGCTACTTTACGCCCCTCACTGCTAGTGTCAACCCTGGAATCCCCAACAACACTCTCTCCAAAAGATAAAACATTGAACTGCCCCGTGTCCACTGTGTTATTGGGTCCTCCTATATGTGACCCTACATCATCACCAACTGCTAGCTCCCTCTGAATCATATTGTATCCTATATGAATAGTTGTATCCTCCTATGCACTCACCCTGCTATTATCATATGCACCTAGATCCCATACAAATGTGTCCAAACACGTGCTATGGCCATCTCGACCAATAAGGAGTGCATCCACATCACTGTCGATCGGTCTTGGAAGTAAATGTCCCATCAAACTGTCAGTCTCCCCAACCTGATCAAACAATGGGGTCTCCTGTTATAACCCTAAATTGCACCATACATGCTTACCTGGCATCAGACCATCTCAGATCCCTTCTTTGCCAAAGCACTGTTGAACAACTCTTTGAAAATCTTCTTTTATAAAGGCCCACGCGCCCTACTCCACTACTGCACGCGTGTACACGCTAGCTGACCTAAAACAATTCGCGTGGACTGACAAAAGCACGAAAAAAGGAAAGTTGCCGACGGAACAGAAAAGCTATGGGTGAGTTAACTAAAACTCCCAGCCATGCATGGCCGAGGGTTCGTCCAAATACCTAGCTCATTCTAGCCTATAAAAGAAGGGGTAGGGGTCCCATTTGGAGGAGAAAAAATATAGCAAAGAAACTCTGCCCATTTGTGTATTCCCATTGTCCCAACCCTTTAGCCTTCCTTGTGCCAAAGGAGATACAAAGCAAAGCAGTTGGAGGACAGTCGAAGAGGAGCCCAGGATTAGGTTCGCGGAGCGGTGGCCGGTCTCAACTTTTGTAAGTTGACTCATTCAAAGTAATAAAGAAAGTGTTTTTCCCGTCCTAATTCATGAGTTATTCATAATTTGCTAAGTAAATGTTTGAATTTCTAACCCGTTATTCTATAGGTAGTATGCATGTGTAGTTGTTTCTTTTCTTGTATGCAGGTCGGCATTGGAAAGGAGAACCGCGAACAAGTAATCAAGTGCGACAAGGGATCGACATCGAACGCCTGGAACGAGGTAGGTCAATCTAGCCATGCATTTATTAAAAAGAAATGGGATTTAAGTCTAGGGACGAAGGTAGAAAGTAGATTTTCTATAGGTCATATCTGCATGCAAAGTCTAACCCTATTTGCTAGTCCGTAAGGAGATTTCCCTCACAACATCTCCAAAATAAGTGACTCACTCTCCTCACATTGATATGTATGTGTAAGGTCAATTTTCTGCACGTCGTGTCTCTCCTCCTGGGTCTGTGGATCCATATGTCCCTGGTGTGCATCCCTCACACAAGGCTCCTCCATCATATCTGGATTCCCACTGATATCCTCATGTGTCGTGGCTATCATGGGTGTCTGAAAAGATGACAAATGTGTCATGGTCATCATAGGAAGCTCATCAAGTCTAGGTGCTAACACGTGTGAATCCCCACTAGTGTCACCACTCTGCTAAAGTGTAAGGTCATCAACACTATGTGATATGACTGTTGAAGCACAGGTGTTATCATCTTGTTCATCCCACTGTCCCTCCAATATGCAAGGGTCACTATCCTCCTCGAAGTACTCTAAATACAAATGTATGGTCGGATCCCCGTGCATCTCCTCATCCTCACTATCATAGTGCACCTCAATAATGTGTTTCTTACCTTTACCCCTACACCTATGATCTGGTTCCCAAGGCACCTTGCAACTGTATCAAAGTTGCTTGCTCCTAATGGGTGTAGGAATGCTATGTGATTCCCTCCATCTAGTTGCTCTTGCTCTGTTTCCCTCTACTATGCTGGCCCAATATGTAACCTCATCTTTGTTCCACCTAGGATTTTTTATGGATATAAACTATTGGAGTGTTACTTGAGCCTTAAATCTCTCACTAAGGGCGTGATATTCCATTTCACAACATATCGCCTCTCTAGCGAAGTCTATAAACCCCATCTCTACTGTATTTCTGCCTGTGCTAATCCTCACTAGCTGGGAGGATCAACTCTCTGGTACCACTATAATGTTTCCGAGCCAAGATGCCAAGAACATTGCGTTTTTCATGTGATTTTTAAATGTTTTCTGGTTGTGGCATTTCATCAAACAATTTGTGGATTTGGTCTTTCCAGTTGCGCTAGGGCTTATACTGATGATTTTTATGAGTGTTTGCAGCAATAATCAAAATAGATATAGCAATGGAACATACCTCAACAAGATGCAAGATCCACAACACAAGGAATAACCAAAAATACCTCAGATCTGATTTTATTCATAACAATGGTGGTCCTCATACAAAATGGAGCAAATCAGGAATACATATAAGATACTATAGTGTATGGCCTCCAAAAGACAAGATAGAATAATATCCAAGCTTCCAAAAACCTCTCCAAGCTATAGATCAAAACCCAGATGAACCAACTCATAACCTAACTGAAATATGAAGATCTTCCTAGCACAATGTGCCCCTCACTAGATGAAGCAAACCAAGAATTTGACCTCCAAGTAATAAGCTACCAAATCCTCTGAGAAAGGTGCCAAACTATAGATCGGGCCAAAGGAAACCCCCTGGCAGAGTCTCAGGCTGAATGATGGAGATCTGACCCCCCAGTTGACTGAATCCCCTATCTGCAATGCGCCCTCCTGGCTGTAGAAGACCAACAATTCGACCTCTATCCTAGAGACCTCAAGATGCTCTCACAAATACATGGAACTGTAGATCAGGTCAAGGGAAATCCCCTGGCAAAGTATCAGGCTGAACAATGAAGAAATGACCCTCCAAAGACAAGATCCTCAATCTATGGTGCGCCCTCCTCTCTCTGAACTTGTGTTGAGCTCTAATAAATAATACGACAGAGAAACCTCCTCCGAAAAGGGTTAGGAAAGGCGCCCTAGGCCCTATAAAGAATACCCAAAAGTCCTTTTCCTCGTAATCCTTCTCCTTTGCCTGGATCGTGCTAATATCCTCAAGGTGGTGCACTCTCCTGCTAGAAACCCCCTGAAGCTGCACCTTAGCTCCCTCTGAGCCTGTGACTGATGTAGAAACCCTATGTAATGGAATGGATCTAATGTAGAATGGTGAGGGAGGAATATTTCACCTCTGTGACCAAGCTTGGACGAGGTTGGGTAGGATCTTTCACCACCGAGGTGATCTCTAGGGTTTGTTAAGTCAAAATCCTCAAAACCCCCAAGTGCATGGACTCACTAGCAAGAAGCCAGATATCAAAATGATAAACAACATAATGAGAGAATATAGGCTCGTATCTCTCTTTTATCCACCATGCTCACCTTGTCTCTCCAAAGTGACTTTTACTTTATTTAATTATTAATTAATTAAATCACTTTAATTAATTAATTAACCATTTTACCTCTGAAAAGTAGTTTATCTCTCCTTGTGGCTTCCCTGGCCACTGAAAGACACTCCTCATCATTATATCCTGTAGTGTTTTTCCTCCCGATTCCAATGAGCTATTACACTAAGAGGTTCCTCCAAGTATTATGCCCAATATGACCTCCTTAGTGAATTAATTAACCTATAGCCCAAAATAACTCAAAATCACGGAAATCATCGGAATGCAACGGGAACCAAAGCCAAGCTATGCGGAATGGATCATAATGATGAAATAAGATGAGCGATGCAAGACGAACCCCAAAATACACCTCAATAGCCCATGTACTTGATATAACCTTCATCTCGCAACTTTGGTCATCATAACCCTCTGAAATATAATGATGTCCCAAAGTGGGGACATTAAAAATCAACACCCAATTGGAAACTACCACGTGTCGTTCGTACAAATGATGTGGCAGGTCGTACAATGACAGGACATCCAAGTAGTAGGTACAGTCAGTAGTGACATTGCAAGGTCGTACAACACATGGCCTAGTCTGGTGAAGCCATGCAGCAAGGATACAATTGGCAATAATGGGCAAGGATAAGCTGCCATGTGGACTAACCAGATGGTGTCGCGTGGCACCTTCGAGAAGACCAAGTTGGGCCGTGGATCAAAATTGTTGGGGATCGATGGGTTTTGAACCCGTGACCTCCATGGGAATCTGAAGGAATATTCCACATATATCCCAATGACTTAACACTAATGCTCTAACCACCATGCCACATATGGTATTTGTTATAACAAACAAAACAAATATTATTTAATTTGATGCCTACGTCAGCGTGAAGGTCGAGCCACGATTTGGTCGACCTAGGTTATATAAACCAGGGCAAAGATCATGAGGACAATACATATAGAGTATAATGCATGCAATTGTGTGCATAGGTATGGCACAAATCCCTAGGTGGTATTTTTTTACCAGAGGTTGTACCTTTGCATCGTTTTTCATGCCAAGAGTTTATGCTCATGAGATTTTGAGCTTTGGGACTCTTTGAGAGAAGTATAAGGTGTTTATACTAATTTTTCTTATAATTTCGAGAAGAATCTGATGGTTATGTCGGTTATGTGCAAAAGAATTGTGTATGCAAGTCTTAGTCCAATTTGCCATGTATGAGACCCATAGTCTTGTTATGCATGCAAAAGGTGGTCTTTAAGCACTTGTTCATAACATAGTCAAGTTTATACTTGTTTTTCTTAGAATTTCGTGAGGAGTTCAGTGGTAACCTTTGTTTATAGGTTTTAGCAACATAATTGAAGGGTGTCTTCAAATTTTCCATTGCAAGTCATCATTGTATCAAGCATTTGAGCATTAATAGAGCAATGTCACTGTTTGGAAGTGGACCCAAAGACGTAGCCCAAGATGGGTGAACTTTGTTATCAAATTGTGTAATGAGCCTTGTTATTTGTTGTCTCTATTTCTCTCTATTTTTGCACTCATTATTTCTGCAAGTTCTTTATTAGTTAATGAAGTATTGGATATATAAACGTTTTCACATGATATTTTGTAAATATTCAAGACGATCTTAATTTCCCATATCTGGTCGGATGTTTAGTGTCTGCTTAAGAACTAATTGACATCTAAGGATTTTTGGATCAACCATGTGTGTGTGTGTGTGATTATGCTTATGTTTTAGATTCTATTGGTATTACGTTTCTTGCACATGTTTATCAAACTCTTCATTTTGAACTGCCACAATACTCCATTGAGGTATTTTTCAAACATCCAATAAGCAATTTTTTGAAAGTCTTCGATAGATTATCGAGGTGTTTCTAAACTTCAAATACTACATTTTTGAAAGTCCCCGATAAGTTATCGGGCCCCTTACAATCTTATCACTTTCCAATCTTTTGGAATTCCCCAATACTCTTTCGAATCCTTTAGAAAGATTCACTCTTCGTCATTTGAAAGCCCCAATATGTCATCGAGCTCTTCGTAGTTTTTTATTTTCAATCTTTCAAAATCCATCAATATGTCTATCGAGGACTTCTAAATGTTCACTTTTCGATGTTTTGAAAGTGCTTGATGCATCTGTCACGGTGTTCTAAAATATCTGCTCCCATCTTTTGAAAACCCTCAATGTCTCTATCGAGGGGTTCTAAATCTTCAAATGTCTATATTTTGAACACCCCTGATGATGTATCAGTTTTCTCAAAGCATTCAAATGATTCACATTTAATTTCACAGTGTTTGAGTTGATGGTGCTTGTGCCAAATATGATTTTGAATTCAACACTTACCTCATGAGGAATCTATTCGACATCCCCTGAATCCTTTATCCACGTTTGAATTAAATAAGTAGCGTCTAGCCTTTAAATTAATGGTTAAGGTGTTTGAATGTTTATATCATTTTTGAATTGCTTTTGAGTGAGAACATTAAGTATAGTTACATTCTCGAGTTACTTGCAAGCCTAGCCAACATGCATCATTCATAGTAGTATCAATCAAAATTGTAGAGGGAATACACATGGTTGAACCACCTATCCAAGGTGTATCCAGGCACCCAAAACCTCTGTTATATCGCCAAGTAGATTCCCTCTTGGTCAAAATTGTTACATTTTTAGGATCATGCATGTTTTTGCTGAGAAATCAAATAAATAATTAATTGTATCAATACTTTGAATTTGCTTAAGTTCAATTTTCCATCCAAATTTACTCATTCCATCATGTGCGTAGACTTTACTTCCCATAATTTTTTCTTTGCAGAGAAGAACACTTTCATTCCCTATGAATGTCATAACTAAAACCAAGGGTAGGAATTTTTCATTTGAAATCCCTTCGTTGAGCAAAGGCTTAAGCCCAAGTCACTTCTATTTTTTAGTTTAAAGTTCGTTCCCATTTGCTCGACGATGTGACTATCCTCCTTTCGAGGAAAGATGTTTCTCAAATATGAGTGATCCTTATCCCAAATTTGAACTATGTGTCATAGCACTAGACCTAGACTCACTTCCAAAGGAATTGAATATGAGTTAATTTCAATTCAAATTTTATGAGAATGATTTAGCTAATTTTTCCAATGTGATATGTTGTTCATCATGAATGCATTGTAAAACTTTCTACATGGCCCCTAAGAAACAGGGGAAGACGAATAAGCACAAAGGCGCTATAAAAAATACTCAACCAAAGGAACCAACAATGCCTATATACACAGACACATCAAGAAACAACGAGATCCAAGGATATCATCAATATGGTGA
>ML782012.1:318879-329321 GCA_009831015.1 Picea engelmannii | reverse complement strand
TTAATCTTAAGATGCCTTACATATATGTAGTGCAATTAATAAGTAGAATATATTAGGAGAAAACATCTACTCATTTAAAGGAACCATGGGTATCCTTGATCCACATCTTCACCGAGGATGGGAAAATATTAACTAGGTTGTCGTATTGTCCTTTGCAATGGATAAATCAATTGGCAAGGACAAATATCATACATCATATTCTAAGTTTGAATTCTATATGTCCTCGTATCTCTTGGATATTCTATGTTTTTGGCATGGATTCATTGAGTTGAATGTCGAACTCCATAATATTATCCAATTTACATGTATCGTCAAATTCTGTAAGAGCATAAATACACACACCATTGTGTGCAAATTGTTTTGGTCACTTTTTCGTTCCTCTTTTGTATGAAGTGTTCAAGACTATCATAGGAAGCCATGCGAGTGATACAACAACGAGGTCATTGGAATTTGGATGATTAGTCTAATTATATCAGGATTTATGGAGCAACTAAGGCTCCTCATTCTCTACCATCTTATGTACCTAACGGGTTGGTTATTAGAGAAGCAACCTATCAAACAACCCTCCATGGATTCAATGCCTTACTTACTTAATAGAAAAAGAATTTGTGTCCTCCATATCCCCTTTACATCATTATGCATGGGTCGATAAACTCACCCTGGGCAAGAATGGAGGGAAAAAAGGAAAATTTATCAATTTCGTGAGGAAAGGTTTCAAAAGCATGATCCATTATGTGTGGTTGAAAATCATCATGCCTATGTAGGCATTGCGTTTGCTTACACCCATGAAAAGAGAATGAAGTTGAGGAGACAAAGAGGATAGCACTAACCTTTGAAGAGGTGCAAATCCAAATTTATTGGAAGGTAAAAGAGGAGGAAGAGAAGGTGAGAAAGGCCAAAGCTGAAGTAAACAAACAAGAAGCAAAGATTCAAGCAATCATAAATAGGAGGAAAGAAGAAGTAGAAGCTAAGATTAACTAATGAGGAAGCAAAGAAGAAAGCTACTAAAGCCATGGTAGTTGAAGAAGCAAGAGTTAAGACAATTGTTGAGGAAGCGACCAACATAAAAGATGAAGATGAAAGAAAAAGAATTGAAGAAGAAAGGAAAGCACAATAAGAAAAAGCTAGGAAATTAGTTGAGGATAAAAAATTGAAAGAAAAAGTTGAAGCTAAAGCTAAAGCAATGTCAAAAATTGTGAGAACAACAATTGCAACATTATCAAGGTAGATAGAAGAAGAAAAGACAATGGGAGCAAGACAAATATAAAAAGTATGAAGAAGGAAATGTTGGAGGACATCATGATAATAGCATATTAACAACAAAGACACCTAATAAGCCTAGACCTTCTACTACGAGGCTTGTGGGAAATGGATTTTCATCCCCTTTGGGTCCACGACCATGACAATTTATGGAATAAGACTTACCGATCAATAGGTTGTTCACTTGGAATTGTTTACATTTGACAATAATAGAAAGAAAACAGTTCATCAAACTCACAATAGAATAAAGCTCACTATTGTTAAAGAGATGGTAGAAACCACAAAGGCTACAATCACAAAGATAGATAAAATAGACCCAATGGCAACGAGTTCTACTGGTGATATTAACAACAAAGACACCTAACAACTCTATACCTTCTACTACGAGGCTCGTGGAAAATGAATTGTCAACCACTTTGGGTCCAGGGCTACAACAATTTATGGAATATGACTTACCAATCAATGAGGTTGTCTGTCTCGAATTATTTACATTTGACAAGAAGAGAAAGAAAATAGTTCGTCAAACTCACAAAAGAAGAAAGCTCACTACTGATAAAGAGATGGTAGAAACCATAGAGGCTACAATCATTAAGGTAGATAAAACATACCTAGTGGCAATGGATTATGTTGGTGTTTCTCACGTGTTACTACCAATGAATCTACTTAGTCCAATGCTATTAATATGAAAAGGGAGCTTGACGAATGTAAGACAAAAGTAGAATTCTTAGAAAATCAAGTTACATATTATAAGGCAAAGAAGGGGATAACTGTTGAATTCATAACTTGTGCTCTAGATATACAATATGAGTTAAATTTGGCACATAAGACACTCTATAGGAAGCTCTAGGATCTTCAAGATCATTGTCTGGACTTACTTGTGCTCACTTGCAAAGTAGATGATTAAAAGTTGAGTCAAGGAAAAACATAAAGGTGCTTCAATCTCATCAAGAATCATCAACATGAATACATAGATGCTCCTTCGAATATTCCTAGGATAAACATTGGAGATATCTTGTGTAGTGGTTTAAGTCTTAGAAGCTGGAAATTCTTGTTTTGAAATCTACAAAAGAAGGTTAATGATACTTTTAGTGAATGCCAACAACTGTGGCAAGTTGTTGAGAACATCATGCAAAAGTGCAATTTTTCTTCTTCTAGGAAAGCAAATTCCCTAATACCTTGAGAAGAAGTAATGATAGCTTTGGAAGAAGGTCAAAGAATGGAGAGGCATGCAATTGGACATGTCTCTGATATTAGCAGAGCAAGGCTTATATAATATATTGCTACCCCTTTCAAAGAGACAAGTTTAATAATTTTTTCCCGAGCCACAGAGTTTGGATAAAGATGTGCATAACATGGATGTATATGAAGTATGATTAGAATGATGTTACCCATGTGCTCAAGATATTCAAACTTTGCATGAAATATGGGAAGCTTGTGTAAATGATTGAATATGTGAAAAGGAACAAAATTTTGGGAGTAAAATGGGAATGTGAAGAGTCACTCAATCTAATCACTGCAACTTCCTTATGCTTCCCCATGTTGTATAAATACAATACATACATACATCACTTCAACTTCCCTATGCTTCCCCATGTTATACAGACACACACACTCACTCACATTCACATACACAGTGTCAAATACACATATCGGGGAAACCTACAAGGAATCCCCTCATTTTGAAGATGATACCTAGGGTAATTTGGATTCTTTATGGCTCAAGACCGATAAAACAATATACTCATCAAGAGCTCGACATGTCACTTGCGGGAATTGATCTTGGGTGGGGAGGATAACACTCAATTCTCTCAATTATCTAAGCTAGACCCAATTAACAATATAAATAAAATAATTGCTAAGGAGATGTGGCTTTTTGGCTTGTCATTGTAAGCTCATTTCTTGTTAATTAAGAAGCAGACCACACTTTTGGTAATTGTCTTAGCGTAGACTATTATCTGTTGTTCATATTTTATGGAATCACTATAAGAATGGATATTATAACTGTAGATTTCTTCTTGTGTTTGTTTTATATATTCTTACTTTCATTTATTCATGGTGCTAACGTATGGATGTGGAACTACAACTTTATGTTCAATAGTAGGTTCACCTATGTTTATAGTTTTCTATTTGAAATTTTTGCATTTAAGAACATAGTAAAGTCTTTTATGTCTGTTGCTTGTATTTGTTTCTATTAGTTATATATTTGTTCGTAGTTCTCAATTCCTAACTAAGAGCATTAGAATATGATAACTCGGGTTAGAATAACTATGGGTGTTTTATAATTAAATCCATAAAATAGTAATGGTAGTTGAGTTAGAATCTAGAGGGTTTACCATTCCAAATGGAGAAAAGACTAATTGGGCCGTTTTCTTAGGTGAACATGCATAGTTGACAAAGGGCATTTACCCATGTCAATGAGGCTTTAAAACTATTTTAGATCTTCCTTTATACCCAACGATAAATAGCTCATATGCTTATTGCCATCTAACACCATTCCTCGGAAATAGAGGGACTCCAAGCTAGCTTGCATGCCACTATAGTAGAGATGAATAGCTGAAAGGAAGAATTGGAAGCTAAAAGTAGAGAGTGAAATCGAGCTCGGGACTAGTTTCGTTTGGAATTGGGGAAATACATTCTCACATTAAGGGATTAGGAACTAGATTCCTAGAGTGAAATCATTTCAATCGAGAAATGGAAGAAGCCATACAAGGTTTTGCCCATTCTGAACACCCAAATAAATCTCTTTCAACCATAGGTACTCTTTCTAGTGCAATATGGGCCAATGAAGCATGGGGATCTTATTGGCGCTGGGATCCAAAAGAGATCTGAACATTAATTACTTGGGCCATATTCACAATCTATCTTTAACTCTCTTTGCATGAAAGCTATTGAAATGGATGCTAGTATTTATGTTCTTTAGGACTTGCTAATTAAAATCTTGAGTCAAGTTGCCTTGCCTCGAGAGGAGCTACTCCTAGGAATTCATGTGCACCATAATGTAATAAAAAAGCAACAAGAGGAAACAAAGATGATCAACTTGGTATTGTCCACAACTGACTCAACATGACAATTTGAATTACTTGACATGCCTTGTGAATATTTATGGTTAGTCAGGTAGTTTACTACACTGTGCACCTATAGTTTTTGTAGTAGGGAGAGGTTTACTCTTTTGGGTTTTGAGCACTTCGAACAAATTTGATTCTTTTTGATAGTAAGCTAGTCTTTGCAAAATTTTGGATTGTATCTCGACTGTACAAGAAAGCCTGCAACCTTTTTTGAAGAATACAATGTCATTCCCCTAAAAAATTATGTTTATAATTAACTTTGTAAATTTAGATTTGTAAATTCAAAGGGATGGTACCTTGCCATCTCCCCTTTTTTTTTGCCAAATTATTTTTATGGTTATAATTAAGTCATAGACATAGAACCATAAACAAAAATAAAATAAATAATGAATAAAACATGCACAAAACAATTTAGAACATAAGAATATTTGTATTAACGTATAAGTGTTCAGTAAAATGCATTGTAAAAGAGAATATGAGACAACAAAAGATAATGATTAGCTATTCACTAACTTGCTGTGTCTTATGCTGCATATCATGCACAATATACATATGAATATATGCAGCTAGAATAATCTCTATTTAGTTGTTAAAGATGATTTGATTTCATAATTGATGTTCATTGTTTGTCTTCTTGGTGTACCATATGTCATTGTTAGGCTTCCATGATGGCTTTGTGATGGTTGGTGTTCTTCATAACAGGTATGTGAACCTTTGAACATGCATATGACTTGTTGATTGAATGTGATTGTAGGCTTTAAAACTTAGTGAACATGATGTTGTTTGTATTGTAACAAACATTATTGAAGTTTCAATTATTGAGGTGTTAAAGCATTGCCCTGAATTCCACTTCATCAAAAAACAATGATGTGAAGTATAAACAATTTTTTTAGTTTATACAAATCCATGCATCAAATACATATAACAATGCTTATATCACACCAAATATCCATTCTCAGTGTGGTTTCCCTATGGAAATGACACATTGTAATAAAAAACTTGCAATTCCATAGTGAAATTTAGAGAATATATACCCTGAAACTTGATCTGTAACCGAACCAACAAGTCCAAATTATGTGATGGAACCTCTTGAGGCGCGTTTCAAGTGATCACTTCAAAGGGAAACCAGGGAAAAAGTGTGAGGTGAGGAATTGACTTTCCAACCATAGCCAGCAATTTTGAATATAAACCACATAACAATCAAAATTAGTTTGCCAATTAAAAAAGTGAACGTTGACGGGTCACCCTCCACATGGCTGGCTTCCTTGGAAAACAGAAGAATATTGATGGGATCCAACCACACCCAAAGTAGAGTATATGAATAATTCGAAGAACCACTTTAGATTTCCACCCACCATAACAAAAATATATAAATCATTAGTGGCGCTAAATCATGCTCGAGGAGGGCATGCATGAAGAAGGCATTGCTCTGCCCTAACACAAGTGTGATCTGCATGAAGAAGGCATCGCTCTGCTCGAACACATAGTCTGATCTGCGCGAAGAAGGCATTGTTCCGCTCGAACACATAGTCTGATCTCTGCGCTTCGAGCACTCCGAGAATCGCTTCGCCATTACCACCATCATCCATCCATGGCTGCCGAGGATTTTAGTGACAAGAATGCTGTATTCAGAAAACTCCGGGCCAAACCCGAAAACAAGGTTCTGTACATCTCTGCTGATGCTTTTTCTTTTCAAATTCTTTATGGGTAATTTTTCTTTTTCGTAGGCAGAAAATATTTTTGCGGATACAAAAAAATTCTTTGTGGGTATATTGTTTTTGATCTTTTACAGCAAAATTCCACGTGATTTGGGTGATTTGAGACCAGATCTGTGTAGGCATGCTTGATTGCACGTAGATCTCATCTTATCTGATGTGATTTTTATTCATGGCAGATGTGCTTTGACTGTAGCACAAGGAATCCCACATGGGCATCGGTCACTTATGGGATTTTCATTTGCCTGGATTGTTCTGCATCTCATCGTAGCCTTGGCGTTCACATCAGCTTTGTCAGGTATATATTTTATTCTTTACTACTCAATTTGTCACGTGTATTTCTTTCATTTAAGCACCGACGCTGCTTAGGGTCCCTTTTGTCTGTGATGTCTTTAAGCTAATTAAATTAAAACCAAAGTGACGTATTTCTCTTTGAGAATTTCGTTGTCTTTGTGATGTCTTCTTCATGGCAAGTTTATTAAATTAAAATCAAAATAGCATATCCCTTTTTGAGGATTTCGCTTAGCATGAAGGTGACTATTTCCTTGTAATGTATATTGAATGGTACATTGCAAATTGTTCTGTTAAAAGTGCATATGAGTGAAAATGGTGTTCTGATATTTAGCGTAGCACAAATTACAATAGTAATTAGCATAGGAGGACCTTCATGACAGATCTGCCCCTACATTCAACTAGGTGACAGATCTGCTTAGAGGTACCTGTGTGTTTTGTGGTTCCCTGATGTCTTTATGATGTCTTCTTAATCGCAAGCTGACTAAAAATAAAAATCAAAGTGACATATCCTTCCTCGAGGATTTTGTTCTGCATTAATGCCACTATCTCCTTGTAATTTGTATTTGATGATACATTGCAAACTGCTCTGTTTAGGTGCATATTAGTGAGAGTGGTGTTCTGATATTTTGCTTAACATAATAGTAATTAGCATTGGACAGTTATGAGATCTGCCCATACAATCAACAGCAAGCAATAAACACAGAGCACTGCAGCATTTAAGAGTGTATACATTGGATAACACAATTGGATGTGGTGGTGCTGCACATCTGATGGTGTATATCCCCACGTGTACACTCATCAAATGCTGCAGTGCCAAGTGCATATTGTTTGTCTACAATCAACCAGGTGACTGCCCTCTTTCGTGTAAAAATTCGTAGATGGTAGAAGATATGCTATATTTGAATTATGATGTTTATGTTCTGTAATCAGTTGTTGCATTTTTTACTTGGAGACAAGACAATATTATTTGCCACTAATCAGCGTGGAAAAATATCCCCCAAGATTGAATTTTATTGCCAGTGATGTACTATTTTAGTATTTTACCAAAATTGATTGAATTTTGCTGGATCGATTGGAACCATGGGGATCTATTTCGCCTGATTCCATTGAGAGTTTGCACCCAGGACTTGTACCCAGTGCCATCCCTTTCAAACTTATGCCGTTAGGGTGGGGCAGAGCACATCGAGAATGGAATCCTGGTGGAGAGATTAATAGTCTGTTGACCTCACCAGCGAACTAACACTTCATTGGCAAGCAGAGAGGGTTTATTAATGACCCTATCAGAGAATTTTGGAGCATGTAGTGGTAGGCAAGACATTGTAGACCAGAGATGTGAAGGTGCCTGCTAAAATCCATAACGTGTTTTTTGCAATGTGCATTCATGGATGGGATATTAGTTATAGTCAACGGAAAACAGGGGATGCACATGTGATTGGCTGTTTAAGGCCACTTTATGTTCTTTTTGCGGTCTTTTAACATTAATTTAACTAATATTGCTGCTCATCTTTAGTTTTCTTGAACATTTTGTAAACTATTTCAGGAGTATTGTCTCTTCAATCCCTTTGAGTCACTTGTCCGTCTTGTGGTTGGGCTAGAGCGAACATGGCTTTCATCAATTCCTCCTAATAAAAACTTTCTTCATTGACGCATCCATCTTTAGTTGGTTTTCTGCTCATTATTTCTCCAGTTTCTGTAATATCGTCCTTGCGATGAAGCCATTAAATATGTTGTAATAATATACTCTCTTTGTAGTTCTATTAAATATGTTGTCATTTGTCATTGCATCAAGAGGCACATTCTACAGCCCAGTATGGCATATGTCTGCCAAAAATATGTGTCATCTGAACCTCTGTCCGTGACACTGATGTGGCATATGTCTGCCAAAAATATTGCTTAAAAAGTTAATAACCATAAATATATCAAGCTGATGTATTATAATTTATTATCAATAAATTATAAACCAGTGTAGTTCCATATTAACCCTGTATCTATCATGTGCTGATATTCAAGGTGCAAACAATTTTTAGAGTGCAAAAACTTGAGGGAAAGGTTTGCACTTAGAAGGATTTTGTCTCTCGTGGTGCTTGACAGATCCGGAGTCAAGATAGAGCTATGCTGGTTATTTTGAATTACGATACAAATAAATCTTACTTTGGATATATTTATCTCCATCTCTCTCAACCATGCTTGATAATTTTCTGATTGCCTGCTTTGGTTGGTTTGCTAGATTAAGATCACATTTGTGCTTGTTTATTGGAAAATACTGTTCAAACTTCAAACTTCTTGCAAATAATGTCATAATAATTACCTTGAGCCTAGAGAATACAAATTTACAGGAGAATGAATCCATGGAAAATTTGTAGCTATATATTATATCTGCAGATGGGAGTATACACAACAGAATGAAAGAAGACAGATTGAAATATAATAAAGATAGGGAATGTGCCGAACGTTGGAAAATCTCACCAGTAGGCATCTCCACTAAGGAACATTACTAATCCAAATTTACACCTCATTACATAATAAAAATAAAGGTTAAGAACATTCATCATGGCAACTTGTAAAGAAATAAATTTAAATTAGTGGGCCTAACTTTGGACCAGTGACCTGTCCTAGCTTCATTCTCTTAGGGCCTTCCCAAAGATCTCTAGGCAACTGCCAGCTTGTCTTACAAGCTATAGCATTGATCCCCAGACATCTATAGTAATCAATGTCCTTCAGATATTGTACTTGATACCTTACTATTACTGGACAATACTTCTTTACACGTATAATATAAATGCATCTGAGAGCCTTATGCATAGTAACATGCATTATCTCCTAAGTGCAGGGAATAGGATCTTGATGATTCTCTTTGTATAACTTGACTTGCTTTTGAGTCACGAGTGATGGGATGATGAGCTTAATATTGTCTTTTCTTGCAGCTGTCTGGATGGCTTAGGTACATAGTACATACACAGCATGAGCAGCAAGCAGTTTTTCATTAATTTAGCTATATGTCTGTATATTATTTTGTCAAATATGTCGCGTGATGATGTCAAGTGTGTGCGGCATGATTCTGTGACTCCACTATTCTTTGAATATCTATGTGTGCAATACCTTGTGGGTGCAGCCTTGGAAACTGTTTAAAGATGCTAGTGGTGCTTGTTCTCTTGTTTGTCTCTAAGTTGCACTGAAACAGTTATGGAGACTGGTGTGGGGGATGGATAAAACAAAATTTCAGAAAGGCTGGATATGATATGGTGGTGAAATGGTGCATGTGTGCACACACATATATGAGAAAAAAATCACGAGACATAACAAAATCATAATACCTTTCACGAATTTCAAATTTGGAAATACCACTCCACTCATCATATTCAATATTCAATTTTATAATACCATTGTACACTATATTCCATGTTTATTACTGTGAATTTCAAATTTGGAAATACCATGAGACATGAACATTGAGACTCTAAATCAGAGTTTCTGGGAGTGCCCTCCCAGGGGTCGCTCCCCCCTGGAATCGTGCTCTGAGCGGTAGTGTCCAGGTAGCGCCCCAAGGAGCATGCTCTGGGATTCTCTGGGATGCTCCCTGCCATTATGGGGAGTGTGGCGCTCCCCGGGACTTCATATGGAGGAAGTAGAATTTTATATCCCATTCAAAATTCAGCAGACTTAATAGTTTTTAGGATTTCAGGATTGGCAGGATAACAGCATTTTCATTGGATTCTATCATGTATGAGGCTATGTGATTGGCATTTAATCAAGAGCACCAAGCCCTTTATGTAGCCCAATGTTGGCGGTGCTGATTGTTGAACTCCTTTGTCATGGCCTTAGCAAAAATGTACCCTTCACTCAAACCAAAATCATCGATTAGGCATGTTAAGATTTTTCTACCATATTTTAAGCCTTGGATTAGACAGTTTCATCAAAATTGGGTGGTGTTGACTGATGTTCCTAGAGGATTGAGATAGAGGCAAAGGATGAAGGGTGAAACTAATGATGAGGATCCCAATATAAGTGATGGTGGAACATTGGTTGTCATTTATGTTTGTCATTTAAATGTTCTTGCTTGTTTATTCATAATGCTTTCTTTCGAAGTTTCAATATATTCATTATTGTA
>ML782012.1:302920-318629 GCA_009831015.1 Picea engelmannii | reverse complement strand
ACACCCCTCAGCACAAACCACTCGGGCTAAAACCAATTGACTCTCTCTTTCTCTCTCTCTCTCTCTCTCTATATATATATATATATATATCAGTGTTGTATATCTCTCCGATATTCTGATAAATTCCGAGTTAAACACCTGTCCGATATATAATATATTCGAAATATTCCGAGATATTCCGAGTTAGACCCTTGTCTTGTGACATTTTCTGAGATATTCCGATATTTTCCGCTGATGTCACCAAGAAGTTACATTCCAGACCCTTGCTGATACTTTCCCCGAGACGAGATATACAACATTGATATATATATATATATATATATATATATATATATATATATATATAATGCTCTTGAGATGCTTTGCTCCCAAGGTTTTTTGGGAAATGGAGCTCCCGCAGCCGCTCCCACACTTTGGCAACCTAGCTCTAAATGGTCTCTAAAGTCCAAATATCATCATACTATATTCAATCACTTGCTTGCACATCTATGTGGCTCATGGGATGTAGGATGCATGGTCTACCAGGATTTGTTTGTAGATATCCTGAATGCTGAAATGCTGAAAAAGATGTAAAGTATGCTGAAAGCTGAAAAACACCCCAAACTCTACTTTCTACATGTCAGGGTTAGTGGAGCTAAATCCACCACCAAATATCCTGAAATTGGGGTCCTTCTTTAACATTTAATGTTAAAATTTATGTTATTGAAAGTATAATATAAGTTAAGGTAAATATGAACATTAATTTACAAGAATTAAGATTAAAAGTTAAATATTTTCAGGGGATTGCTTTAGGGTTTTTGTTATAGATTTTTAATTTTTTTGTCATTTACGGCCAGAATTGCAGTTTACAGGGGCAGCAACATTTCCGTTTTCCTGAAACATTTCAAGATTTCCATGGAAATACTGGATTCCTGTTTCCATTGACTAGTGTGGTGTTTCCAAATTTTGGATATGACATAGAAATGTTTCAGCAGTGTATCTTTGTCAGATTCCCTCTGTTTCCATGCCCAAAATATGGAATGGTGTTTCAGCCCTCCTACCTAACATTTCCGGTAAACTTAGTTTTGTCTTCTTTACACTTGACAATCAAAAGTTTTCTTTGTTTTCCTTCATTTTTGTGTGTTCTTCTTTATACTCGTCTTTGCAAGACAGATCTTCTGTTTTTAATTGCTTCTGTTGTCATACGTTTCATTCTTGATGATATTCTTCAAACTTTTTGTCTCTCTATTTGTTATCCCAAGGTTTGTATCTTAACGAGTTCCTAGTAACTGTGAACTAGATGTG
Source organism: Picea engelmannii (assembly GCA_009831015.1). Taxonomy (NCBI): domain Eukaryota; kingdom Viridiplantae; phylum Streptophyta; class Pinopsida; order Pinales; family Pinaceae; genus Picea; species Picea engelmannii. The sequence goes on along the minus strand of ML782012.1, from coordinate 317,345 downwards.
AAGTGATGCTGACCTTGCTAAGATCAAAAGCTAAAACAAGAAGTTGATTTTGAAGCATTCACATCTTTTGATGAAATGGGTTCTTTGACATATTAATCATTTGTGCTGTTTTTAGCTGATCTTCATCTTTTTCTTTCCAAATTTGTTTAATAGGCGAAATAATAATATATGATATCTTAACCATTTCCAAAAATGGTTATATACTGCTCAATGTGGAAGTAAAGGCCTTAAGTTGATTCCCATGTGCCTGATTTCTTAACAGATTTTTTTGTCAGCATTGAGAATTAAGTACTCCATGCAGTTAATCTTGAAAACTATATTTCCTAATGTTAAAAGTTGACAACATTAAAAAGATTGAGAAAATGACAGAAACCTAACTAAAAAGAAGAAATGATTGGACTCATTGGGTGAACGAAATGTCAATAAAGCATGGTGGAGTATTTTAAATGACTAGACAGGAAAAGGTTGATCATTATTTAATTTATTTTATGAGGATCACATAAGAAAGTTTTAGGAATGAATGACATAATATATTTTTATCGTTTAGAAATATAATATTTTGTTGACTAGAAAATAAAAGATGAAATAATACTTATTTAGAATATTTTCTTCCCAGAATTTTTATTGTTATTATATTTACAAATACATTACATAATGAAGAATAGAAGCCCTGAAACAGGCTACATCCAGAATGGTAGGACTCCTTTAAACCCAAACTCTACCACAACAGTTCCCTCCTTTCTCCCATTAGATACCATCCCTCTCAGTTCATAACAGTGGCAAAGCTGCGAAGAAGGATCTTCCTGAAATTGATAATGCCACCCATTCTGGAAAAACGAGCTTAGTCCTTGAAAGTTATTGCCGCCAATGGCAAAGTTTGACTCATTCCATGACCCTTACCATGTGGCACTACCTTTCTCACTGTTCCTTCCAGTCTGCATCCCCCCTCCAGACTAATGAATTCATTTGATTAGGAGATTAAAATTTTTCCTCAATGCCCTTCGTACCTCCCTTATGGAGATCAAGCTTACATCCGAACTGGTAATTTTTGCTTGTACATAACTCATACCAGTTCATCCTGTTTTTCCAAATCAACCTGCTCGTTTATCATTCTTTAGTGGTTCCTCCAGAATTTTACCAGAGCTCCCAGAGCTCTGCAGTTCTCTGTCTGGACCTGGCACTTCTGGGGTCCTCAACCCTGACCACCGTCACAGGATCTCTCATATTGACTACTTGTTGTACCCTCCTGGAAGCCTCCGGACTCTCCAATCTTGTCCTCTTCTTTCTCTCACTTACCTTTTCTTTCAAATTTTTTGCTGGTATCCCAGTTCCATTCATCCACCTTCTGTCCCACGACAAGAAATTTCTAAAGAGATTTTCCCTCTGGCTTTGATATTATCCACCATACCTCCTATTAATAGTCCAGGCCATGCAACTATGACATGACAAGGATTCCTATTCTCTCATCTGACATCACAACTCGACTGGGATGTCCTTGTCTTTGAGATGATCTTACTTGTGATTAAATTAATGAGATAAGGTGAAAACCTGGCTATTAAATGCTTCAATTTAGGTCCTTTCATTAACTCAGCAGGTTGCCCCATAATGAGATATCATTCAGCGAGAGTTATCATATGTGCTTTTAAAACTTAACTAAGGTTGAATTGATTTATAAAGGTTTAAAGCGTCTACTTGGATAATTTAAAAATGAGGGTTTGAAGGCATATTCTTTTAGGTCCTGCGAGAAAGGAAGGTTGCTTGAAAGCATTTTGAATTGGAGACAAATGCGAGGGACTCATCAACACCAGCAATGTTCTGTGATTGATGCCATTAATTGAGAGCACAACAAGAATTATTTGGATGCCAGAAGAGTGGTTTGATCAATTGCATAAAACAGAGTGATTGATAGGTTAATGTGTGGAGGATAACAGAGAAGGGATGGACGACGACAACCAATCACACGAAGGTAGAGAGTTCAGGCATCCAAGGGCTGGAACAAGGAATATGTTTGTGACATGTGCATTTACATGTTAAAAGAAAGGGGAATCAAACACTGACAAGTAGTTTGGGTAGCACTAACTAACGGTGTGAATGTTGGCTTTGCAAAAAAAAGATGGGTTACCTGTAAATGCTTTGTAAACTTCCAAGTTTTACATTCAATTTCTTCTTCTGCTGGTGCTTGGATGAAGTGATATTGATTTCCTTGCTTTATGACAGAAGCCAGACTCTCATACAATGTTGTTAGAAGTTACATTTGGAAGAGTAAGAATGGCCTAGAATTGTAGAAAAACATAGGAAACCCAATGCAAAGAAGTGTGCAGGAAAAACAAGGAAAACCCCTATGAAGATCATTGAACATTATTGAGAAAACACCCTCTCTTCTTTCAAAGCTCTCAGAGTCATAAGCTAGGTTTCAATTTTTGGTACCTCTCTTATGGTCTCTGGCTAGAGTTAATATTAGTTCTCCCCTAAATCTGCAATAATAATAGGACCTACATTCTTCTGCTTTGACTTGCAGCAGATTCACAGAATACTAACTAGATAACCAGAGAAATCATAAGCACACAAACCCTACGTGATAAAATGAATTGATGGATGAGTGATTTCAAGAAAGAAACCTGTCGACTGCAGGCAGGCCTCTCTTAAAATGATCTTTGGGATTACGAAATTGTGATGAAACCAAGACCAATACTTACAGACTTAACACATTCAGATGAGCCTTGCATAAGATAGCAAATTACAATCATTTTGAACCAACCTGCCTTAGTTTCTTTCAGTAGTCATGTCATAAATCGCAGGCAACTCCTAATTTCTTTCTAAGTTTTAACATGGACGCCAATACAACTATCTTCACCTATGGAAATTTTGGTGATCTGATTATTACACACATCACTCTGACACCTCCTAATGTTACAGAATGTGGATGTGTATTGCATACATCAACAATGATTGTGGAATCTGGATCATACAAATGAAGGCTTAATATCCAATTGCAGGAATGGGATGATAACAGATCATTTTGCAAATGCACAATTTAAATAGTTTCCTTTAAATGAGTGTACATCCTTCATTTGAATTTCTAACTTTGCATTTTTTGCTGGACAGATCTGTAAACCTGGACTCATGGACCCCTGAGCAGTTGAAGGTCATGAGCTTTGGAGGCAATGGCCGAGGACATACATTCTTTAAGCAGCATGGTTGGAATGATGAAGGTAAAATAGAATCGAAATACACATCAAGAGCAGCTGAGCTGTATAGACAGCTTCTTGCAAAGGAAGTTGCTAGGAGCTTGACAAACGGAACAAGTCAGACACCATCCTCATTGCCTGATGCTTCACAAACAAACCATGTGACTAATGGAGACTCTAATGGAAAGAGTTCAAATTTAGGAACTGATTTTTTCTTCAACGATGAAATTGATGCACCTCAAGCAGTTTCTTCTAAAGCTCAAGTGGGTCTTCCACCTCCAGCTATTGCAAGTACAGGAAAAAAACCACTGGTATCAAAGAGAATTGTTGGAAATAAAACTGGCGGGCTTGGTGTCAAAAAGCTTACAACTAAGGTAGGTCTTCGGCAGCGGTAAAGCTAAATTTCACAGAACCGAACAGCTATTAAGTTTTCTTTATATGTTGACAGGATAAGTAATGATAAAATAGCTCATATATATTTTTATTCTGTTGTTAATTATCATAGTTTGTTACTTGTATGCCAATATAGCCAAAGGAGAATCTCTATGATCAAAAGCCAGAAGAACCTGCATCTACCAGCATTCCTTCAAGTGCATCTACAGCAATACATGATGCATCTCGTCCTTCTCGGTTCACATACATGGAGAATAACTCAAATGCAGACTCAAATGGTGGAGCACACATCTCTGGTCATGTTCCTCCTCCTGCAGCTGCCAATTTTTTTGATGATTTTGGATTAAGTGCAGGAAATCAAAAGAAAAAAAACTCAAGCCGCTCTCCACAGGTAAAATGACTCGAAAAGTATCCATTTTTCATTTATAATGGGAAATTTAGTGCTGATTGTATACTTAAATATGCCATAGTAAGCTATAGGATGAGCTTCTAAACATGATAAATCTAGGATCTTTGACTCTCGAGTTACAGATCTTTCCAAAGTGATAGTCTTTCCTACCATGTTTGGTTCTGTTCTTATTACTGTTCATGGATTTGCAGAACTTATGCAGCCATTTTATCTTGAGATTTAGTTTTTCATTCTTCATCTTGGTGATTGCTCAGTCATCTATTTTTGGCCCGAAGATTAGAATGGGTGATTGAGTAAATTATGTCTGTCTGATTACTAGACAGTTTCCTACAATTCTTATTCTTTGATAGCTACTATTATATTTGGCTGCAGAGGGCTGACCATACCTCATCTAAATTGTTCATTACATGTTGTAAGTTTTTTACGTGGACATGTCCCCTACATTTCCTTTGTCCCGGGGAGGTAGGGGCATCTAGGAAATGTCCCCTTCTGCCCCTGGAAAGTTTCCTAACCAATAGGGATGTCTTGGGGGATGTTGTGATGCCCCTTGACCCCTACAAGGAACATCCAGTTTCCAATCAGCATTTTTTATTTTTATTTTTTGTTTTTTCACCTTATGAGAGGGCCCCACCAGGCATTTAAAAATTTTCTACTTGCTTTGAAAGCAATAAAACGTGATTTTGCATGTCAAGAGAGGCAAGGGTAACAACATGAGAAAAGTTTGTGAGCAGCAATGTTACTAGACTGCTGGGGTGAAAAACTCAGTGAGGCAAAAGAGTTAAGAGTTTGACTCAGCTTGAGAAAAGGTCGGGAAAAGCTTGGGAAAAGCTTGGCTAGTACAAAATATAAAAAATACATTGGAAAAGATTGAATTAGAAGTGAAAATGAGGAAACATGGCCCATTTCTAGGCTTTCTAGACTGTCCTAGTGAGTTTTTTGGTGGGTCCACAAGTCAAATTTGTTGACTTGTCACTGACTTGTGAGTACTTGCTGTGTGTCAAATGCAATCCTGGCAAGTCAAACTTGCCGATATGTAGTAAGGACTCCGTTTGACCAATGAATTAAGTTTGACCTGCAAGTTTGGTAACATTGCTGAACAACAACAGCAATTTGGTTCAGCGGGTTTGATAACTTTGGTAAGTGAACACAACCGTTTTTGTGCTGGATGAGAGATTTTTTTTTGAAAATGCAACTTATATTAGAAATCATTATACATGTACATCAAGATTGACACCTCCACAAGGCAAAGAGTGGGCACACTAGATACACATTCTTAACATAATCTAGGAGAGCTAGCATATCTGCTTTGGCTTTAAGTTGAAGAACATCTATATCTCCTAAAAATGGCATACCTGGCCAAATTTTTGAAAGCCAAATCTGAGCTACCTGTAGAAACTTCTAACAGGCTGAATTGAGTATTCACTTTAAAATTTGTGTGAAAATGACATCTCCACAATAAAGAGAACATTCCAAGTCCACAATAAAGAGATCCCTGCTAGTTTGATCATATCCCAAAATGCTCTAGCAACTTTGTAGTTCCACATAACATGCTTAGCTGTTTTAGGATTTTGACAAACAACATAACCTCTGTCCATAAGCCCAATACGATGTAGTCGATCCTTTATTACTAAATTGTTTATGAAGGACTGACTATCCTACTGCTTGAGTCTTGAGTGGGACTTCTAGATGCCATGAGACCTCTTGATCCGCCTCACTATTTGATTGTGGACTCTTTCAGCATTTTGCTATTGAATCGTTTGGCGGAATCTTATCATTGAGGACCATGGATTGATAGTCCATAGATGGCTTCCCATTGTAGAAATTTCCACATATGACTTTTATTGCAAATTCAGAAATTTCACCTCACTAGAGGTTTCTCGGATCTAATCCCTGACAGCTTTCAGCCTTAAGGCTGATCTGAAATATTAAATTACAGCGGCAAACAGCAGCAAATACTTCACTTCACTTCAGTCCAAGTCACTAGGCAGCTCAAGAGAAAAGATACCAAACAAGTGTATTTCAATTGCAACAAGTTACAGCCCTTAGGACACACTTTTCCATGGATATAACAGATCTGAAATAACTTTATTACAGCAGGTTTTACATCAGTAAATCTGCCCTTTTATCTTCTGATATGTGTTAATTTTCTTAACAATTTCAGCCCCATGTTAAGTCAAATCTACACGAACAAGTGCTAGAATTTACCCAGTTAAGAAGACAACAGATGCTGCAAATCAAATCTGCAAGTACACAATATTTGGACAGCTGAAACACTTCATTTATATATCAGAGATGAAGTACATGAACATACTCACAACTCATCACAAGCTGGTACAATCTCAAGTTCTCCAAACCCTACCTGGGGAAACCATGAAAACCCTAGCGACCAACCCTTCTAGCTAGGAATCACTCCTAATCAAAGTTGGTCAGTCCACTAAGAATCCTCACAAGCTAGCATCATCATTGTCAAGTCCTCCTTGCCTCGTACAAAACGCCTCCTCTTCTTGTCAACAAGCATAACAAGTAGCACCGGTGTTTCCAAAAACCCTAGTTTTCTTCTCTCACAAGAGCTACAAGATACAATGCTTCTTTATCCCTTTATGGTTTATCACAAACCCTATCTTCTTTGCCTTCTTAGGATCAAATTCTAACCCTAGATTTTCCTTTGAACTTCTCGAAGAACCTTAGTGCACCTTAGCTCTACTTCTATCAATAGAAGAAAGTTTAAGGTGAGAAAATCTCCCTCATTAACATGTTTGTCTTGCTAGCCATGTTCACTAAGTGCTTCTACAACAAATTCCTCAATATCTTGTAGCTTTCTATAACATTGTTGCAACGTCCTCTGCTGTATTGGGCAACTTCCTTTGATATCTTGGGCTGCCCTCATGTCCCATTTGACTAAACGTTAATCCTCTGCTCTTGTTTTGAGTCATCTTTCCAATCTTCTCTCTAATTCATCGTTTCTTCCTTTCCCGGAACAATTCTAGCCAAGCCCATCTTGAACTTTCTTCACTTACAATCTATAATAGCAATATAATCTTCATTCATTGCACTTCTTTCCTTTGCCAATCTTATCTCAACATTAAATTTATTTTTCAACATCTCCAACACACTACAATGTTGCAATTATATCATTTCAACTTCATATGGACTCATTTCCAGTCCCATTTTACTTTGCTTCCAATACCAAACATAAATACACTTCTTATTCGATGTGCCTTCTTTGTACTTCCATTCTAGAAGTGATTACAATTGTTATGTCCTACTTTAATTTGCTGCCCTTGTACACTTAGAATGCACTTATCATTCCCTAGCCTCATTCTCATCCAACAATTCACATTTGTTGCTAGAATCATTTACCTCAAAGATGCAATATTTTCTAGTAGCTTAAGCATCTATCTTATGGCATCCCATGCCCTTATCTCTAGTTGTCATAAGCTTTATCTATCTCCGAAATTTGCTCTTCATTCCGTCGGATTATTCTCAACCAGCTTCAACTCAGTCTTATAAGACAAATCCATGCCATGGAATACTTTATTCCTCCATTAGCAGCTTTCAAGTGGGTGAATTTACTTCATATTCACTCACTTTAGTGGGGTGGGGGGCTGTTGGAGTATTGATACTCGAATAATACTTAAAGAGCGATAGAAATTTGTATACTGTTCACTTTATATTAGTGACATGTGACCAATGTAACATTTAGATATCGTGGTTACCTTAACTACTTAGAGATGTTCTAAATTGTTATGAGACATGTTAAAATTGAGTGTGAGAGATGTATCTTTGTAGCTTTATAATGAAACCATATTTTGATGTGGGTAGCTTTATAATAAAACCATATTTTCATGTGCATAAAATCTTGCTTGTAGCAATATGGTTTTCAAATGAATTAGTGGAGGGAGCTTGTTGGGAGTGAGTAAAAACATTTTTATTAAGTTTTATCTCCAAGTTGTGTTGGTCAACTGAGAGGGGGGGGGTGAATCAGCTGTTACCGTGCTTAAACAATTATGCTTATTTTAAACTCTTTACAGAGCACTCAATGACAATCACAATAATGCAGAGAGGTAAGCAATAGAACATTCGACATCAGTCACACATATGAAATATACAGAGACAGATATTTTCTGCGGAAACCCATAAAGGGTAAAAACCTCTTCTTCTTGGTATGATAAGTAATCTTTACATTCTGTACATTATCATACATATGAGCTCCAACTCATTGTGAGGCTACAACCTCTGTTTTGCAAGCTGCAACTTGCCGAGAGCACCAACTCTCTGTTTTCTCTAGCATCGACTGGAAGGAAGCACCAACTCCCTGGTTTCTCTAGCACCCACTAGAAGGAAGCACCAACTCCCTGGTTTCTCTAGCACCCACTAAAAGGAAGCAACAACTCCCTAAGTGTTCCAGCACCAACTGGATGGAAGCACCAACTTCCAGTCACACAGGCACCAACTTGTATAACATAGAACAACAGTTCTCCCTTGCACCACCCTGCCACCTTGGTTTCTCTGGCTGCAACCAGATGGAAGCTACAACTCCCTGTGTTCAAGCACCCATTTGAACCTCTAAGGACAACAATCCTCCCTAGCACCTCCCTACCACCCTGATTATAAATATTTTCTATTGAAACTTATTACAGTGATTTAATAGTTGTCATTGGCTTACCAGGCTTATCACTGTTCTGCTATGCTGCTCTGCTCTCCTGTATCAGTGTCTCTTTGCCTGCATCTTCTTGCGCTTTCTGATCTTCTGCTTTTCTCTACAAGTGCACCTCAACCTTCTTTTACTGTCTCAGCTATGCATCTCTGTTCTTTGCTTCTACTGTGCTTTATGCTCTGCGTCTTATTTTGATTCTATGAATTACGCCTCTTCTGTGTATTTCAGCTCCTGCCCACAGCATGTTATTTCCCGTGTGTAATTCCTCTCCACATCAGCATCCATCTCTTCTCTGTTCTGCGTATTTATACTATCTATGCACCTTCTTCGTCCTCCATGCACAGTGCCTCTGCATGCTCTTCACCGTGCCACGGTTCTGCTCATCGGGTTGTTCACTGCCACTCCACTTTTGCTCTGCTTCGCTTGCTCAAGCCTCAAAAAGAAAAAACTGCATCTCGCTTCTGTCTATACCTCATATGTTACTCATCTCTGAGTTTTATCTCACACTGAGCATACTGTAATTTTCCCTTTCTTACAGTTCAACTCCTTTTTCCTTTAGAACAACCAACCACGCACAGTCACTGCATGTTTCTTTTAACCACTTCCTCTGCAGTTACACCTTGAATCTTCTTGGGCAAAAACGCATAGCAACTGAAACACCAACCGTCCAAGAACCATGATTTGGTTCTGCTAACTGAATCGTAACTGATCGATTACCTGTGAGGTGAGACAGTAACCCTTCGATCAAGATTCCAATTAGCCAGCACCGTTGGATTAAATCCGCAGGATTTCGCGTTTATCTCATATACCCACTAGCTGTGATCGAGCGCTAAACATAATTTGAATTTCGTGATTTCACATCTCGACATTCCTGTGATGAAGGGTCTTGACACTCCAAGTCACGATCGCCGAGACTCCAAGATGGAGCTTAGCACCGCTAGCTTCTTCCCCTCACGTGACCACCGGTGGTGACCATAGGCTGCACCAAAAGACACTTCGTATTTCGTGAACTTATGAACTTCATCGAGCCTGATCAACGGTCGAGATCTCCAATGATCCGACGGTCCAGATCTCATCGCGATCTCGCATATCGCGATTCCTGTGATGAAGGATCTCAATACTCCAAGTCGCGATCGCCAAGACTCTGAGATGGAGCTTAACACTGCTAGCTTCTTCCCTTCACGTGACCATCGGCGGTGACCACAGGCTGCGCCAAAAGGCGCTTCGTATTTCACGAACTTATGAACTTCATCGAGCCTGATCAACAGTCGAGATCTCCAATGATCTGACGATCCAGATCTCATCGCGATCTCGCATATCGCGATTCCTGTGATGAAGAGTCTCGATGTTCCAAGTTGCGATTGCCGAAACTCCGACATGGAGCTTGGCATCTCTAGCTCTGCTCTCCAGCTCTCGACAATGTGACAACGAGATATGACCACTCGCCAATCAAACAAGCACTTCGCTCCTTTGACTTTCCAGTCAGCGAAAAGTTAATCCCTCGCCACATGTCCCTCTTGGATCAACGGTCAAGATCTTATCGCGATTTCGCAACTTCATGGGCCTTCTTCATGCCTGATCAACGGTCCACGATCTCGATGATTCGACGGTCCAGATCTTTTCGTGATCTCGCATATCGCGAGTTCCCACACCATGCTCCGTTGACTCCTCCAATGTCCAAGTCAGCGAAATTCCAATCGCTTGCCACGTGTCCTATGACTCCAACAGTCAGGCTTGTTATCGCGATTTCGCATATCGCGAGTTTGAACCTCTTTCCTTTGGATTTCCCGATCTGCGAAACTTCGAAACGAAACCTTTGTCGTGCTTTGACTGTTTTCCTCCTTCTGAGCTTACACTGCTGATCTTGCCATTATCGCTACGCTACTGATCGTGCTGATCTTCGCCATAATGAAACCTTTGTCGTGCTTTGACTGTTTTCCTCCTTCTGAGCTTACACATCCTCTTGACTTGGAATAATTTCTAAGTGTCAAAGGCCTCGACCTTTGATCCGTCTAAGATCTTGAGTACGCTATCTCTCTTGATCTGTGGCAATGAGTTAACCTCGTCCCTGGTGCACACCTACGCACTGCGTGCGACTCTGCGCTAATCCTTCTGAGCTTACATTGTTCCTGTTTTGCCATCGCTGCACACTCTGATCTTGCCATCAATGACAAGTGCACTCTCCCTGTAAACATGCCAACAAGTTGTTTATTCCTTGTCAAGGCCAATATGACTAGTCTTTTAATTGGCTTAGTTTGAGGATGGCTTTTCTGAAATGACTTGAAAGATAGCATTGAAGAAGGTGTTTAAAGAAGATACTTTTTTTTTCCGAGGTAATATCTCACAAGAAACCCCTGAGTACTTCCCCACTTTGTGGATGATAAACGGGGTAAACCGCCGACCCTGATGTCCGTGGCAGGCCTAACCCCAAGGGGGAACAAGAGATTTGAACCTGTGACCTCCTCCACTGGGGATAGCTTCATGTCTGGCTCAGAACCACTTGAGCTAACCCTTGGGGCTATTTAAAAAAGACACTGTATTCATTATTTGATAAATTTGTTGTGTTTTGACAATGCACATTCATTTGAATAGTAAAGAGAGAAAGGTAAGTGATCTAAGAGTGTCGTTGATGAATTGGTTACAAAGTTTAAGCCTTTCTTATTATGCTTTGTGAAAGCATAATTTGCACTCATTATTAAGGTCACACAGACAGTAACTCAAATACAATGCTGTAGGATATCGATAATAATATCATTTTCCTTTTTGATGGTCATTTTATCATTTTGATTTTCAAGGAATTAGTTGTTTTTTGATAAACTTCAACAGTCTCTGCAGTTTGATTATTACATGCCTTTTTTAAATGTACTGTTATAACCTGCTTTCTGCAGATTGAGGAAAGTAACGAAGCAAGGCAGAAATTTGCAAATGCCAAGTCAATATCATCTTCACAATTCTTTGGCGAGCACAAGAATGCACTTGATACAGAAACTCATGTGCGCTTGCAGAAGTTTTCTGTACGTTTGTATTTGATTTATTTTATTCTTCCTGTAAACTTTGAGAAAGCCTACCTTTTCTTTCTGATCTTATTTTATTGTTGAATATCATAGGTGCAGTCTTGAAAGTATTTGTAATAGTGGATAGTGGTTTTACTTTAAAAGGCAATCCTTAGTCACCTTTGGGTTTGTAGAACTTCAGTTTAAAAATTTCGAAGTAGTCAATAATGCATGCTTGCAAATAATTAAGTTGCTCAGTGGGTTATTTACTTCAGCCATCTAAGTTAATTGGTTATACTGCTTGTTGTAGGGCTCATCGGGCATATCAAGCAACGAGCTTTTTGGACATGATGAGTACGATTCTCCACTGGACTTGACAGCAAGTGAGCTTATTACAAGGATTTCATTGCAGGTCTAACTTTAAACTTCAAAATGTTGTTATTGTTGTCCTTTTTCTAAATTTTTGGCATAATGTCTGCAGCAAACCAAGATTCTCGAAATTACTTAAGTTTTCTTTCAAGCAATCAGACTAGGTTTGTAACTGGGAATTTTATTAGCCATAGAAAGAGTGTACTGCTATAGATTTCACAAGGCTTTCCATAACACATACCAAACATGTAATGCAGGGCTCTCTTGATATTGTTCATGAATCCATGCTAAATGTGCACTAGAACAATGGCTAGCATTATCTCCAGTTTTAGAAAAAACACGACTTTATTAGTTGGTCTGTTTACCAAAAGTTGGGGGCATTCCTAGAAGATATGTTCAGGTTTCACTGGTTGCATTCTAATGATACATAGGCTCTCCCATTGTTTACTTTGTTTCACAAAAATGCTTTTTCACAGACATCCAACACAGAGAGCTATTTTGTTTCGCAAAAAAGCTTTTTCATGGACATCCAACACAGAGAGCTATTTTGTTTTGCAAAAAAGCTTTTTCATGGACATCCAACACAGAGAGCCAGTCTTGGGATTTTTCATGCTTGCTCACACTTATAAGGCTCTCTTGGGTTCTTGCATGTTTTCCCAGATTTCCAAGGATAAAATAATTCTGCTATTTAGAACTCAAGAATGGGTTAGAAATGGGACAGTGTCTAAAACATCTTTATGCCAATGATAACAATTAGAAACTTAAACAATCTTTGATGAAATAAGGCATGCACACAGTTTGCATGAACTGGAATTAGTCAAGATAAAGGTTCTATAAATGATGAACACTATTTTTTAAAATCTAATTTTAACAGCTTTTTTAAGCATTAGGCTGATTTTTGTGCTGCTCACGATAAGTTAGTTAGTTAATGTTAAATTAGATTCATAAAAAAATGAAGACCTATTTGTTGTCTATAGTCTCCAATTTTGTCACGCTTTTGTGCTACAAAAATATGTGATATTGTTAAGAATTGAGACAATTCGGTTTGGAAAATCTTGTTGGTGTGTGCTTTGTCTTTCATCTATTTCTACTTTGAAATTTATCAGGATGTAAATCATGAGAATTATTTGAAATTAATGAAATTAATGCCCTTTACGTATATGGGTTTTGATGTAAACAGTGCCACATCAACATCTAAAGCATCTTTATGTGGAAGAAAATCTTTAGGAAATTGAGTACTCGAAGTCTGAAGGCTTGTTTGTCCACTGTTGGAAGCCTCTAAGTTCAATTTACTGTTCTCCAAGACAACCACTTACTTGAATCTTTGTCCAACGGATCTCCCCACATGTGAAAATTGTGCTTGGCCAACCTCTTTCCTACAAGAAAAGGAATTAAAACAACCTATCCCTATTCAGATGAAAGGCTTACATTATCCTACCTACTTTGAGAGCTACCAAAATCTCAATGTAATTGTTTGTACTAATTTCGAAGCCTCACAAATCCTCCTAAGAACACTTGATTTATGGGTTTTAAAAGATTTAGCTAAACTGATTATGTAATAGGTCGTGAAAGGGCCTTTTATGCCATTTACATGGATACACGAGGATAGACAAGAGTTTGCTAAGTTGCATTCCCACTCATGGCCTTTTCGATCCATCTAATTGCCAACACACCTTCCCAAGTTTTTATATTAGTGAAAGCAAGGCCATTTAGCCTTTGTGAGCAAAGTACAACTACATGTGTTCTATGAAACTAATTGCCCATCCCTCCTCTCAATGTTCCAACATGTTTGTGGGATGTGGGGACATGTATCAGGGAAGTGTGGAGAGATACCCCCCCCAATCCAAATTTTAGGGAACACGATAGGGGAGGTTGGTGTTCTTGACACAGGGGACCCCGACCCAAATATTATTAATATATAAAAGTATGAAATATTCAATATATATATGTATATATCCATAAATAATCACAATTTATAGAATTAAAGCAAAATATCCATGATCCAACTAGCAATTACATTGGAAATTGGTATTCAAAATAAGAGAATGTTCATTATAAGATCTACATTGTCTAAATTAGAATGAAATACAATCAGAGCCAGAACAGTGAGCTGTGCAATAACTTCTATATTCATTTGGGTCATCATTGTCTAAATAGTAAAGAGTCAACACTATCAGAGCAAAATATAACAAAAAGAAAGTGATGGAACAAGGCTAAAGTCACTAGTCATGCTCAATCAACGTTTGCTTGGTCCTCTACATCTATGTGCCATAGGAAACTATTAACATCATCTATGGAAATGTGAAGACTGTAGAAATTCCAGGTCCTATCAGCAGTCTTCTTGGTCTGTCTTTGACCAAGCTAAGACACTAAGTTTTCTTGCTGTCATAAATTTTAATTCTGCTGTTTTATAACA
>ML782012.1:286868-302166 GCA_009831015.1 Picea engelmannii | reverse complement strand
TGTTCACTTTTGCCAAAAGTGACATAATGCACTTTAACCAAAGTCAAAGTACAAATAGACATAAAGTACTAGGACAAAGTGCCAAATGACTTTCTCACATGTGCTAAGGAAGGAAAACACATGGGGAACACCTCCTCAGGTACTAATCTCAACAAAGACAACTGGCTCTTATTCAAACTTTTCTGTCTTTCAAAGCTTGCTGTTCACTATAACCCAACTTCAACCTCCTTAATATGCTGTAGGTAAGAAATGGCAAAATTTAAGGCTTGGGAGGGTTATATAAAGAAGAAAATACAAGGTCAGGGTAGTGATACCCTCACCTTCCTTTAAAACAAAAGAAAAAAATATTTTTTTGTTGTTGCATGTGAGGTCCTTGATGACATCCTTGAAGATCTCCCCATATTTGAGGAGTATGGGGAGCCTAGGGAACACATCTGTAACCCTCTGGGATGTGTTGATGTGGAGCAGTGCTCTTCCCACCCTACTTCCACCAAAGAAACTGTCGAAGAAGCATTTCCAGTTTCCTATGACCTGAAATGGAAGGAAATAGAAAGAAGGAATAGTAGACATGACTTACTAGTAGTATTTTCTTTCTGAGTGGGTCTAATGGTTAAGAACATGTGTTTCCTCTTAAGAGGTCACAAGTTCAAATCCAGAGGGGGGTAGGGTATGTATACCTCCGTAGACTTTACCAGTCAAATCGCTGGGCGGAGGGGGGGCCTTTGTCCCACAAACAAGGGGGTCTCATACACCAATTTGGTGTGGCTTGGCCGTGACCTTAAAAATAAATTATTATTATTATTATTACGGATATTCCACATGCTGCAGAGTCTCATGGGAAAGAAGCTTTCTTTTAAACTTGTGTAGGACCAAGTTGTAGTGTGCCTATATGCAGTGGTGCTTTACTTCAACTACTGAGGGAACAATAAATAACAACAGAAAATATGATAGGATTGACACTGAAATGATAGAAAGAACCTAAAAGAAACTAGTGGAGTCCTATGTGTGAGAAAATCACACAAGAATGCGGACAAAGAATGCAAACCATTATATATTAAAAGAGAGAATGATATGCTTGATTCATTTACAATATGGTGTGGATTTCAATACATGGAAGGGAGACAATGTCCTATACCGAATTCTTGTACAACTACTTTATTAGTTAAGCTCTAACCTAATATAACACAACTCTATTTATGACATGTGACATAAGTCATGTAATTTCTAACCTAAAGTACATTATAACTTTATTATATGCTAACTCTTAACACCCTCCCTTAATGGTCATATGGAAAACAAGGTCTGTCCCAGAATACAAACTAGTCTGGACCAAACATGTTAAAGATGTCTACAATGCAACTCTTAAATGTACTCCATAATAGTTATTGAAGTTTTCACCAATTCAGCAAAAATGTCAATTGCATGACATGTAACCGGCATGGCTGATGTAGTGTAAAACACCTCACTAACCACTTGATCAAGCATTGACATTTTAGCTCGATGAGAGTCAATGTTCGTTGAATATTTCAGTCCATATGCTATAGATGTAGAATTTGATTTGAACTTCAAGAAGTTGTCCTCTTCCACACCTAGGTACCAAAGTGTTACAAAAATCATGAACCAAGTCTCTAAAGTTTTCAATAATCTGTAAAGACCTTCATCCATACCTGCAACCTGCACCTCTTGTGGCTGAACCACAACCACTCGTGTCTGATCGTGTGATCTCTTTACATCTATCCACCAATCATATTGTTTTGGCATAGTTGAGACCAGTCCATATACATCCAGCTCCTCTGGTGTTCCACCTTTCTTCACATGTTCAATCCTTCAACCTTCGTCTCCATCAATGCAGTGTGGGAGCTCTACTTTTGTCACATCTTCAAGCCTTCCACCTACTAAATCAGTCGATTGTGGGAGCTCTTGTTCTGGTGCTACCTGCACAACAATGGAAAATCACAACTCAACCTTCTGCACTTGCCGGTTTGTTGATTTGTCATCCTGAAACCAGTGATCTTCATTTTGATTCAGATCAGAATTATCATTGACTCTAACATCCTTGATCACAACAACCTCATTTCCGCAAGGATCCACAAACTTGTATTCTTTCCTTTTATCAGCATACCCAACAAATAACAATTTTTTATGTGGTGACATCATAAACAACTGAACGAAAGACTTTTAAATGGTTTACTTTTGGTTTCACAGCAGTCCAAGCCTCCTCAGGTGTGACTTCTATCATTGCTTTGTTGGAACACCCCTTCAACAAATATAATGTTATATTCATCACTTTAGTGCAATATCTTACAACAATTTCTTTATCATGTCTACAATTCTATTAATACACCATGACCTCTCTGCTTCTAGACTCCTTTATTACAAAAATCAGTGAATATAACAAACTGATCTCAATGGTAGAATTAAAAAATAGTTATTTTCCTACCACATTTTTTCTCTACCTTTGCCTTAATCTTCATAATATCTTTTAATGCATCTATCTCTTTCTTAAGAAAGAACACATGATTTTTGTGAAAAATCATCAAGAAGACGTAAAATACACCATGCACTTGATAATGATGGTGTTCTTGTCGGACCACAAACTTCAACATGTATAAGCTCCAACACTTTGCTTGCTCCCATGTCAATATCTTCTCTGTGCTGCTTTCCATCTGAGCATGTCAACCATCTCCCTTCCGTCTTCTCCATATCAGGTAGGCTATCAACCATCTTAAACCTACTCAAAAGGGAAAGATGTAGAAAACACAAATGCGTATATCTTCGATGCCATAGTACATTGATATCAGACTCTTCGCTATTGACCATTTTGTGTGTATTTATTCTGCTACTACCTATCACCCTTAAATTCATTAATCATTGTAGTAATAAATGCCAACAAACTCTGACTCTATCGTCACACACAATGACTAGCCAATCTCATCAAGTAATTGCCAATCTTGTGCACCAAATGTCATAAAAATATTACTGTTTTGAAAAACATCTTTCTTTCTATGTCCAGAAAATAAAATCTGTTCTAGAAAACATAAACTTCAAAGATTCATTTTTTTTAAAATTACATATCCTTCAAATTTCCTCTTTTCTGCCTTACGGGCTAACATCGACCTTCGTTGGGAGGCTCTTCTACTAGAATTATGTCTCTATTTTCACAACATTCCCATGATGGAATTGATCTCTTGAATTCATAATCTTGTCTATGCTTCATGTCATCATGGATCTGACAATCCTTGACCATGGCTTTTATAGTGTTACCACACCTTCACAATGGCACAAGGCAACTCTTCACATGGGCACATATAATATTAATATCTAACTTGATGGCAATATCCTTCTCAAACTCTAACATGGCTAGGCTTTGATAATCCAACCTCACTGCATATTCGTGGGGCATCTGGGTGACTCCTCGCATATACAAATGCCATACTTCTTGAATCCCAACCAATGTTATGGCCTTTGTGACAATCCTTTGACTTTATCCCCTTTCTCACAGTGTCATGAGATCATAGGGTATCTTTCCATGTGGCTTGGCAACTCATTTCACGATAGGTCACAGGTTAGTTACTTCTTTATGGTGAAATCTTTCTTTTACAATATGGTGGCTCGATTCCCGGCTGCTCAATTCCTAACAGAACAGGATGATAGTGTCTCTTTCAATCAAGGTGGCCCATGATCTTTTGCTCTTTATCTTCGATGGCCCATGAATTAACCAAGGAAATTTGGACCGACTTGTTTATTCCTGACCTCTTTGATATTGTTGACACAACACTCGATGACTCTTCTCCAACACGATTGTCGCCTTTTAGATAACACAACTACTCTTACATGGCATCTTTGATAATGCTTGATCGAGAGAGAGGATCCCACTCTCCAGGGATAGATATAATAAACCTCTTGACAGATCGGCTCTTCTCTATTCCCGACTCTATTGGGGGTTTCCTTCAACTTGGTGGCTCTTCACATCAATTCACGATGGTGACTTTGGGCCCTTCACATTTAGTTATAATTCCTCATGAGGACTCACCCTGACGGCTACACCTCACTAACAAAATTTCTACAATGGTGGGTGAAATTGACTGGTGCTCTGCTCATTATGTTGCCCTCTCGTGACCCTTGCATGCCCATTCACGATTTGTGTTCATCACCAATGACCAAATTGCCTCTCTACGATTATTCTCTCAAAGTTTTGATAGACTGTGAATACACATTTCAAATATATAATTAAAATAACATTCACAATAACCCAAAACGTATTTGTCCAAACCGGCTTCAAACTTTTTTTAATTTTCTGGTCGATTTGCCCCACTTGTTTGTCCAACCTCTTCTTGTGTGCAAGCAGTCCCTTGGTCCGTCTCTGATTTGTAGTAGTTCTTAGGCTTTCAACCACTCTTCTTGGCTTATCCTCACCCCACTTTGATACTATGTGAGAAAAATCACACAAGAATGTGGACAAATAATGCAAACCATAATATAATAAAAGACAATGGTATGCTTGATTCATCTATAATATGGTGTGGATGTTAATACATATAAGGAGGACAATGTCTTGTACCAAAATCTCGTACAACCACTTTATTAATTAAGCTTTAACTTAATCTAACACAACTCTATATATGACATGTGACAGAAGTCGCTTGAGTACTAACCTAAAGTACATTATAGCTTTATTATATGCTAAGTCTAACACTCTGTACACTCAAGGGTGGATTGCACCTGCAAATTTTGTTTAATGGAGGAAAACTTCTCAAGAAAACTTGTGGATTGTATATCTGAAATGACAAGTGCTACAAAAGGGTGGAGCTCTTATTTATGCCAAAAAGATTTTGATACCGAAACTTAATGCTTAAGTTACAAATAGAACTAATAAGGCCCTTATTACATAAAAGTGGCTTTTTACAAATATTGAAATATGATATTATAAAATCCCAAGACTGAAACATCTCTACAAAAGCTGACATACAAAATAGCTCATGCACATAGGATCTAATATATAATGAAATTGTTGTGGTTCGGTACACTACACCAGTTTCCCAAGGCTTTTGTGAACACACACTATGAATAAATGCCAATTCTAAAACACATACTGAGGTAATGCATTATATGGCTTGGCTGAATAATCTTCCACTTTAACAAGCCAATTAAGAAAGTCTTGTCCAATAGTAAGAGCCTTTATCTTTTCCTCTATGCGGACTAGTGGGAATCAGCTGGACAGCATCATCCAGGGGAGGCAGCTTCAGGACACTGCAGGAAGAACCTCAAGCATGCTGCACCTGAGAGAAATTGTTGAGGATGAAGGCCAAATGACACATCCTGGGGGGCAGATAAGTAACTCTGTTCAGCAGCATACTTGGGGCATCCCCTTGCTTCTCCATCGTACTTTATTTGTATCTAGGAGGCACTTTTTGTCATACTTTTGACAAGGCATGGCCTATTACTGATTTAACTTCGGTCTCGTGGTTGTTTAATAAGATCTGTCTATTTCAATATTGTGTTTGTTGCTTAATAAAAAATGTCTAGACAATATATTGATCTTTCAACAGAGTTGTGGGTGACCTTTGCAGGTAAGTCTAAATCATCAACAAAATGAACATTTAATAATTGCTCACCATCAAGAAGAAAAATGTCTTAGATATGTCCTTCCATGGAGAAACTTAGTGAAGGTGCCCTAATGGATTAATTGCAATAATAAACAAATCGAGAGCTAGAGAACACCCTTCCCTGATAGACTGTCAAGCAGAATCACCTCTGAGAGCCTGCCACTAACCTGTACCTTTATTGAGGTCTTCAAGAAAAGAGTTCTCATAGGTTGAGTAAAGAAGCTCCCAGATCCCAACCAAGAAAAGCATATCAAGGATGAAATTCCACCCAATTTTTTGTAGACTTTGTCCAAGTCAATCTTGAGATAAAGTACTGTTGTCTGGTCTTCCTTGCTGTTACGATTTGTATAAATAACTGCTTCAGTGATTAGCTATTGGTTCTTTGTGCTATATAACTACGTGAAGAAACCATTGTGGTTTGATCCCTCTAAACAATTTAAGTGATCACTTTGTATAAGCAAATAGCAGGTTGGCCAAGACTGGGGCCTACATGAGGAGTGACTCTGAAATTATTAAATGTAAGAGATTATTATACAGTTGCTGATTCACTCACAAATGTATATGATTATTTGATGTTGTTAATTCTTAGGGTTATTAGGAGCTATTCTCCTATTTCTTTAGGGTTGCTATGCAGCTTATCATTATTATAGTTATTATATTTTGGAGTCATGCTCCTCATCTATATTTGGACTATTCAGTATTCCATTGGTTCTTCGGGTAACATACCTCTAGTTATGTTGGGTAACAAGGAACATTTCAAGTTGATACTAAAAAGTTCTTGATTGACTTCTCACTTTTGGGTGCCAATTTCTCCTTATCAACAAATCCTTCACACTTTTGTAACTTTATCTTTACCACTCGTGGCTTGACAATGCTTATAAGGTTATTCATCAATAACTTTTACATCCAGTGATTTATCGAACAACTTTATGAATGTACCAGTACTTTTTTTTGTTCAATTTTACACTATTATAAATGCTCTTGGCTTCCATCAATGCATCTTTGAAACCCTTGGATGGTCAAGGGAGCTTTGCATCCCTTCTGTGCTATCATAGAACAGAAGCTTATGGTCTCAACTTCTTGAAACCCTTGTTCTCTTCCACAGTTAGTGAAGCTCTTGGATTATCTTCATCATCAAGCACCCTGAAGCAACCAGCTATGCTTGGTATGCTTGTAGGAGCATAATGAGCATTGCAAATCGGCTCCAATTTCACTGTGATTAGGTTGGCATGTTGGACCAAAAGTCCATGTATTTTTTGTTATTCATAAAATGCTTAACCATTGTAGCATGCTCTGATGCTTATAAAATGGAATCTTTCTGTAGTTCCTTCCTCAACCTTTAAATACTAAAGTCTCACAGTTTGAAGTGACACACAAATGATGTTATGAATAATTCAATAAACATATGTTTGTTTCTACTACCAAAGAATGAGAAAGTTATAGAAAGTGGTCATGGAATTTTGCTTGACGCAGGTTGGTAAGGTTATAATCTTATGGGGCCCTGTGGGTCAATTTAATATCGATGATACAAGAAGCTGTAAAAGGAAAATATCCATCTGTTTGCGGAAAACAGCTTTGTCACAAACCTACTTGATTTAAATTGAATCACCTTATTAGAGGCCAAATGTGCTATTGTTTTCCATAATGTTCTTTAAGATTTCATTGCTGTGATCTGAAGTATGTTTGGGAGGTTGCTCAATTGCATTTAGGGTTTCTAATAGTATGATGTTCGAAAGTTTTGGTCCCCCAATACACTTCATAGATTTAAAGAGATTGAAATAAGAGTGAATTGTCTGAAACAAAACTTAAAGTTATTTATGCTTCAAGAAGAGGGTTTTTCCTAGTATTTTTATAAACAAGTATGGTGCTCAGACAAGCAATAATGAAAGAACGTAATTTGAGGTAGATAAAACTATTATTTTTTTAATTACGAAAAATAATTTTTCTTTATACATTTTATATAATTAGTGATGCTGACGGTTCACATCCATTTTGTCAGGCATCTCAGGACTTATCAACCCTAAAGAACATAGCTGGTGAAACTGGCAAGAAGCTATCTTCATTTGCTTCGAGCTTTATTTCAGATTTTTAGGATAGCACCGTATGATCAACATGTTTCGAGATTTCGGGGGGTGACTAATAATGCAAGTTTGTGATAATAAGTAGTCAGTTTTGGGCTATGCTATTTCCATTCTTTGTTTTATTTGTTGTACTGGTTAGCTGGGAGATTCTTAAGTTGGCATCTAGAAAATTTCAAAATGTTGGTTTATTTATTCATTCTTTCAGAGAGAAAACAATCTCTGCACTTTCAACTTGCTGCTTTGGATAGCGTCAACGGTGCTGCAAGGCCTCGTTTTATGTAGAAGTTGTTACATTATCGTGCAATATATGTTTTTCACTGTTCAGTTGCACTTCTAATTGGTGGCTATCTATGCGACAACATGCCATGGTTTTCTCAAGGATAAAGTTTATGCAGTTGCAGAATTGGTTGACATCATATCTCATTTCTAAAAAGTACCATGAAAATTGAAACATATGTATTATTGTTAGGAATGCGTACTGTTTTTTATAAATATTGAGGATACTTGTTTCCTTGAAATGTAGACATGGATAGCAACTGTAAAATTTCTAATGAGTTTCCAGTTAGTATTTGTGTAAAATTTCCGATTTTACATGAACTGATTTTGATATAACAATTTTAGTATGTTTCTCTAATGTTTATAGGCCTAGGTACGCTCAATCGTTTGGCTCTTGTTACAGACCGTAATAAGATTTTTTTTAGTTGTGGGTTTAATAATAAAATTTGAATATTTTCACTACAAATTTTGATTTTTCGTAGTAGCAATGGTTGTGCCTATGCTGGAAAGCACAGCACCGGACTCTCCTAAGCTGATGTTTGTCTACTTTTCACTGCACGTACACTATTATATTTCTGCTCTATGTAGCTGGTTAATGACATATCAGGCTTTACTTGTTAAATTCTCAGTAAAACAATAAACAGTACTGCTTTAAATCCTCTTTCTTCGTTATTTGCAGAGGAAAAAGATTTGATTTCTTGCTCTCCCTTGCATTCTTCAGAGCTTAGTCGCATTTGGATTTTCTAGCGACTGAACTTCATTATTCCAAATAACAAAGTCCAATGAAGAATGAAGAATGCATTCTACATATATTGAATCGAAGACTTAAACATACCTCTCATATCATGCCTTTGTCTTGCATAACATACTTATCGAAGCACTTTATTTGCACACTTACAAGGCTGAAAATCAATGAAATCAAATCTGGCAACTTGGCAGCAGTTTGAATGACTGTTACGGGGCATTCTTTTTAAATCAAAGAAAAAATGCATCAAAAAAAATATTCAAATGAAAGTGCATCTCATATTCCACTTGATTGGGAGCTATTCATATTCAATTTATTTGATCTCCCATATTGATCTCTCAATTTATTTGATCCCATTCATTTGATGGTCTTAAATTTTCCAATTCTGATATAGTTTCCTAGTTTAAGTAATGGCTTTGCTGAGCATGTTTCTTTGCAAGTCAGAAGCAAACAAAACAAATAAGGAAAATGCCATTGTTTTAAACCCCATGCCAATTGTCTTCAGTAAATTCTAATGGGATCATGCATCTCGACGATATATCAAGTGAAAAGGCATATGCTCCATGGTTACCCCGATGGATGTATAGGTCACCCACCTTGAATGACGTTCTAACCGACTAAAGAGTTGCTGGCTACTTCTTGTCCATTCCTTTTCATTGATGCCATATGCTTTATAGATTCTGCTTGTCCATTTGCACAAGGGTTATTTGACTTGATTAAAAATGACCACCTTTTCATAGAGTGGGCCCTTATAAGCCATTGCTTTTGGACCTTGGTTCAAGTCTTAACTAAGTTCTTTGTAAGAAATGTAAGGAGAGATTGCAAGTCAAGTTACTAAGGAGTATTGGCCTCAAGTCATGATGATGTCTTGGATCTATTTAGTGTACTGTGGTTATTTAATCATGTTCTTGGTTTGTTAAATGGACATGAGAATATAGGGCAACCTTTCCCCTTAGACCGTTCTTGGTTTGTTAAATGGACATGAGAATACGGTCTAAGGGCAACCTTTCCCCTTAGACCGTTGAAGAGGGCTATGTGATTGTTTTGGAGTGGGTTGTGAATCCACTTCCTTTGGATCGATATATCCATGTCTCGAATGAGTGGATACGATGTTGATGAGTGGATGGAGTGAAGGATTGGATAATCAAATAAGATGAGTTATTGAAGGGCCAAACTCCTTGAGATTTGAGTTTTTAGAAGCTTATGGTGCAACAAAAAGGAGATTGCATGTGGTGGTAAACCACAAGCTCATTTATGCAAGGGAATTTGTAGAGGGGTAGATGTGATGGCAAAAATGCCTATATTTGGCATGGTGAACGACCACATAGTCCAAGTTCCATACTCATTAACATTTCAAGTATATTATGAAAGGAAAAAATTGTTTACATTCACAAGTGATAGCAAGAGACTCAAATGGAACCAACACCGACATAAATTCACAATAAAGAGAAACAAAAATGAACACTAGGGTAGTGCAACGCTTCAAGAGATGTCAAAGGAGTGCAACGAAGTTCACTAGAAAGAGAGAAACCCAAACACAAGAGAGCACAACACATGACGATGCCCTTAGGCAAATCACTTTTATTAAGAATGAATGAAAAATACAAATGAGAGTGGGTGTATAAATACCCATCTCAAAGGCAGGGCATTTTCCCCATTAAGCTTTTGAGCCCATGTGCACAAGGTTGGTGTCAACCAAACCTACAAATATAACAACAATACAATGTAAGGTTGGCTGTGGCTGATATTGAAGGTTACACCCCTTCTTAATTTGAACAAGGGGTTGTAGAGAGAAGACGTTAGACACACTGCTCCTTAAAGTTGAACATGGGCCACATAGAGAAGACATTGCCTATCACTCCCCTTGAATGCCATATGTCTCCCTCTAGTATCCGGTGCGATCTTTGGCAGCATTGATCATGTAATAGAGTGTTAGTGGTGGATGAAGCTTCATTTAGTGGGCGTATCATTGGCCTTGGTGAAAAGGGCTTGTGACGGAAGAGGTTGCCAATGATGCTTAGTATTTCCTCCTGGTGCAAGAAAATTGGTAGCATCTGCAAGTGTGGAGATGGCTCACTTAGGCATGGCCTTGACTTTGCAGGAGAATGGGAATTGGATCAAATGGATTGATCAAGTAGTTTTCTTCATCATTAATGAACTTCACAATGACTAGAGGAGTGATGAAGAAGGCATTCAATATAGGAGAAGAGACTTCCACAAGATTGGAACCAAATGAATCATTAATAAGGTCCTTGTCATCATCATCTCCTTGTCTAGTCATTGTAGGAAGAGTGCTTAATGAAACACTTGGAGGGTTAAGAGGATCAACATCATAATGTAAAGGAGAAAGATCCATTGAAACACATTGGGAATCCTTTGTAAGGTGTTCAAAAGAATCTTGATGGACCATGAGAAGGAACTTCATAAAAAATAGTGTCTCTATGTTCAATCACCTTGTGAGTGGAATGATCATATAGACGATATGACTTGGAAATTTTGTTGTATCCCCCTAGAGTGTAACAATGATTTGTAGGTTCTGATTTGTTTCGCTCTTCACTAGGATATGGGCCCATGCACTAAATTCTAAAATGTGAAATCGACGGTTTGCTTCCATATATTTTCTAATAAAACTATACATTGGACCACAAATGTAGGTGTTTGGTTGATGACGTGAGCTGCAAATATAATGACTTTCCCCTAGAATTTAAGCTCCAATTGCTAGGAGTGAAGCATGCATCAAGCCGTCTCTATAATATTTCTATTCTTACGTTCAATGACTCCATTATGTTGTGGAGTGTAGGGGGCATGGCTTAACCAAGAGATGCCATGATACGTGTTTTGAAATCATTGTAGGTATATTCTCCTTTGCCATGATTGATACACTTCATCTCTTTCTTGCTTTGATTTTCCACTAATGATTTAAATTCTTTGAATTTCCCAAAAGTTTTGTTTGGATTCAATGGTATATATATCCATAGTAAACGAGAAAAATCATCATTGAAGGTGATGAAGTATTTTAGCTTTCCCAAGAGAATGAGTGGCCATAGGCCCACAAATATCACTATGAGCTAACTCAAGATGTTGATAAGCTTGCTTTGCTTTGTCTTTAGGAAATAACTCTTGCCGGTTTTTTCCTAATACACACCCTTCATAGACACCACTAGGTGGTTCAATCTATTGAAGATCATTATCAATGCGCATAGGACTTATATGTTGCAAGAACTCAAATTTTTTGTTCCAAACATTGATGCCATAACACACTGGTGTCGACACCATTGGCTATCATATGTTGATGCTTGGTCATATGTATGGTAGCTCCATAATCAACAATCCATTCTCGCAAAGAAGAGGAGGATCAATATGTAGAGTGCACAACCAAATGTGCATTGTAAGAAGATCCACCAGTGTCGTCTTCAAGAATCCCTTTATCATAATTTGTTTGTTTTGCAAACTCTTCAATCTTTTGAAGGAAAGAGATGCAGGATATAAAGGCATGCCCCTTCCTATGACAATGGTTGTAGATAAGTTTCTTTTTCTTGGAGCATTCTGGGTTTTCCCTTTTAGCCTTTTTTGAACTCATGTGTACAAGATGTAGATATAGCCTTTGAATGAACTTGATCTTAGGGGGGCAGGAGGGAAGGCGAGATGAGCAATTCTCCCATACTTTTGTTGTCTTTTGTGTGATGAATTAGACCTGGCTCAACATCTAGGGTGATTATCATGAGAGCTTCACTCTTCTTTAGACATATGAGGTCATCGTCGTCATTATTGTCAAGGGGAAGAGGTTTATTTAGGAACATCCACAAACATTTCTCTAAAGCATGGAAACCATTTGATTTTCCTATATATTATAACTATCATGATTTAATTGGGAAAATATCCACTTTCATTCCTTCAAGTACAAAAACAATGCAAAAAAGAAGCCTTTGTCTGAAGGAAAAAATGAAGTCTTTAGAAGTTCACCTTGATAGACCTTAGAGGGAAAAATAAGTTATAGCTCCTTTCGAAAAAGAATTGTAATGTGCTACCTCTTACCGTAGAGCAAAGGAAGGAAACCCTAGTAAAAGAGGCCTTGACCTTGAAGAAGGGTTTAAACCCTAGGAAACCCAATCGACCTTAAAGAAGGGTTTAAACCCTATAAAAAGAGACATCGACCTTGAAGAAGGGAACACCTAGAAAAAAAGGTACCAACCTTGAGGTGGGGTTTAAAACCTAGAAAAAAAAAGAGATGATTAAAAAAAAACCTAGTTCTAGAGTCTCAAAGAAGCCTTAAGCGATGCTACTAGCTAAAC
This sequence comes from Picea engelmannii, assembly GCA_009831015.1. Lineage (NCBI taxonomy): Eukaryota > Viridiplantae > Streptophyta > Pinopsida > Pinales > Pinaceae > Picea > Picea engelmannii. The sequence goes on along the minus strand of ML782012.1, from coordinate 289,166 downwards.
ATTTTAGATCAACAACTGAATTTAGTTAGTGAGATTCACACCCTCTTGACTACCATGTTGAGGTTAACAAGAAAAAGTGAGAATCGAGCAAAAGAAAACAAAGACCCAATTTTTCGATAAAGAGAAACATAAACTAGTGCTAGGGAAACACAATGCTTAAAGATATGTCACATAAGAGGTGTACAACCCAAGAACATGTGCACTGGAGAGAGAAATAAACCGAAGCACAAGATGAAGCACACCACTTAATGATGCTCTTAGGGAAATCACTTTTATTAAGGACAAATGATCATGTGGATGAGATATACAAATGAGAGTGGGTGTATAAATACCCAACTTGGTAGGGTGTTTTCCCCAATAGGGTTTTTAGCATACATGTACAAGGTTGGTTGTAACCAAACCTACAAATATAATAATGATACAATATAAGTTCGGTCATGAATGAAAGTGAAGACTACACCCATATTTTCAACAAGTACGATGCAACAAATGTGAAAATTGTTTGTTGTCCTTGGAACAAGTGATCCTTAGCTCCTTATCTATCTCTTGTGTTCTTGGTTTAAAAACTTAGGATGGTGGTCCTTGGATCCTTAAATCAATGTCTCCACTCCTTGGTTTAAAAATGCAGGGGGCGTTCCTTGGCTCCTACACCCATCTCTCTATTATTGATAGAAAAAAGAAAGCATTGCTCTTAAATTCATCTTGTAGTGCCTCTAAGCTTGAGTAGCAATCGAAGTTAGCCATGCACTATTCCTTTTTGTTATACTTATTTTTGGGTGAAATGAAAAATAAAACTTTTAACGACCTTATAATGACAACCTTAAATTCCTTCATTAACTATTTGATCTCACAATTCACAACATGCTTTCATTATTTCATTATTTTCTATTTTTAATGGATGCTTCTTATCTACATGTACATGTATTACCATCATATATAGGACATTACAATGAAATAGATATGTTTCATAATGCACAAAATCTATCATTAAACCAAGCAAACACCACCGAGGAATATTTATTTTTCCAAAATTGCCTAGGACTTGCACTTGGTTCTTACTACAATGAATGGCTTGCTTATGTAGGCGAGTCAACTGACAAGGGGTGAACATGTATCTTGGAGGGGCTTGAACCTTGGAGAGAATGGAAATGGCTCCACTTTTCCAACCAACCAACCAAGCCCTTGTTGAATTATTGTGCAATTTTAGGACTTTTATTTCTTTATTATAAGGTGGTTTATCTAGGTGGAAAGTTCTCAGGTACTTTCCCTCATTTCGAGGATGATACCTAGGGTAAACACTAGATTCTTGAGGGCATAGGGCCAGGTCAACAAATCATGAATAGATCCAATATATCTCATCAACAATAGACTCACTAAGAGCAAACATGTCACAAAGTGAGATTTGACCCATGTGAAGAGGATAACAACTTCTCCTCACAACCACTTGAGCTAAGCCCAATTGACTTCTCAATTTTAGAAATTACTTGAAATAGATATTGATATTTTCATAAATGAATTCTATTAATCACTTGTCCAAGAGTTATTGGCTTAAACTCATTTAGAACAATAGTTTGTATATTGATGGGAAGTGATTATAAATAGAACTTGTCACTTTTAGGGTTGGGGGAAGATCATGGCTAAGGCACAAGGAGGTATGGAGGACTAGGTATACTAATGAAATCAAATGTTAGATAGAGAGGGGATTTGATGATAGGCACTTCAATAGAAGGTTGCATTTCTTGAGCACAAGTTAAAAATATCAAGAAGAGGGAGGGAGACTCCCCCTTGGCTATTACTTAAAGGAGAGGGTTGCCGCTCCTTTAAGCAATGGCCAAGGGGGGAGTAGGGGAGGGCAGGGGGAACGAGGAGAGGGAGGGGGGAATGATTTCAAGAATCACCTCGCTCCCCACCACAATAGTAACATATTTAATCTTTTATTTTATTTTATAAACATCACACAGATGTTACTGTGGTTCACCCCCCTTGGGCTACGTCCCCAAAGATCTGGATATTAGCTCTTTTATTATAGTCGTTCTGAAGCTACAACACCATGCACTTTACAACTCTTCTCGGTTGGGTTAAGATCTATTATGAGGCGGACTAGATCGCACCAGGCTGTTCAGCCTGCGATCTAATCCTTAGGATCTACCCTTCTCAGTCCTCTCTAGCTCCACAACTTACAAAATTAGGTCATACAACGAAATATTACATAGCATCCTCACATTCATCTCTTCGTATCTCTATATCTCTCATTAGCCCCCTCTATGAGACCTAGGTATCTATATTTATACATTCCTG
>ML782012.1:211075-265321 GCA_009831015.1 Picea engelmannii | reverse complement strand
GAATCTGGACCATTGGATCCAGGAGGACACGTGTCGACAGGTCGGAAGATCCAGAGGAAGGCGAAGGTCGAAGTGTTGAAACATCCAAAGCTTGAAGAGTCGAGGAGCCGAGAGCCATCGATCTATAAGTGGACACTTGTCAATAGATCGCGAGCTCCGGATAAAGTTGTTGTGGATTTCAGTTGAGAGATGAGGCCGTCGAACCTCGAAGACCCAAAGTGATTAAGAGTCATTTGATATAGGAGAGACGTGGCATAGATCCACGCACTCAGGGTGAAGTCCTGAAGTAATCCTCGATCGTTAGATCAAGAGGACACGCGACATAAATCTGCATACTTCGCGGGGAGAGGAAAGTTGAGAGTTGAAAAGTCTGAAGTCCGAATACGCGAAGGGAACACAGTCATTGATCTGAGGAGGACATTTGTCAGTGGATTAGATTTTTTAGATAAAAGCCAAAGAAGGAAAGGGTTGAAATTTGAGAACTCCGGAGCCCGGAGCTCCGAAGTGATCAAAACCGTTGATCGAGCGGGACAGGTGTCCGCAGATCGTTAACTTCAGGGGATTGGAGTACGAAAGGAAGTTGGGCTTGAGATTTCAAAATCTTGAAGTCTGGAATTGCGATGAGATCATAGCCATTGGCTCGCAGGAGGAGAAAATCTGGATCGTTAGTCAAACAGTATCGTCAAGATCGTGAGATCGATGATCTCGTAGCAATTTGGGGATAAAAGTTGTGCGGGTTTTAAAACGTTCAGGGTGTGCGCAGTCGCGTGGTCATCGCCCAAGGTTACATTTAGAGGGGGATTACCTTTAAATGAGCTAATGCCCGACACTTTGAGCTTTCACAGGAGAGCGAAAGGGTAGGTCGCGAGTGTCATTAAAACCTGCACCGAGAAGTCAAAAGGGCATGTGTTTTAATACAGAATGGAACCATTAAGGTTCCAGAGAGTCATTGACTCAAGAATTGGAGATCCTTTGACCGGGAGGTTGCATAGCCCTACAAGGGAGTAAGGGAGTTGCATCAGGTGGTATTAGAGAGGATTTTGAATTTGTTTACAGACAACAGACAAAAGGAGAAAAGAGTTAAATTGATATCATTTGTGGTATCAAGAATTTGATTTCTGTTTGTAGGTGACGCAGTGAAATCATGCCACCCAGAAGGCGTAGAGCGAATGCAGAAATGGAAGAAGAAATGAGGTGACTTCGAATGAGACTGGACACCATGGAAACAACGCAGAGGAGAGCACCAGACGCTGGATATATCAGTGAAGCTAAGAGTGAAGAAGAAGAGGTCAAAGAAAATGTAGCAGAGGATGTTGCATAAGATCGCTTAATAAAAGTTGTTTCAAAGATAGGAGCTAGAGAAAGAATAGAGGTACCAATGTATGAAGGCAATTTAGAAGTTGAAGAATTGTTAGATTGGGTACGTTCTATGGACAAATACTCTGATTACGAAGATATATAAGAAGACAAGAGGGTGAAGCATGCAGTGACAATACTGAAAGGTCATACAACGCTATGGTGGGATGAACTGCAAGTTGAACGCAGGAGAAATGGTAAGCAGAAAATTAAAATTTGGGATAGGATGGTAGCTAAATTGAAAGCCAAATTTATCCCAACGGACTATCAAATCAATCTATTCAAAAGATTTCAAAACCTAAGACATAAAATCTTATTAGTGAAGGAGTACACTAAGGAATTTTACAGACTGAACATCAGGGCTGGACAGAAAGAAAATGAGGATGAAAATACAGCTAGATATATCAATGGGTTGAGATATGAAATCCAAGAGGAGATTAGCATGATGTCGATTAGTATAGTCGAGGATGCTTATCAAACAGCCTTAAAATCTGAATAGAAATTAGCCAGGAAACAAAGCCAACGAAGCAGAGGAGGAAACTCAAGTAGAGGTAAGGGAACCACCAGAGAGAAGTTCCAGAAGCAGAAGCAGAAGATGACAAACAACATAGTCACCATGAGAAAGGTGGAAGTTCTAAGGAAGGACAACATGGTGGAAGAAGATCTTTTTCCAGAGGAAAAGGAAGAGGAAGAGCAAGAGGAGGCGTAGTTAGATGCTACACCTGTGGAAAGCAAGGGCACAAGTCTTGGGAATGTCTCGAGAGAAAGAACGAAGGAGGAGGTGAAACACACATTTTTGAAGCACATAATCACGTGGAAGAAAAAGCAACAGAAGGAGGAAAGAACCTCATGATGAGGAAGATTTTTCTTAAACCAGAGAAGGAGATGGAGGAACCAGTTCAACGAACAAGTCTGTTCATAAATTCTTGCAAGACGAAAGACAGAGTTTGCAAGGTGATCATAGACAGTGGGAGCACTAACAATCTAGTATCCACAGATATGGTGGAGAAACTAGAGCTGAAGACAACTGCACATCCAAACCCATACAAGGTATCATGGTTGTAGAAAGGACATCAAGTAATGGTAATTCAATAATGCCAAGTTGAATTTAAAATAGGAGGTTATAGAGATGAAATATTATGTGATGTAATTCCTATGGATGTATGTCATATTTTATTGGGGAGACCATGGTAGTTTGACAAAAAAGTTATTCATGATGGGAGAAAGAATACTTATACCCTAGAGAAGAACAGTAGGACACATATGTTTTTACCCATAGAAGACAAAGAGAAAAAGAGGGAAGCTAGTTCAAGCATACTTCTCATGAGTGGGAAGGAACTCTTGAATGAAGTCAAGAAGGAGAAAGAAATGCAATTTTTTGTAGTGAGGAAACCTAGAGTTATCCTTACAAATACTTATGTGGAAGATTTGCCTATAGAAATCCAGGAACTATTACAAAACTTTGTTGACATAGTAGTGGATGAGTTACCTCGCTCATTGCCACCCATTAGGAGTATAAGCCATCATATTGACCTTATTCCAAGAGCTAGTTTACCAAACAAAGCAACTTATAGGTTGACGCCTAGAGAGATTGAGGAAGTCAAAAATCAAGTCCAAGAGTTGTTGGATAAAGGTTTAGTCAGGGAAAGCCTAAGCCCATGCGTAATACCAACCATGTTAAGTCCAAAGAAGGATGGAGGATGGAGAATGTGTACATATTCCTAAGCCATCAACAAGATAACCATTAGGTACAGATTTCCTTTATCGAGGATGGATGATTTGATGGATTGTTTGAGTGGAGCAAGCTATTTTTCCAAGATAGACTTGAAGAGTGGATATCATCAAATAAGAATGAGAGAGGGAGATGAATGGAAAACAACATTCAAGACAAATGAAGGATTGTTTGAATGGTTGGTCATGCCGTTTGGGTTAACAAATGCACCGAGCAAATTTATGAGATTGATGAATGAAGTATTGAAAGACTTCATAGGGAAATTTTTCATAGTATATCTGGATGACATACTAATCTTCAATAAGGCAAAGGGATAACACTTAAGACATTTGACATCAGTGATGGAAAAGTTGCAGCAAGAGAAGTTGCCGATAAATCTGAAGAAAAGTTCTTTTTATGAAGAAGGAACTCATATATTTGGGTTTCGTGATCTCTTCAAATGAATTGAAGATGGATCCGGAAAASGTGAGAGAAATCAGAGAATGGCCATCACCAAGCAACATATTTGAGGTAAGAAGTTTTCATGGGTTAGCAAGATTTTATAGAAAGTTTATCAGAAATTTCAGTGGTATATGTGCACCCATGTTGGACACTGTGAAGAAGAAACACAAGTCCTTTAGTTGGACAGAGGAAACTGAAAAAGGTTTCAAAGTGTTGAAGGAGAAGATCACAAAACAACAATTCTTGTCTTACCRGATTTTGGAAAAACATTTAAGGTGAGATGTGATGCGAGTGGATTARCTATTGGAGYAGTCTTGAGTCAGGATAATAGGCCAGTTRCTTATTTAAGTGAGAAGCTGAATGACGCAAAGAAGAATTATTTCATGCATGACAAAGAATTTTATGCAGTGATTCAAGCTTTGAAGAAGTGGAGACACTATCTAATTCCTAAAKAATTTGTCTTGTACARTGATRACCAAGATTTGCAGTTTATTACTAGGCAAGAAAAGTTGAATCAGAAACATGCAAAATGGGTAGAATTTATGCAAAATTTTACTTTTGTTACTAAACACATTGTTGGAACTGCTAACAAAGTTGCAGATGCTTTGAGCAGAAGGAGTTTGATTGTACAGGAATTCCAAGTGGAGACCTTAGGGTTTCAACACCTCAAGGAGATGTATAAAGAGGATGCAAATTTTAAGGAAGCTTATGAGGCATGCAATAATCCTTTGTTGGGAGACAAAAGCCCATGGACTGAATATTTGATCCAGGATGGATTACTTTTCAAGGGAAGCCAATTGTGCATACCGAAATGCTCAATGAGAGATAATTTGTTGAAGGAGAAACACAGTGGAGGTTTCGCTGGACATTTTGGTCACGATAAGACATTTGCATAGTTGAGTAATTCATATTATTGGCCGAGCATGAGGGCAGAGGTGAAAAAGTTTGTGAACAAATGCATAATTTGTCAATATGCAAAAGGAAGACAACAAAACACCGGTTTGTATCAACCATTATTGATTCTAGAAAGGTTGTGGGATGAAATCAATATGGATTTTGTTTTGGGATTGCCTAGAACTTAAAAAGGGAGCGATTCCATATTTGTTGTGGTGGACAGATTTTAAAAAATGGCACATTTCACACCATGCCAGAAAACAAACGATGCTACACACATAGCGAATTTGTTTTTCAGAGAATTAGTGAGACTACATGGATTGTCGAGGAGAATAGTCTCAGACAAGGACACCAAATTTGTAGGACATTTTTAGAGGACCCTATGGAAAAGGCTAGGGATGAACTTATCCTTTAGTTTATCATATCACCCTCAAACAGATGGACAGACTAAAGTAGTAAACACGAGTCTGGGAAAATTTTTAATAAGTTTATTCACTGAGCAAGGTCGTCAATGGGATCAGAGTCTGGCACAAACATAATTTTCATTCAACAATTCAATGAATAGGAGCACAAGGAAAAGTCCATTTGAAATTGTGTATGGTATACAACCAAGAGGGATTACAGAGTTGAGAGATCTGAATCAATATGAGTTGAGAAGTGTCGGAGCAGAGGATTTTGCAACAAAAATGCAGAAACTCCACGACTAAGTCAGAGAAAAACTACAGAACAACAGCCAGAAATACAAGAGCAGAGTTGATCAAAAGAGGAGAGAAGTTCAATTCGAGGTTGGAGATGAAGTTTTATCTCATTTGAGAAAAGAAAGGTTTTCAAGGGGAATGTATAAAAAGTTGAAGATGAAGAAGATAGGACCATGCAGGATTCTCAGAAAATTCGCAGCCAATGCTTATGAAATGGAATTGCCAGACAATGTTGGGATATCGTCGATATTCAATGTTGCAGACCTGTATCCTTATAGGAGAGATGAGATAGGAGGATCAAATGATGAAAAAAAAGTCCACTGGGAAGAATAATTGCACACAACAGAAAAACCTCAAATGGAGAAAATCATTGAACAACGAGATGGAAAGAAGACCAGGAGAAAGACATATCCTAAATATTTAGTGAAGTGGAAAGATCATCCAATGGAAGATGCAAGTTGGGTCACAGAACCTAATATTTTGAAGCATGGAAAAATAGTGCAGGAGCTCATGGACAGGAGTCCATAAATTTTTTAACCAGAGGAGTATGATGCAGGAGCATTGCCTTCAAAGTTAAAACACAAGTGTGGAGGCAAAGGAACGACATCTCAACAATGACATAATTTCAAATTAGAAATTAACTCAGAATTAAATCGAGTTGTTGTGATATTTTGTAAACAACATTTTAAAAATGTAACTTGTTTGTAAAGTCGTGAAGGACTGTAAGGGATTGCAGATATTGAGTGTTGACCCTTATCTGGCAATAATTGTTAGTTATTGTAATAGGACATAGTAGGTAATCGCTAAGAGTTTGATAGGATAGGGTGCAGACAGGACGAGAGAGCTCGTGGAGCCAATCCTTAGATAGTTTTTCCATTGTTGCATTGTAATGGGACAGACAGAATAGAGAGAAGGAGATAGAGATTAGAGAGATTCGTAGAACGGAGTAGAGTATAAGAAATACTATGTAATTTGTTTTCATGAAGAAATGGAACAGACAGAATTGTCCCAAATCCTTGGACTGTATTCATTTAATGAGTGATTGAATGAATGTGATATTTTGTGTGTGTATGATTAGTTTCATTTTCGTTCATGTATGATTGTTAGAGAGGTTGACTGTATGAGTTCGTGACGAAACTGGATGAGTTTCAATTGTTTCTCTTATGATACTCGTATGCAAGGTGTGCATCTCGAACACAAGGAGTGCATCGACTGAGTCTCAGAGTGACTCAGAGAAGTTCAGAGAGAACAAAGGAAACATAAACCAGGTGCAAGGTGTGCACAATGTCATGAAATGACCAAGCGCTGAAGAACCCGAACCAGAGGAACGCCAAGTGGGCGAGAAGAATTTATTTTCAATAAATCCTTCTATTTGAGTTATCAAAATCCCGAGAACGCAAGGTGTGCGTGGGAAATCGAAATTCATTTAAGGACACAGCTCATAATGAATAACACTTTCCAGAAGTGTGGATGAGATCCAAGAGTTGAACTCATAGGAGGAGCAAAGGTTGAAAACCTTTGAACACTTAGAAACTCTTCTAAGTCACAGAGAGATCAGAAGCTCAAGAGGGAGGAGTGACAGTGATCGTTGGATCACTGTGTAAAATATCAATAGTCGTTTGATCAGAGTGAAGTGCATGAGCCTTAGTGCTTCGCACACAGAGGAGAGAGAAAACTCACAAGAGTTGAGAACTGAGATTTATGGGGCCCGAAGAGCCGGATATCCAAAATAGAATCTCAGTCGCCCGATCAACAGGAACAGATATGAGCCGTCATATTTTTCGAGGCAAACTCCAAGTGTCAGATCGCCCAAGCAAATATGAGCCGTTAGATATCGTGAGCTCAGGAGGAGGCAGACTCGAGGTTTGAGATTTCCGAAGTCCGAAGGGTCGGAGATCCAAAGGGATATCTCCACCATTTGATTAGCCGAAGCAGATCCGAGCCATCAAATCACCCGAAGTAAATCTCGGGCGTTGGATTACCAAGTAATCTGAACCGTCATATCAGTGGATTCGGGAGATTCGTTTGGAATTTCCTTAGTTTATATTTGAGAATCACGAAGTCTGAAGGGCTAGAGCGAATCTGGACCGTTGGATCTAGGAGGACACGTGTCGACAGGTCGAAAGATCCAGAGGAAGGTGAAGGTCGAAGTGTTGAAACACCCGAAGCCTAAAGAGCCAAGGAGCCGAGAGTCGTCGATCTATAAGTGGACAGTTGTCAATAGATTGCGAGCTCCGAATAAAGTTGTTGTGGAGTTCATTTGAGTGCTGAGGTAACCGAACCCCGAAGACCTTAAGTGATTCAGAGTCATCTGATCTAGGAGAGACGTGGCATAGGTCCATGCACTCCGGGTGAAGTCCCGAAGTAATCCTCGATAGTTAGATCAAGAGGACATCCAACAAAAATCCACATACTTCGCGGGGAGAGGAAAGTTGAGAGTTGAAAAGTCTAAAGTCCAGATACGCGAAGGGATCACAATCGTTGATCCGAGGAGGACACACGTCAGTGGATTAGAGTCTTCGGATAAAATCCAAAGAAGGAAAGATTTGAAGATTGAGAACTTCAAAGCCCAGAATTTCGAAGTGATCAGAACCGTTGATCGAGTGGGACATGTGTCTGCAGATCATTAACTTTGGGGGATTGGAGTACGAAAGGAATCTGCGCTTGAGATTTCAAAATCCTGAAGTCTGTAATTGCGAATAGATCACATCCGCTGGCTCGCAGGAGGAACAGATTTGGATTGTCAGTCAGACAGTATCGTTAAGATCATGAGATCGACGATCCCATAGCAATTTCGGGATAGAAGTTGTGCGGGTTTTAAAACATTGAGGGTGTGCGTAGTCAAGTGGTCATCGCCCGAGGTTACATTAATAGGGGGCTTACCTGAAAAGGAGCTAATGCCCAACACTCTGAGCTTTCACATGAGAGAGAAAGGGTAGGTCACAGGTGTCATTAAAACCTGCACTGAGTAGCCGAAAGGGCATGTGTTTTAATACAAAAGGGAACCATTAAGGTTACAGAGAGTCATTGACTCAAGAATCAGAGATCCTTTGACCGGGAGGTCGCATAGCCCTACAGGGGAGTAGGGGGGTTGCATCACAATTATCTTGACCTAACACGTGAAAATATAGTTATGATAAGTTTATCATCATTCACTCCTTGTATTGATCTGCAAAGTGTTATAGACATAACATCTGGAATATTTTTTATGTCAGGACATGTCTTACTTGTGCCCCATATCGATTGTTTAGCCTTTTTAACTCTCTGATTTTTTATACTAATATTTTCCCATAGGGTGAATATCTCATCTATCAAATCCCATACTTGTCCATCTCTAAATGCCAATTGAAAATAACTATCCACGACTCTAAATATATCACTTCCTTTGCGATTTTTTTCTTTTGTATTTTCATCATCAAGTGGGCATCCTATTTCCATACAACATTGCCTCTGAAACTTGACATCAACATTTGATCTCTCCCCACGACATATTTCAGAAAATTCATTATGGATAAATCTCACCCTTTAAATGAAATTCATAAACATTATTTACTCATTGCCTGTATTATGATCTCATGCCAATAACTTTGCTTATGAATCTATTAAACCAACATAAATTATGCATTTAATTGTCTCAAAAAGAGGATTATTGGGATATTCTTGCATCAATTCTCTTCTAGCCTCTGTAGAATTATTTCTTCTAATCACATAATATTTGTAGTCAAAACATCTTGATCTATCAAATTCTTCCCTCATAGGAAATTCCATTGGGTCAACAAGAACTAGGTAGTCAACCACATGTGCATATGGATTGTACCTAATTAATTCTTTCAAATTATGAATATGCAAGTGATGTGGTTTTCTAATTTGATATTTTTCTTTCCCTTCTATGGGTTTATAAAGTTGTTTCACATTCAACTGAAATGTGTGGTCATCATCAATTAAGTTTGTCGTCCTCATTCTAATTTGAATGGCATTCTGTATTGCTTTCATAATACCATCCTCTAGATCAACACCTGGTGTTATTATTTCTCTGCTACCTTTAGGACTTTCACTATAATACTCTGAGCTAACGATGGCTTCTTGAACATTATCAAAATTTGTTTTCTTCCTCTTATGATTTAAATGTCTAAATAAATGATTTCTTCATAATCAATAGGAAGAGACTCATCATCAACCATCGCTCTTTTGCGTTTAGCTTGTTTATTATTTTTGCGAGAAGGAGTGATAACCTCATTGGGACCAATCTCAACAAAATATTAATTTGGAGTTTCCTCATTTTTAAATGTAACCCTTTTTAGGATTTCTAGAAGGAGGATTTTTCTTTCTTCTTTCATGTTCTTCTTTGTCTACTCTTGCAGGTTCAACCTCTATTACTTTCTATTTCTTTTTCCTTCCTTCTTGTGTCTTTTCAATATGAAAATTGTTGATGACATCCATGATATTATTCTATGTAGAGTAAATCCCCACTAACATATGTGAAAGTCGTTCAGCAAAATCCTGTAAAAATAAAATATAACATTTTCATGTTAAATAAAATTAAAACATAACCATGATACTAAAAATAATAAATGACACAAAATTACAAATTAAAAACTCACATTGCCTTTCTCAATGTCATCAATGATGGAAGCACATAATTATGAAAAACATGCATTATCTTTATAATTGTTCAATTTGAAACAATATCTAAACTTGATATAAGTTCCGCCTTGTTTGACAAGTGCATAAACAATATATGTGGCTGGTACCAAACATATATCTCGCAACAAGCCAAGTGCCTGATAATTTCCTTGCACATGTTCTAATTTGACACAATACATATATATATGATCTCCATTGTTACCTTGCTTGTCTTTAACAAACCAAGAATATTCAAATTTGTTTTCACCTTCCACAGATTTCCACTCTCTAACATTCTTCATTGCTCTTGATAGCTCATGTGTTATGCTATCATTTTGTTGCCTAACATTCATGGAAGTTCCAGTTGCAATTTTGGATGCCATTATTGCAGGTCATGATCCAGATATATTCATAGATAATCTATTTCCAGTCATTTTCCTATAAGATAAAAAATAAAATTAGGCCTTTTACATTATAATAAACTAAAACAAAACATTGAATAAAAAAATAAAAAAAAATAGTTAAAAAAAAAATAAAAAAAATAAAAAAATTGATCCATGGAGTTATTAAGCTTTTGTTGGGACCATGCCTTGGTCGTGGGGCGATGGGACGATGTCCGGCATCACCCTAGCCTTGTCAGCCCCGTGGGCGTGCCCACGGCTTAGCCACGAGGCTGGTCGGGCTAGGGCGATGTCAGGCATCCCCGTAGCCCCCACAACCAAGCCCTGGGCATTGCCCAGTAACCACAATGGACCAAAACTAAAAACATTTAAGTAAAAACAATAAAAAAGCTAAAAAAATTTACAAAACTATATCTAAATTTGACTTTTTTTTCTTTTTTTTTTTCAAAAAATCTTAAGGATTTTGTTAAAACAATTTTTTAAAAGTGGAGATGTTTTTAGAAAAAATTAGAAAACATCTAAAAAAATTTAAGTTTTTTAATTTTCGCACACAAAATTATTATGTGATTCAAAGATGATCTTATAATTGTTGTTTTGGTAAATGGTAATAATTTAAAAAATAACTAACCTCTGAAATGTTAGATTCTCCTCGGATGTCTTCTCAATGTTTCTCCCTTGTAGCTTGCTCCAAATCCTTTAACGAATATTGTCCAAGATATCACACAACGAAAAAAGATAAAAAGACTGTGTATATAACACAGATGGTATAAATTATTGTTAGTATAATGAATGTGGGATAAATAAAAATTAGGTATGTTGTTTACATATATACCTAAAATTTTATGGATATTCGCTATGTTTAATGAATGTGGGATAAATAAATAAACATGAGAAATATTATATTTAACATGTAAATAACGAAATAAAAGAGTAAAAGGTGTTATTAATTTTTAAGGGAAAAAATTGGGGGGAAATTTTGGAGGGAAAAATTTGAGGGGGGAATTTTGGAGGGAATATTTTGGGGGAAATTTTTTTTGAGGGGGAGGGGGATTTAGACGGAAAATATCATTATGCAAGTTATAAGAATATCATTGGGAGGGTGAGAATTTGTATCATTCTATGTTCTTAGAGAGAATGGATGGCTTCGTCAGATAAATAAGATTTTATTTCTGAGACGTCAGCAAATTGTTCGCATACCTCTTATGTTGGGACTAGGAAATGCGATAGGAATGCTTGTAATGCAAATGAGCCATCGTATTTTTCAGCTAGTCATAATTTTGATGATAGTGCAAGCAATTTTATTCAACGTGTTCCACATGAAAGTCCTAAATCAGAGGACTTTGAAGGAACTGATGATGAAGAGGAGGAATATGATGGTGATAAATCTATTCACCAGTTTAATAGTAATGAAAATAATCAAAATGTAGGTCAAAGTGGAGACTATGATCAAAATGATTGGGATGAAATTTTTCCTCCAAGTGAGGAGTTTCAGGGTCTTGATAAAGATTTCCAAGGCACCAATGAATATTATGGAGAATTTCCCTCAAGAGGAAATTTTAAAAGCAGTGAAGATAATTATGACAATGGTGGACACTCTTTCCCGAGTGGGGAATTTAAAGACGTCAATGTTGGTAATGATGAACTTTCTCCAAGTGAGAATTTTGAAGGTACTGATGAAGATTTTCCTCCAAGTGAGGATTTTCAAGGCACAAATGAGGATGATGAAGAATTCCCCCCAAGTGGGAATTTTAAAAGTAATGATGGCGATTATGGCATTGCTGGACAGTCTTTCCTGAATGAGGAATTTAAAAGAAGCAATGTTGGTGATGATAATTTTTCTCCAAGTGAAGATTTTCGAGGTACCAATCGGGATAATGAATATTTTCCTCCAAGTGAGGATTTTCAAGCTAGTAACGAAGATAATGAAGAATATCTCTCAAGTGGGGATTTTTAAAGTAGTGAAGATGATTACATCATTGGTGGACACTCTTTCCCGAGTGATAAATTAAAAGACAACAATGTTGATGACGTTGATTTTCCTCCAAGTGAGGATTTTCAAGATACTAATGAATATTTTCAAGGCACTAAGCAGGATGGTGAAAAGTTTCACTCAAGTGGGGATTTTGAAAGCAATGAAGATGATTATGTCAATGGTGGACATAATGTTGATGATTTTCCTTCAAATGAGGATTTTCATGTTAGCTTTTATAGCTCGGGAGGTACTTTGCATGTTTGTCTTGTATGTGGAAGTAACCTTGTACTTACACTACTGGACATTTGACTTTGTAATGGGTTTTTATAAAGTTGTAATAAAGTGGTTCTTTTATGCAAGTGACTTTTTATAAAGTGTACCTTCTAATATTAAAGTGACTTTATTTCATAAAGTGCATTTATGTTATAAAGTAAAATTGTACTTTAATATTTTGAGTGATTTATTTTGGAGGGAATGAGTCATGTCCCTTGATCATGTAAAGGCAAGATTAGATCATGGCCTTTGGATTTAGGGATGGGGAAGGTGAAAAGACACTTGTGGGGAAGGTGAAAAGACACTTGGAAGGTGAAAGGTCATTTTCGAATTATAAGAGAATGTATTGGGTAGTGTGCAAGACACAATAAGAAGAGAACATTGAGAGATTTCCGAGAGAGATTTGAGGAAAGGAAAGGTTAGCAAGCTGGGCACATTTTCCAAGGGAGATTGGACACATTTTCCAAGGTGATTTTTTGTTTAGAAGTGGCTGAAATTTATTATTTTAGGGAGGTCGTACTGTACGGATCTGTATAGTCTATAAAACAAGGAAGAGGGCATGTTTTCTGAGGCATATTGTGGACACAAAAATCGAGGGTGTTTGGAGTGTTTCTTGCTACAGAAGGGGTCGTACAGTTCTCTCTGTACAACTACTTTTTTGCACGTTTTTTGAGGTGTTGTCTAGCAAAGGAGGGTCGTACAACAATAGGGATTTGGCACAAATTTCTAGGCAAAAAGTTGTGGGACTGTTGGGTGTTGTTAGAGGTATTCTTTTGCTGGAAATTGTAATGTTGTTGTTGATATACTTTCTTGAAGCTAATAAAATCTCTCTCTCTCTCTCTCTCTCTCTCTCTCTCTCTCTCTCTTTGGGTTTCCCCACATTGCGGTTTTCCCTGGTTGGTTGCCTAAATTTTTGAGTATTACATGGATCTATGGTTGTTGTTCATTGTGTTTATTCCGTTGAAAAAGTGCTTGGCAATGTGTATTTTTGCTCATAATATTTTTTGAATGTGGGTTTATACATTTCAGAGTTCATAGATGATAGATATATCTAGGTTGTTAAGTGTGACAGAATTTAGTGCATGTTGATTTTGTCATTAAATTTCTACATTTCAAGGTACTGATACGATGATGGAAAATTTTCTCCAAGTGAGAATCTTAATGGAATTGACAGTCTTATGGGTGATGATGATTTTCCTTCAAATGAATATTTTCATGGAAGATCGAGTGACATTGGTTAGGATGGTAATCATGTTTCTAGTGATTTTGATATTCCTCTCATGAACGAGATTATCAATGAAGATGATGGATCTAGGAATGAAGATCATGTTCTCGATCATTCAGCTGCAACAAATCAAGGTGATCGATATTCTTTAGTTCAGTCTCCTGACAATTTTTTGCTTGATATTCCTTCTGGTGATAAGGAAACTCCTTCTAGTGAGGATGATGAAATAGTGGAGACATTGCAAAGAAACAATGTGCCTAGGACCAGGACTGGACCTTTTTATATCAATCCAAATCATTCTAGTTATACAAGGTCTAGGAAAGAATTTGTCACTAAATCAATTTCCATAAGTGAATTGATTTCAAGTGAATGTTGTCAAAAGAATTGTTTGAAAAGCATGGACTACATGTATTCCTTGAATAAAAGGAAGACATATTTGTCAATGAATAAGAGCATGCAAAATTCATATTTTATGGGGTGCATGATATCCACCAATACATGATACAATTATCGCATTGGGAATATTTTACTTTGCAAAAAAAATTTCAAAAAAAATCACTCAATTGATAATCTTCGTCTATCAAGAATCTAGACAAGGTTGGAAAAAGATCCTTCATTTTATTCAAAGGTACATTATGGACAAGAGAGTGGGCCATTGACAAACACTACATTGTCATGGATACCTGAATTTTTTTCCAAACATAGAGAGTGTATGCCAGATAGAGACACAATACATATTCCAGATAATTTCTCAAGGAGGGAAATCTACAACTTGTACAAAGGATATGCTGAAGGTGTTGAAGAAAACGGTAATTTTAATACATATGCATATTTTACAAGAATATGGAAGAAACAATTCAAAAATGCATGTATTCTTAAGAAGTCAAGGATGGGGATTTGCAGTATATGTGCTATTCTTAAATAAAAAAGAGATAAATTTGAAGGGGCGGAAAGAGGTATGTATTTACTATTTTTTTTTTTTTTTTTAAATTGAATTATGAAACATATGATCAATATTTTTATTTTATGTCGTGCAGATTCCATAGCCAAATCACTTCAAGAACATCGGAATCAACAATCAAGTGAAAGGCAAAAGTTGTACAAACATCGGAAGAAGTTTTATGATGCTCCAAACAAATATTTAGGTATGATAATTGATGGCATGGACAAGAAGAAAACACGTCTACTAGATTTTGTCCATACACCAAAAATATTACAAGAGAATTCCATTCAGTGTCACTTGGTTGGTTGTATGGTTTTCAATGGAAAAATGTGTCCAAGAGTTTATTTCATAGCTCCAAATATTCATAATGATGCAAATATGACCATCACCATAATTCATCATGTGCTCACTCACTGGTCTGGAAATCTTCCTCAAGTTCTCTATCTACAGTTGAACAACACTAATCATGAAAATAAAAATCAAATTGTGTTTGGATATCTAAACATGCTTGTTGAAATGAGAATTTTTCAAAGTGTGAAAGTTGGTTTCCTTCATGTTGGACAGACTCATAATCATATTGATCAAATGTTGAGTTGTTTTTCAGTAAAATTGAAGAGGGAAAATGTTGGAATCCTACCATCATTGATTGAATGTATTAAGAATGCATACATTTCAGAGCCTGTTTTTCATATATTAGAAGAAATTGTTGATATACAAAGATTTCTTCAGGGATTGCATCGTGAAGAAAAATGTATTGAGTAGCTTAATGACATTAGCTTCCAACATCAATTTTGTTTCAAAAAAAATGATGGGAAAACACTTATATGGAAAAAACAGTATTCAACTACTATAGAATGGGAGCCTTCATTAGGTTTAGATCATCCAATATTTGCATCAAAGTTATTATTTTTACAATCAGTTGTTAAAATCCATAATGCACGGAGGCATAATACAGATGTAGATTATTCTGAATGTCTAGAAGAAATAAAAAAAGTCCATTAATGATACATGAGTACTTTGATGTTGTTGATTCTATCCGGTGGGAATCTTTTTTCAATAGTCAAAGTGACATAATTTCAAGCTCAACAAATGAAGATACAATGTTGAAGACTCTATTTCATTGGCCACAAAAAATGCCAGATGAATATGAAGAAACAAACATTATTGAAGTTCAACAAGAATCTCAAGGTGCTATTGAGTTTACACAAGCAGAAAAAAAGAGAAATGTATATTGGTTCGCAAAGGTCACGTGCACAATGTGAAGCCATGGAAGACCTTTACAAGGGTTCAATACAAGATATTAAGGAGGGTAGCATTCTGGATTGGAAAGGTTATAAATATTGAGAAATAAAATGATGATGTTATTGCAATTGAAATGCATTGCTATGCAACAAGTACACACACATTCAATGGTGTGTACAAGCCAAAGATGGTGGTTGAGAAACATGTCAATAGAAAGAGAAAAAGAAATGGTCAAAATACAACTTGTCGTCACACTGACCTTTTAAAATTAGATGATGTTGACATACTCGTTTATGACTTCAATTTGACAAAGAGAGGAACTCTTCGCTCCAAGACAACAGAGATTATCAAGAGGTTGTTGCCACAAGAAATAAATGCAAAATGGGAGTCTATTGAACCTAGTCGTAGATCTAAAAGGCATTTGACCTCTGAAATGTTGGGTATGCATGTAGACTCAGATGGTGCATTCATCGACAATAGAGAAGAGCATGGATCATCTACATCTTCATCGAATCATTCATCTGAAGACAATGTAGACTCTGATGGTATTTCAAAAACCATGAGTTAATCTAAATAAGTGTATGAAACATTTTATGTATTTTTTTTCCATATGATGTTTGTATGGTAATTAGAAATGAGCATTGAACTTACATATGATCTTACATGAAGTTATGAATATTTTTTTTTATGTTTTATGAATAATAATAATGATGATAATCTATTTTTAAGGTCACGGCCAAGCCACAACAAATTGGTGTATGAGACCCCCTTGTTTGTGGGACAAGGGACCCCCTCCACCCAATGATTTGACCGGTAAAGTCTACGAAGGTATACATACCCTACCCCCCTTTGGATTTGAACTCGTAGTCTCTTAAGGGGAAACACATGTTCTTAACCATTAGGCCCACTCAAGTTGTATGTTTTGATTATGGATAATATAATAAAATTTCTTAGCTCATATGTTTTGAATATGGACAATATAATACTTTTAAGAAATCATTCATGTTTCATTCAATGTAACTTGTATTTACTTTTTTATTAAAAGTAAAAAAATTATTAAAAAGTGACGTTGAATTTTTAAAATATATTGTGATATTTGCATGGCATTATGTGTTACTTTGTGCTTTGAGTGATAATAAGATTTAAAAAGTAAACATTTAAAGGTTGATTTTATGATTTTGTTTACAGGTAATGATGAGTTCTTTTACCACTTTATAAAAATGTGTCATTTTCATACCCCAATTTTAGAATGGATGCTACCAGTAGTAGTACTTTTCAATTTGATGGTTGATTTCGATGTTTTGGTTTTAATTGTACCAAGTGCTAAAAATACGATTTCAAATTATCTAAAATTAACGTTTTGAAAAAAAAAAATCAAAAACATATTTTTTTAGGCGTTTATTTTAAAAATTTTCTACGTCACTCTCCGAGTTTTGAAAGCCATGTTTGAAAAATGTTGTAATTTTGACCCCGTTTGAAAAAATGGTGCTACCGATAGCACCACTTTTTGATTTGAGGGTTGATTTTGATGTTTTTAATGCAAAAATATGGATTTTTTGGACCAGAGTTCTCATTTTGAGGTCACAATTATCATTAAGTCGATAACTTTGTTTATTAAGAATCACAATGTAGTACACAAATCTCAAGGCAAGTATCATATATACCAAGGCATATATGCAACTCCCAATGCAAGTACATGAATCCCAATGCAAGATGCTCATTCATAGTGGAAAGTCAACTCTCAATATACAAATCATTAAGTAGTGCATACTAAGTTATATCTTCTAGCAACATCGTAATATCTATTTAATTTTACAATTTTCCTAAATTTTACCATGGTGGGACAAACTTAACCTCTTTTACATGTGACAATTGCTAAGACCAAGAGGTGTTTCCTAGATCACTAAGCTAAAAGCATGTGCTATGATAGATGGTATGAGAAAGTGAATAACTTCATGAGTTGAGTTCATCCACATGAGTGCCTTTAAAGATGAGAAAGCATTTTTAGCATTGAGTTACCATTTCATAGACACTCTTTCTTACATCCCATTTTTTTGTAATTTTCTTTCTTAGTCCATTTTCTTTAGCGATGCATTATTAAGCATGGGAATTGGGGCATTGCTCTCATAACGAGATCACAAAGTTCAAGTTTTATTATTTGACTTTTGTTGCTTTATCCATGAGCTTATAACTCTTAAGACAAGGTTTTTTTCATGGGACTAATAAAGATAGATCTTGATGTATAACATATGATAAAACAACCATGAACGTGAAAAATGAATAATTAGGAAGATCAAAAGTGTTGAGAATAGTTTGGGATATGGACACACTACACCTTCATAAGTCTCTAGTGATACAACTTGACTCGAGTGATGACAACACTTACCTAAAAGAACATTATGTCCTCCATTGTACAAGAAGGAAAATAATAAAATTGTAAGTGTTATAATGTGTTATTAGATAACACCTAATGTTTACCATATTCACAATCATATAAGAAACCATATCACCATCTCTAAGCACAAAATCCATACATGAAATCATAGTAAAGCAACTATGCAAAGTAGTTTTGACGCGCTAAAGGAAGATGAAGCCCCAGAACCAAAAGCAACAGTAGTCAAGGAAGATCCTCCAGCAGACGAAAGCCTTCCGGAATCCACCCCCCCAGAGTCAGTAGCAGCGAGAGAAGTTCGGGCTTCAGGTCCGGAACCCTCTGCCTATGCAAGCCTGGTTGTTACAGTCCCCTCTAGTGGCTCTGGGGGAACTTCTGAACTTGAAGACAGTTCAGCCCCGTCCCCACCCCTAACCCGAGGGCGAAGGACCAACAAAGCACGCAGAGAAAAGGAGGCAACCTCCAACATCTCTTTAGGTTCTCAGAAAAAGCTGGACCCCTACATTAAGGGGAAAACTTCAGCCCCCATGGTATAATGCGTTGCTTCTGTCTATTTCTATGCTCACAATTTGTGAGAATTCACTCATGTACGCAATCTTTGTCATATCATCGAATTAGCTCAAGGAACAAAGAGGATTGGTCTCCCAAGACATTCACAAGAAGGTTGGCAGCACTGTTAGAGGTCACCAATCTTCTTCAAATTTGTAACTTTTTTATTCTGGCTGGCCAGAATGCCGATTAATGCAACATAACCGTTTTCGTCAAAAAAAAAAAAAAAACTATGCAAAGTACCATGACCATCTGTATGAAAGCACAATGTACTATCTGCATGTGCAATGAACCATCTAAAGTGTGTGTGAAGTGAGTTGATATACTATCAATGAGTCCACTGGACTCCATTGGGAAAACTCACTATTAAGCCATCATGTAGCAGATGGATGAAATGAATTTGAGTTCTCAATGACTAAGCAGGAGTGCTCATATCAGATATGAACTAAAACATCATACCACTAGAAAAGTGGCTTTGGTACTAGTTGCCCATAGGTGATCACAATCTCCTCATATCATATGAAGGGGCAACAAGAGACAACATGGATTTGTATGATGGAGGTTAGCGATTATATGAGTTTTCTACACTAATCTCATGACAAGAATGTTCATTATCTTTTCCACCAAGGAAGTCTCACGTAATGATATCCTTAGATAATTGGCTACCCTACACACTCGTAAACACGGTGTGTTTCCAAAAACCTCAAACATTATGGCTAACTGTGAAAACCTACACATTCATATACAAACTAAAAATATGTTTAGCTTAATTTTATAAGTCATGATATACAAACTAAAAATATGTTTAGCTTAATTTTACAAGTCATGTTTTGTTTCGTTGTAGCCAAAGCCATCGCTCTCAAAGCGTAGACGAGCGAGGCGAGGGGAAAAGGCACGGGGAAGAATATGCGGAGAACCGTTCTTAATTGTTTCCGTCCATGTGTGCGAGGTCACGCACTCAAAGTATTCATGTGGGTTGTATTGGACTCTCGTTGAGAGGGAAACGCTAGCCGATATAGATTGGCAAATCTCGTTCTGTTCCCTTGGGGCCACTTGAAAGGGAGACACTTAAACAATATCGTTTATCGTTGGAGGGCGGGACTTATTGGAGACTTTAGGGAGATCTTGGAGCATTTCCCGCCCATTTTCTCGTCAATCTTGGATCGATGGACCTGGTGCCATTTCATGTTTCTTATGGGAGTCAATAGGTATCAAAGCTAAACCCCATGAACCATTGGATTGACCATAGATCAACGGCCCTCATTCCTTTTCGAATTCGTTGGAGACTAGGCCAGCACTAAAAACTCCACAATCCAATCTTGTGTGGACATATAGCGAAGGCTGGTGGGATTCATGTTTGATTTGCGTATGGCTAAGGTATTTGGGAATTCTGCGTGAATCCAAAACATGGAGAGACCCTTTCTTTCAATGGCATTAGTGTAATACCACAAGAACTCCTACATGGAATCCATATCCCCTAGGCACGTATTGGTAGAATCTGTGAACGTGTATTGAGAAGATCAAACAGTGGATGATTTAGAGACTTTGGTAATTAAAGCAATTCGCATTCAGTTGCTCTAGTTAGGGTCGCTTACTTTTTGAGCTCCATGTATAAATTGAAGATACGGAAATTCAGCCCGACTTTTGGCCCAAGCAGTGTAGAAGTATATGTAAGAGACAGCGCAGACTTGTGGCCTTGAGTAATGTGGATATAATAAATTCCATAAGCGTCTTTTTTTAACCTGAGTGGTGTAAATTCCATCGTTTCCGAGTAGTGATAATTTTACTTTCCTAGATACTTTGATATTTGCACCCTGTAACCGCATCACAATCTAAGTTGTGATTTACATTTCCCACTAAAAAATCCGAGTGAATATTGAAAACTGTTGAATATTTTTTATAATTGATAACCTCACCTCTTGAAACCTTAAATCTTTTGACTCAAATAAATTTTAGATATTCTTAATTTGGATTCTTGAATATGATTTCTAGAGCTAAAGAAAGATCTAACATGAAAGTGATGAGAAGACAGTTTAGGGCACATTTAAATAAAATAAGTTCAAAATATATTTAAGTCTTTTTTATGCTGATTAAATTTCCAGGTATTATTTGATTATACATAATGAGAACAGACAATCTAACAGCTTCTAGAGATCAAACTAAATCCATGCTCTCCCTCCCTCCAAAGATATATGTTCATGACAACGTAATACCAATAATCACCATAATGTCATATTGTACATGAATAATCCATCCAGCCCACAAAAGAACTGGAGAATATTGGAGCATATCCTGCTGGCGGTCAGAGAAGCTGGATTTCTCTGTGCAGACCAGCTATGCTATTCCTTCTAGACATTGTTGCATTTACACAACTCATGAGCATCCTCGGAAGCAGCAAGAAAAATAAAATATAGCTCAAATACAGCAACCAGGATAGAAGGATACTTTTGCGGCACTCGAGCTTCAAATATTGCCCAATGGTTCATACATTCCCCTTATAGCCCGTGGTGATCTTGCATGTGAGTAAAATGAAATGGGGATGACCAGAGACAATAAAAATAATTTACTTGTAAAGTCATTGGTTGAGGGAAGACAGAAACTCGCAGAAGATGGACATAAACATTTTTCATAAGAGTGCCGTTACTAGGAGCCCAATGACTTCAAGAATGAATGCACAAAAATGAAAGGAAAAAGGAGTGGGAATAAAGGGTGTTGTCATCATGTTGTGCAATGCAACAAAGATAATTTTTTCCAGTGCAAGAAAAAATGATTAATATAATGCTGAAGATTACAGAAAGCAAAACACTACAGAGAAATGTTACTCATCTTTGCACCTACAGAGGTATTAGAGGGATGTACATGTAATATTTACTGCCCTAGTTATCATATTCAAAGAGCTACTAAAAGATAAAATGGCCTCTTCAAGTTGTATCCACCACCTTCCCTGAAGAAAAGGAAATCCCAGCAAGCAAATACCATTATAAAGAGCATTGATCAATTAGCAAATCCTTATAAAGCACCTGAATATATTTCACACCATTTCTGATAACATAAAAGATAGATGCTTAATATATATCAGCATCTCAACTGGTAAAAGATCAGAAATTACATATGAATCATTGAAAGTACTTTGACACTCTCAACTCATATAACTTTTCCATGTAGGCTGGCAAGCCCCTTGTTTTTCTCTATATATATTTGCACACTCTGCAACTTTTACCTCACTTTTTTAGCAGTTGCAGTCATAACTACATATAATTCAGCGCATGCAGGGCAAGAGATCAAGAACTACTGAGCTTACTATGAAAACCCCCAACTCTAAGGTTGGTGTGTAACAACTCAACAGAATTCTGTAACTCTACAGTTTAGAGCAGCATCTCAGTTCCTCAATTCCACAAGAGATGTCGATAACCAATGACTGCACTCAATGGACAAATTTGCTTCCCAAGACTGGGAACAAAATGGAACCCAGCAACCAAGTTTCATAACACGTTTCTACAGTGTAACACGTATTTTTTCTGCAACTTGTTAAGTCATTCACCCAGTAGCTAAACTTCACCTCACTCAGAATACCTGTCACCCTCCATAATAATGCTCTTTCAAACAGAGATGCATATTCATCATGGCTAGGGAATTAGACAGCGCACCAATGTGAACTTGGCAAAAGCGATCATATCAACAATAGCTGTTAATCAATAATAATATGTATACTCATCCCCGTAGATCACAAACCAGCATTACATAAATTTCGAACCACCATCCTATGATGAAGAATCAATATTCTCAGCTAAACCAATAATGGTGTTGCCTCCAGACAAAAATTGATCTCCATAAAATAATCGGTGAGCTGCCAAATTTCAGCTTCAATATTTGATCGGCCGTACCAAAAACAAGAAAGCAGACTGACATGGAGTATAGCAGCAAGAAAACATCCAACAAGACCCCAACTGTGTGTTCACATTCCATGGCTGAAAGACACTGTTTTCTTTACCAACTGGAAGCATATACCAGTTTCTTTCCTCTATGCGCTTAGGACACTAGCTTGTAGAACTCACAAGGTGGAAACCGAGGGTGGTCTCCTGAACCAATTCCCCCATACCATGCCAGATGCTTGGATTTGGCACCCTGCACAAAAGAAAATTAACATGTAAACCACAGATGTATGCCAGCAAGCAAACTAATCCCAAATTTAATATTAAGAATATCATAGTACCATGCATTAAAAAAAATATATGATCTGCATAAATCAAGCAGTTGGATCACAGCAAAAAGCTAGAAGTTGGAACCAAGAATACCAATAGAAATCTGAATATTGTTATAATAGAAATGACTACTTGAACGACTCCTAAAATACAAACTGAAACACTAAGAAGTCTTAATTACACAGTTGCAACACAGCAAAAAGCTGGAAGTTCGACGCAAGAATACCAACAGAAATCTGAAAATAGTATAAAAGAAATGACTACTTGAATGAATCCTAAAATACAAACTGAAACCACCAAGAGGACTTAAATATTTAACCAGAGATAAAAGCAAAGCTCTTACAAATAGAGATATAGGATTTATCATACCCTTCCTGTCCACCATGGTTTAAAAAGAAATTTAAAAGCAGAACTTTTGTTCATTTTAAACTGCAACAAGTGCACATGAAGTTGCTTCATAAGCTCTTTTGAAACAAACATGTGAACAAGGGTTTTGCCTTTCCAAAGATTTACAGGGAAAAAATTGAAAACAGACAAGGGAATTATAATTTTGCAGAGCACAAGAAATAATTATAGAAACAGAATATGATCCATAATGCTACAAAGTCGAGTTAATATTATAATTAAGTAACATCAGTAAAACTCAACTCCGAGATAACTTTCGGTAACCATGCAATCAACTTAAACTTTAACAAAACTTGATCAATATAAAGGGAAAACACAACTCCAAAACCTAGAGTTCCAGCAAGTTCAAAGATGTAGCAAATTAGTAATAACAAGGAGTAACCTAATTCTAGCAACATATATTCAAATAGCAATAACCAAATCCCCCACCTTATGAATGCTACTACAGTTGAGAAGGAAGAAGAAAAATGTAATACTTAATCCCTCTAATAAAAATAACTTTTTGAAAGCCTGGAAAACCGAAAGAAGTTCTTGAGGAGAAAGATTACTGCAATTTTTATCTGGAATTATAGCAATCTGAAAAGAAAACAGACAAGAAATAATATCACAAAGTACTACCACCATCAAGAGTAACCTAAACGGACTTGAACATAGAAATTGGGGAAGCTTATCTGGATCTGAACCCAAAAGTTTGATAAAGAAACTTGCCAAACAATCAACATTACTACACTCTCGGACCAAGCAATGCTAACAAAGTCAATGCAAAAACATAAAAATCCATAATTGAACAGAAAATAAACCACGGAAAGATACCTACTTGGAGAATTCTTACCAGCCCAAAAAAAATACTTCTGAACTAAGAGCCTGATTTCTGTACTGCAACCCATACTTGCTTCTGCAAAAATGGTCAGGATAGAAGCAGATATCAAAATAATGGAGACCATTCACTAATATCAAACATCTAACTTTGGAAAAAAAGGCTCCCCAAACCTAACAACTTCTGAAAGCATGCAATAGGAACCAGAGGGAAAAGGCAATCACTATAATCATTTATATAGCTCACCTCCTGGCTTCCATACCCTACAACACCACCCCGTTTGGCTGGTTTTGATTCTCCCAAAACCGATGCTCCATCCACCTCCCTTGTTGCAGGAGCTGAAGGCCGCCTCAAAAGTTGCCTATGATTCCCTGTTCAAGAAATGGGTTATGGACCATAGAAATCCCTCAAAACAATAAATTAAGCAGATAGTAATTTCTTAAAAAGTACTTGCTTTTAATTTTAAAGCACAAGTTAATGAACTTCCTGCACCCACAAAACATAATATACCATTCTCTGCAGTTGCAAGTATAGTACGGCCGTTTCCTTGGGCTTCAAAATCTACACCTCCACTTGCCATCACAGTTTCACTTTTCAGTTCTACCTGATTGGATGTCTCACTTTTCAGTTTCATTGAGACTGAAGTATCACTCACATTATCTCCTTGCTGAGAGTTATCCTCCACTGTTCCTTCTGCAAACCCTACCTTTTGTTGAAATGCAGAGCTCTTTTCAATCTTTTCTAATTTGGAAAGACCTTCAGGTCCACTTTGAAATTTTGCAGTTATAAGTGGCTCTGATGATAGTTGAGATGCGTCTGAAACGGAAGAGCCATCAGAACGACGGCGAGGAGTCCACACAGGACGGTCAGGCCTGTCCTTGTTCCTTGTGCGCCTGTCTTGCCTTTCAGTTATATGTGTGTTTTTCTCATCCTGAAAATTCTTGCTATTTACATCACCAAAAGAACTCGGAGAAGCCAAACCAGAACCATGGTCTTTCAAACCACTTCGAAGACTGGGATGTTTAGGTGGTCGTTTATCCTTTTCGTAGCTTGTCAAAAACAATTGATTTTGCTGCTCTGCGTTTGATGATGTCACAGGTAGCTGAAGATCTTTGGTTGAAAGCATACCTCTTCCCATCCTACCACTAGATTCCAAACGCTGATTCTGCTTAAGAGTCAAAGTCCCTGGAGTTCCTTTTCCAGGAGACATTATGCCATGCTGATGCAATGATCCACCGGTCTGTTGTGCAGAAGCAGAACCTTTGACACCAGATGTATGCCGCCTCTGAAGTTGAACACCAATATCAATGCCATTTGGCGAGGATAACCCAGTGGCAGGCCCCTAAAGAATACCAAGGAATAATTAGAATCTGATAACCAAAGGACAACTACACAATATGCAAAAGAAAAGGAATTATGATCATTTTAATGTCATCATAAACTGCAATCAAGATTTGAATTATTCATTGCACACAACCGACAACTCCACAATTAGAAAGATAGCCAGACTCAACTGTACTCACATTTGATAGTTCTTTTTCTCTCTCTTTTGATAGCAGCAATCTTCTCTTTCCAGCTTCCCCGGTTCCATCCCCTCCAGTGGTCATTCCCTCATTGTGCATAACTGCAAAGTTCTCATGTTAGCGCACTCATAAAGCATATAATCTTGAATATGATATTTTCTTGTTCCTACTATTTATAAAGGAGAAACCCGCACAACAAGAACAAACAAATGATTGGGTCAATGGCCTGAATTCAATACAGAACAGACTTCACAGAAACCATGCAATCCGTTCTAAATGATGATACAAAAAAATACGAAGCAGAAGACCGAGAGGCATGAAAATAAATCAAACATAAGAATTTTCCAATTGCACACAATGCAATTGCAAAAAACAAGCCAGATTAAATCAAGACCGAGAGAAGAACAAGGCAAGAACAAAGAAGGTTTAATACACGAAATTATACTCTTGGATCATTACAATCAGAAACCCATCTTTGCCTTAAAACCTGATTGTTAAAATTTGTAAGCAAACATTGTTTACCAGCATTCTCCAGTCACATGGTCAAATTTTGGGTATAAATTTCTGTTTAGGATTGTATGTATTTATTCTGTTTTCTTGCATCGACATTTTCTATATCTATAACCAGTAGCCAGCATTCTCCAAGTCAGAGAAATTTTGGGTATTGTATCTTTGTTTGGTAATTTAATATATTTATCCTGCATTCTTGTATGTATGTTTTGAAAACCTGAGACCCAGTGGCCAGTTATGTAGATTACTTGGTCAAGTGTCTGACCAGTTACATATTTATACATCCTCTGATATGTGATTTCAGCCACCCAATTTCCCATTGTTTCTGAAAGTATTTCTTCACGACCTGATTATGGCTGCCAAACAGCACGATCCCTTCCAAAAGGAATACTGAAAAAATAAAAATATTCTTTGCAAGTCTGATGCCACTGAAGCATACAGAACGATTTTAAATCCACCTTGTTAAAACTTAATATCATCTCTTTATAGACAAGGTACAGAAAATGACTACAATCATTGCAAATCAATGTTTCTAAAATAATCTCTATTATATGTTGAAACCTGGAAATGTTGTGCATAATTTTTTTCAGTTCCTTTCTAATATATATATATATATATATATATATATGAAACACTATCTCAATATCCTTGTGCATAATTTTTTTCAGCTCCTTTCTAATATATATATATATATATATAATGGAAGTAAAATGCATCACGAACTCTACAGAAAACACTCCCCAAAGAATGTGGAAGATATATATCTCCAATTGGTGAAAAGTTTAAAGTAACAATCATTAAAAAAACTCAATCGCATTGTGAATTGCCTCTCTGCAAACAAAATTCAACTAACAGATCGGAGCCTCCAATGGAGAAACTCATAGAATTAGCTATAAATTATATATTTAACTGTTGATCCATGTTGCCACAAAACTAGGCAGAAAAATGAACCTAGTCACAAAACACCTAGAAATTGGGTCATATGGAAGTTTCCACTGTTAACATGTCTGTTTGTATTATGCCCTAAAAAATTAATGATAAGAGGCCCCTATATATGCAATCTTCTGAGCAGGTATTGCTTAAAATCAGGTTAAAAATAACATTAAATACTGCAATTTTGCATTCTCAACTGCCTCCCTCGCTCCAATAAATCAGATTTAGTCTCCAGGGAACTGTACCAGCAATCAAGTTTTTGAACATGTCCCAGAAAATTTTGGTGGATAGCTCCCACCAATGCTCTGTGCCTATAAGAAGTCATGATGTTTCTAATAGCTGTTCCTCCTCTCAGCTCTGAATTAGTGAGAATCTTTATGACCTTACCCCATTCTTTCTTTGAAACAGCTTCCCTAATCATTGTTGTACAGCATTATATGTGGGTCAACATTAACAACAACATATGTTTCCATTTACTTTAACCTTGCAGAAATGTGTAAAATATCAGGCTCATACCCAATAGAGGCACCTTACACGTTGTAAGATGAGTAGACCTCTGATAATTCATTGAGGAAAAGAGTTTGTTACAACGCATGCCAAATTACTGGTATCAGGGTATTCCTTCTTTAAGTTGATTATTTCAACGTGCACCAATGTTATGTATCATGTTTCTAATGAACGCCATAGACAAGCATCACATGCATATTGGAAGTATATTATTTATATAGATATAAGCATGCAGAAACCCACAAATACAATATATGAATATGGAATCCAGAAACACTACAGATCCACACACACACATTTAGAATTTCAGATTAATAAAACCTATCTGACCTAGGACTCATTAATCGTGCCATAACTTGGTCCTATATTCCAGGATCTTTATTACTAGTCTAACTAATTTTCTAACGCCATCAGTTGACAATAAACTCTGCTGTGAAGTTCTATTTAAAATTTATGGTCTATTTGTTAGAGCCAAAGTTTCTCAGAATTCATATTCATTTTTTGATTTCAATGTTATTGCACATTCTATATGGTCTACTCTCCTAAGGAGTTTTAGGTGTTCTTCCTATCTTGCTGAGTTAACCTGCATCCAATTCATATGGCTTACAACTTAGTTGTAAAATGGCATCAGTTTTTCAGCTAATGTGCTCCTTAACAACTCATTTACCATTTCCTGCCATTTTTCTCTCATTTTTCATTTCCTGCCATTTCCAGTTTATGTGATCTTAGACAGCTGGCAGTTAACCAATGATCTTCAATGTGTCCAAGAGCTCTTTATCAGATTACCACCTCTACTTCCCGGGGAATGAGAATGAGATCACTGCAACTTACACATATTTGGGGGTGCAGTTCTCAGGCCCACGGTTTAGTAACTAGTATAAGGCATGTTTTTTCAGCCCTGGCTCAGGTCCCCTTTCCTTGCTCAAGAGACAGTATTTACTATTCCCAGCTACACTTTCAGGACAACTTGTCCAATATGCACTTCTTTTGACACGATCATCATACCAGCTTTCATTTATGGTTCCATGATCTAGGGGCCTAGCTTGTCATCTAATTGGGATAGGATTGAGAGAGTTAAAACTACCCAAGAATATGATTCATTGCAAATGGACAATTCCTCTAGCCATCATCCAAGCAAAGTTTGGGGCCCATCCTTGGCTCCTCAAAACTGTTGGACAGTTGGTTGTCATTGATGTCAACCCTTCGAAACGTCTGGAAGCCCTAGAGATGTGGTTGAGATAGATGGATAGTTAGTTGTCATTGATGGAGTGGTTGATGTCAGCATTTTGTTAGGTGCATTTGATGAAGTCTACATGTAACCCCGAAGGTATGGTCATGGAACCCACAGTTGATCGAGGAATAAAGACATGAAAGTCGGTGTATTTGCAAGTAAGACTATCATAGATGGATAGTACGCATCATGTCATTTCCAGTGATAGGTGATACATCACGTGGCTCCTTACGGTCGAGATATGGATTTGTAAAGATTGGAGGACCCTCATGAATAATCTAGAATCTCCTAAAAGGTCAACAAGAAGTCAATTATTCTAGAAGCCTCTAGAAAGTCTTCAAGAGGTTTGCTAGTCAAAGTGGTTGCAACAAGTTAATTATGGGTAAAGTAGTTGTAACAAAGAAATTACGAGTTTACTAATTATGGGTAAAGTAGTTGTAACGAAGAAATTACGAGTTTACTAATTATGGGTAAAGTAGTTGTAACAAAGAAATTACGAGTTTACTAATTATGGGTAAAGTAGTTGTAACAAAGAAATTATGGGTAAAGTAGTTGCAACAAGAGAGTACAGGTTGACCATAAAATTAAGAAAAAGGGTAAAACAGTTATGACCCTAAAATTAGTGGCATATTGGTGGCATGGCTTAGTAATATTTTGGAGATTATGGTTTATGCTTGATGCATATCTTGAGAGTTTTGGTACTTGTTTAGTACATGGTTTATGGCATATCTTGTGGTACATGTGTGAAGCATGTCATATGGTACATGTTTGAGGCAGTTTGGTTGAGTTGTATTGTTGAAGATATTGGTACAAGCTGAGGCTGCATAACAGTGAGGGTTTGATACATGGTTGATGTGATAGTTCATTAGACTTGTTTCGTAGATGGTATGGCATATGCTTAAGGCATATCTTGGAGGCCCCTTTTGGTCTATAGTTGCATATGGTTGAGGTTCATGCTTTGGTTTTATGCTTGAGACATATCCTTGGTACATTGTATATGGTTGTTATGGTTCATTGTTAGAGGCACATCTTTGTGATATTGGAATATACTTGAGGCATATACTTGGTGTATGATCTTGGTTGATTATGATGCATGCTTGAGGTTTTGGTTTATACATTGATGCATATGTTGGTACACAGTTGATGATCGATGTACATGGTTGATAGTTGAGGTACATGGTACAGGTGTTGGTGCATGGTTGATGCACTTGTTATCGTACAGATTTTGGTACATAGTTGATGCTTGGTAGGGTACAGGTTGATGGTTTGGTACATGCTTGGTCGAGGCATGTGTTAGTGATGTTGGACATCTAGTTGAGAGGTGTCCTTGCTATATGATCCTTGTGAGAGGATTTGGTTGAGTATCAGTGACTGTGACAGGTTGGTCGGTGACAGGTTGATAGTGACAGTGGCAGTGACGGTGACAGTGATTGTGGTAGTGCCAGTGGATCTACACTTATATTTCAGGGCGGTAGGATGGGTCAAGGAAAGGGGGTTGGTGACGGAGAACTCAGGGAGTTGGAGCTTCCTTCACGATGGAGCCCGAGAATCAGGGCGTTGTAGCCTCCTTCTGGTTGGAGCCGGAGAATTCAGGGGGTTGTAGCTTCCTTTTGGTTGGAGCCTGTAAATAGGGGGTCGTAGCCTCCTTAATGTTGCAACTGGAGAATTGGGAAGTTGGTGCTTCTTATTCTTTGATGTATAAGAAAGCATTCCATGGTTTTCTCCCATTTGGGTTTCCACGTAAATTATGGTGTACTGTGTATTTGATGTGATGTTGTTGATGTGATTTTGCTTATGTTTATATGCTCATGATATATTGAATAGATGATATAAGATTGAAGTTTATATATTGTGGTTAAAAGTGGTAAAAGTGCTCATACTGATTCACCCCCCCTCTCAGTATTGCAACAAAAACTATCTTCAAAGTTGTCTCCTTCCTCCAAAAGCTCTGGACTTTGAGATACTCATCCTCGGAGAAGGAGAGGTGCCACTCCCTATCTCTTTTCTCTTTAGAGGAGATTGCTTCTGCAGGCCTTTCAAGACAAAGTCGTTCTTGGTTCCTTGAGGCCTTCAATATGTTGGCATCTCCATTAATCGCCAACCCAACATCATTCAAACCCCCGCCAAGGGCCCTAGCCCTAGGGCCCTAGGATGACCTTCTACTTTTAGAAGTTGAAGCAAGCAAGTTATGATCTTATTGCCAAACCTGTGTATAAGCAAAGACATTGGATGCATAGTCTTAGGAACCGTCTTGGCCAGTTTAGAGTGTGCTCTCCCCAACTTCGGATTTAGACAATCATCACATCCAATGGCTAGAGAGGATTCATCGACTATGTCACTTGCGGGAGGATGAGTCAAAGGAGCACCTCATCTTCAAATGTCCCATTTACTATAAGATTAGAGGGAGATACCACTGCTTTTACCGAAGATCGAGGTGTTCTCTCACGACTTTCTTCCTCTATCGAGACAATATATGCCTTGATCTTTCTATGAGGCAGGTGTTAGGACATGAATCTGAATACTCCACTAGAAGGATCATTTTTTTCTTTTGTTCCTTCTACCAACTACAACAAGAAAAACTCAAAGACCCATGATACTTCTGACATTGGATCAGTGAACCACAAACCTCATCTCAATCCTCGGCTTTTGAAAAGTTCCAGTTCTCGATCTCATTACAAATCTCACCTCAACACTCAGCACAAGAGGGTTGATTGGCCCCCACCTTCAAGACACCTGTTTTTCATCGCAAATTCTTTCCCACAACCTCGACAAACATAAGCATTGTATTACTACTCAAGAAAGGGACTTATATCCAATACATCACTCTACTCTTTGTCATCCCAAAGGAATGACCCTCCATGATCTTTAAAGATCATGAACCAATACGGTGATAAGACATGGATCAAGTGTCATGAATACCTAGAATAGGAAGATCACTGGATCACTTAACCACAAGATAGATTGGTGATCCTATGATAACTTAAGTACAAAAGCACAATAAAATCACATGTGTCTAGACTCTATAGTACATTCGATCAAGTTGTTCTTAAGAAACACCTAATGTCTAATATTTTAACAACCCCCCTTGAGAACAACTTCGGATAGGATGAAGTCTATACAAAATGACATCAAAGCAGGAAGAAAACATTACACCTATCTCCCCTTAATGACAACTTTCTTCACACCTTACATAGTCTAAAGATGAAGAAACTTGGCTTCTATTAGGGGCTTTGTGAAGATGTCAACAACCTAATCATATGTGCAGCAAAATGTCATGTCAACAACTTGATCGCGAATAAGTCACTGAATGAAGCGCATGTGTATCTCTATGTGCTAAGCATGTTAATGCTACACTAGATTTTGAGCATGTTGGATGGCACTCTCATTGTCACAACATATAGTGGTCACCTATCCCCCCTTAATGACAACTTCCTTCACACCTAGCATAGGCTAAAGATGAATAAACTTGGCTTCTATTAGGGGTTTCGTGAAGATGTCAACAACCTAATCATATGTGTAACGAAATGTCATATTAACAACCTAATCATGAATAAGTTGCCATATGAAGTGCATGTGTATCTTTATGTGCCAAGTGTGTTAATGCTACACTAGATGTTGATCATGTTGGAAAGCAAACTCAAAAAAGGCTCTGTCAAAGCCAAAGGATTCACTGGCATGATCAAACCACTACTCTATACTCTACCTCAGCTCAAGAAAGAGAAATGGTACATTGTTTCTAGCATACCCAAGTAACTAAACCTTAGCCAAGATTGTATACATAACTTGCAATAGACCTCTAATCATCAAGGTCACCAACCCAATTAAAACTTGTGAAACCAACCAAAACAATATAAACCTCTAAACTATATTGTAAGCCAAACTAATATGTACCTCGAATGTACTAAAGTATTCACTTTGCTACTTTTTAGCAGCTCTCATGAGGATCGTGCATAATGTGAGACACTATACCAACAACAAAAGAAATGTTTGTTCGAGTATGAATTAAGTACAACAAACTGCCAACTAATCGTTTGTACAAAGTGACATCCCCCTAAGGTGTGGAAAAGTTAGCAAACAACTTAACTCTAGACTAAAAAGGGGTTGGGGCTGGTCTAGAGTTCTCCATGTAAAATTGTGAAACAAATCCAAGGCATACTTAGGTTGTGAAAGGGAAATCCCTTCCTTCATCTGCAAAACTTAAAGGCCAAGAAAATAATGTGGGTGCCTTGAGTCTGTCATCTCGAATTGGTTCCTAAGATGGGACTTCACATGGATGATCAAATGAGATCATCAACACACAAAACATGACATTTCCTTAAGCTATTAAATGTTGAGGATCATGTGGATCCTTGATTAAACCATGCGGAAAACACACTATAGTTTTGTTGGCACCAAAATGCATTGTCTTATATGGAGAGAAGATTGCAAGAAAGATTAGAAGCATAAAATACATTGTTAAAAACAACATCGTCTAAGGAATAGTCCCTGACCCTACAACTCCTAAGGACCTATTATCACAAACATAAATAAGTTTGGTGTTACAATCATCAAGTGGAGAAAATATGGCTTTTAAGTTTTATCCTTATATGATCAGAGGTCCTTGAATCTAAAATCCACTCAATTGTAGATGAAGTTTCAACATTGAAGCTGCAAGCACAAAAAGAAATGGCATGAGCTTTAGAAGAGGAATGAGAAATAAGTTCAAATTTGATACTATGACGCTTCATGGTTGCCTCCAACACTTGCTTCTTCCTCCATCAACGTGATTCTAGGTGGTCATCTCATCCACAAAGTAACAATGTTTTCCACTGTTATTTCCCTTGGGATTTGCTCCTTATTCATCTAATAATCAAATTTCTTCATAACATAATCTACAAGCAAAGTCTCAAGTCTTAAACCTTGAGATGTAGTCTTCAATGTGATCAAAGTTAGCAGGATCCAAAGCAATAAGTTTATTCTTAAGCTTATGAGATCGGATTTTGTTCTATTTACCAAATAACTTCTCAAACTTGGTACAAGATTCATCTTCTTTGTCAATCCCTTTAAACTTGAATTTTTCGAAGATTGTCATAGCAAGGAGTCCAAAAGCTTTATTGTTTTTGTTATCCCAATTGGCTCTCTTTAACGGATCCAAAGGTACAATTTCTACTCCTAATGTAATCTTGAGCAATTCCTTACTTCTTAACGGATCTTCCATGAGTTATATTTA
Organism: Picea engelmannii; assembly: GCA_009831015.1. Classification (NCBI taxonomy): domain Eukaryota; kingdom Viridiplantae; phylum Streptophyta; class Pinopsida; order Pinales; family Pinaceae; genus Picea; species Picea engelmannii. The sequence continues at coordinate 231,243 of ML782012.1, read as the reverse complement.
GTATTTGTTAAGTTGTTTTAATTTAGATTTACCCATAATGAATAATAGAAATCAAATGTCTATAAAAACAATAACTCACCGCACCAATGCAAAGTACATGAAAAATAGTGCACTTACAAAAAAAGGCACTCAAAAAGGTAGTTGAATGATCCTAATATGCACTTCAAAAGTTCAAAAAATGGGATTTAGGGAGGGGTTTTTGAGAAAACTAAGAAACAACAAGCATGAAACGATGAAATCTCCAAAAAACAATTGCACCAATGGTTCTCTTAGCATTAGTCGAGGTTGATACTTCGTCATATAGGTCAAAAGATTCATTCTTATTCAATCAAGGCAAGGCAGGAGAGAAGGCATCCTCTCAATGAAAGAGAGAAGGCATGTCAAGAAGGAGAGAGACCTTTGAAGGCATCCTTTGTCCTTTCAAGGCTTTGTTTTTTTCTTTATATACCCCTCTCTAGTCTAGCTAGTATGGAAGATAGATAAGGTGAGAGAAATAGAGATACATCATAAGATATAGATATAGAGAAAGAGTGGCATAACATATAACTTCATAATACCCCCTCCCTTGTATCCCTTAGTCGTCTAGCTAGTAATGGGATAAGGTAACAAAGAGAATGAGATAAGAAAAGGATATAGAGAGCTATATGAGGAGGAAGCATGCCTGGCTTTCAATTTACCAATGTTACACCTTACCTTACTTCTTTACGCCTTTCAATTTACCAATGTTACGGCTTACCATACTTCCAAGCAAGCTCTTATTTCTTTGGCATAAATTTATTACTTTTTATACTTCTTATTTAGAAGGAAACAAGGAAGTCAACAAACTCTAGATGTATAATGGAAAAGAGAATCATTGATCATTTGACTTATCAGTGAGCTCATTGGATATGGCATAGAGAATGAGAAAACACAAACTCTACAAAAACCTGCACCGAAATGAGCAAGCTCATGGATATGGCGTAAAGAATGAGCAAACACGCACTCTACAAAGGCTTGCACTTAAATGAGCAAGCTCACTAGATATGGGGTAGAGAATGAGAAAAACCACACTGAAAACAAACTCATAATGAGAAAGTTATAGCCATTTACAAATCACCTTCAAAATTCCAAGTGCCCACAAAGGACCTACCAAGCTGCTAATATGTTAGAGTTGATTGGGCAAGCAAACATGGTTGCTGACATGGCATTGCTAACATGGCATTGTGATAATTCGGCATTATTTTTGTGGCAGTGAACATATCTTCAATCCACTGAGGTGACAAGTCTACAAGTCCACGAGCCGAAGGCCACATGGCAAGTTTATTAAGTGTCATGCAATGGCATGAGCTCCAAAGTTGAGGACAAGAACAATAGTTACAAAAGTGCACAGTTGTGGCAAGAGGCCAAGAGCTAATTTGACGAGGCCTTGTGTAACACCACAATGACATAGAGAATGAGAAAACACACACTCCACAAAAACCCACGCTGAAAACAAACTCATAATGAGAAAGTTATGGCCATTTGAAAATAACCTTCAAAAATCCATGTGCCCCCTGCCAACAAAGAGGGACCTACCAAGGTGATAACATGTTAGAGTTGATTGGGAAAGCAAACATGGTTGTTGACATGGCATTACTAAGGTGGCAAGTGACCTATGGCATTATGTTGATCTTGCACTATTTGTGTGGCAGGGGGCATATCTTCGATCTACTAAGGTGACAAGTCTACATGTCCACAAGACGAAAACCACGTGGCAGGTTTATCAAGGGTCATGTAGTGACATGAGCTCCAAAGTTGAGGACAAGAACAACAATTACAAAGGTGTGCATTCATGTGGCAAGAGGCCAAGAGCTAATCTGACAAGGCCCTATGTAACACCCCAAGAGTGTAGCCTCCAAGGCTAGCAGGGTGTCCAAGTAGAGTAGCATCCTTTGGTAACTACTAATGATAGACAGTCAATGTGGAGGGGGGCCCCACAACAAAAGAGGCACAAAATGAGCCCATGACACAAAAGGTGCTAAAAAGAGGCACAACGACGAAAAAGAGACCCACACATCGCAATGCCAAGATACTGAGGGTGAGGTTGAGGCCTAATGAATGATGCCTCCAAAAAGTGAGAGCGGGATCAACCTTCAACAAGCAATCACGACCACGAACCACTACAACTAATAGCTAAGAAAACCACCACAAACAACCACCAAGATCTTGTCAAAAAAATAGAAAACTCAAAACACAAGCGTCGAAATAATTAAATCAAAAACTTTACAAAAGCAAGTTTTTTTGTAGAAATTTGAGGTACTATGAGGCTGCCAAAACAGGTATGTCCTTGACCTAAAATTTGGCTCTAAGTTTCAATCTCCAAGACTATCCTTTGTTGTTGTTTTAGGACAACAAACAGTCAAGTAACTTTCTGCTCATAATTTTTATGGTTAAGTGCTCTTTTGAGGTGCCCTTGCAAGTGTTTTCATACCCCAATGTTAGCACATGCAATATACTCAAAACAAATAACACTCCTCTTGATCTTTACTACTCTAACAAGCTGATCTATACTCTAAGCATGCATGAAATGAACACAAGTATTTTTGGTCAACATGACCCTGGATAAAAAAAAACCCCGAGGAAAACCAGTTTGGAATGAAAGTATATATTCTTTAAGTAGTGAATACAACAAGTAAGCTAATACAATGGAACCTGATATAATAACAATTCCTCACGAGAAGCTTTGGAGTTCCAAGAAGAGAAATGCGCCCAAGCTTAGTGTGCCCTCTTCCCTTGTTGCTCTATCCACTGAAGTGATGCGCTCTCCTTCCTCCTTGGTCCAATGAAGAATCTCTTCCACACAAATGTGCTCTTGTGTGTCTCCTCCAACATGAACCAAATCGATTTGAGATAGCACAAGTCCTTCTATTACTTGTTAGTGGTGCACCCTCCTCCACAAGTGCGCCCTCCTCCAAGCAATAACCAATACCAACAAATAATGAGGACCTAAACCTCCATGAGCCCTCCACGAAAGATGGCGCCCAAGCTCTCCTCTTCCAATGCTTCCATTCTCATCCTCTTGCCCTTCTCCAAACTCTCTTGGTGAACATACAAGTGAATGAGCCTCCAAATGACCTATGCACTCTTCTTAAGGAATCATAAGGAAACCTAAAAGTTGAATGGCTAGGATCACTCCAAGGCTCAAGCCATCTCTAATCCATGGTTGAGATCTCTCCAAAAGAATCTCAGCTCAAAACCCACTTTTGGGTTAAGTTTCCATAGTTCACTTTATCTCCCCCAATTCACCCACAAAGTGAATTAATAGTCACTTTTCACTCAAGTGACAAATTTCACCCTTTTGACTTAGGAAAATATCAAAGTGAAATTAGACATAAAGTATAAGGTACAATGGGTCAAATATTTCCCTCTTGTTCTTAGAGACCCACAACCACAAGGGGACCACTTATAAAGGTGCCCAAATCTCAACACTCCCTCTTATGGAGGAAAGTGCCATTCACCTCCAATCTCATCCCTATAGTGGACATGATTGCCTACTGGCAAATACTCGATGAGTATGGTTGTACCTTGATCATCAAAAAGTGGTCTCTGACACAGATCTGCTCAACCTGCTTGATCTATAGATGGAAGTGCATCTCCACCTATCCAAGATCAACTAAATCTTGGCATCACACCAAGGATCTCAACCTTGGTCTCCCACCAAGGATTTCTACCTCTTGGCATCTCACCAACGATCACTACTCTTGGCATCTCACCAAGAGTCACATATCTTGGCATCTCACCAAGAGTCTCCCCTCTTAGCATCTCACCAAGAGTATCTGGATCATGGCATCTCACTAAGATCCTCAACTTGGCCTCTCACCAAGTCACTTCCACCTGAAGTGGAACCTGAACCTGATTTGCTCATCTCCATAGCCAAGTGAGGCTCAAGCCTTTGTGGTGCCCTGCTCCTCCTCCTCATCAATCTCGGATGCTTTGAAGCCCCTGCGCCAACCCTCTATCTCGGCAACTCTGAAACTGAAGTTGTCCCAGGTGAACCAGTCACCCCTGAAGATGGTGTCCTCGAAAACTGAGTCTGGGCTCCCTCTGAATCAATACTCTAAGTCAATAGGTCCTCCTCAACTCTGTCTCCCCACCTGCCACGAGATGGTGTATATACTAATGAACAACAACTGACGAATGCACACTCTCTTGCAAACTGAGCATCAAACTCCTCCTCTATTGTCGCTGCAGTACCATCCTGTTGCTTCTTCTTCTTCTTCTTGGGACATTGTCCTACATAGTGACCCATCTCTCCAAAAGAAAAGCATCTCACTGTGCTCATGTCTCTCTCTTTCCCACCGCCACTCTGTTGTGGTTTGACCCCTCCCTTGGGACCCTGTCTATCACCTTTGTCGGTTTTCTTCTTGCCCTTAGTCCACAGAGCAAGGTCCTCATCACCCTTTGAAATACGTTGATGTCATGAAGATCCTGAGCTACATCTCAACTCCTCCTATACAAAGTCGTCCCAAAGTCTCTCCCAGGTAGGCATGACCTCCCGGGCTACAATGCCTCGTACAAATGAACCCCAAGGTTTGGTAAAGTTGTTCAAAGTTGTCCTCACCAAGACTGCAGAATCCACAATCTCCCTAAATGTATCCAACTCGTCTCGAATCAATGTAAATCTACCAAGGTATGATGTAACCAACTCGGAATCGAGCATCTGAATGCCCCTGAGCTTATCCTGCAGAACCATCTTCCGGTTCTAGTTGGGACTCTGGTAAAGCTTGCACAATGAGGTCCATATCTCAAAGGCATAGTCTTTCCCAGTCAAATGGTGTATGATGTGGTCTCTCACCGCATCACAAATAGTCATTTTCGCCTTGGTGTTTTTCTTCCTGAAATCTGCATCCAACAATGGTGATGGAGCAAGTGCAAGAGGAATCACCATGAGAGCTTGAACTATATCCCATAGTTCAAGATCCGCCAAGACGAATATGATCCTGGTCTTTCAAGGAGACCAGTTGTTAGCTCCGTCAAGCCTATCCTCTGCCCGCATCTGGGACACGGACATGGCTGTCCACAAAAGCTCACGTTGATGCTAACACTACACAAGAGTACTGCCTCACTCCTGTCAACACAGGTGTGAAAAGAGGCACTCAAACTACAACCTCACTCCTGACAACACGTGTGAAAAGAGGTTGTCCAACACAACCTCACCCCTGTCCACACAGGTGTGAAAAGAGGCTGTCCAAATCAGCCTCACTCCTATCCAAATAGGTGTGAAAAGAGGCTGAAAACACAAGTCCAAAACAGTCCTACATGCTGTCCAACAAATCTGCCCACAAGCTGTCCAAAAATCTGCTAACAAGCCATCCCAAAACTGCCAACTGTATGCTCCCAAAAATTAGCAAGTCCTTGCCACCAACCTGGCTCTGATACCATGTAGAAATTTGAGGTACTATGAGGCTGCCAAAACAGGTCTATCCTTGACCTAAAATTTGGCTCTAAGTTTCAATCTCCAAGATTGTCCTTTACTGCTGTTTTAGGAAAGCAAACAGTCAAGTAACTTTCTGCTCATAATTTTTATGGTTAAGTGTTCTTTTGAAGTGCCCTTGCAAGTGTTTTCATACCCCAATGTTAGCACATGCAATATACTCAAAACAAATAACACTCCTCTTGATCTTTACCACTCTAACAAGCTGATCTATACTCTAAGCATGCACGAAATGAACACATGTATTTTGGGTCAACATGACCCCAAATAAAACCCCCCCAAGGAAAACCAGTTCGTAATGAAAGTATATATAATGATGATCTTAAGTAGTGAATACAACAAGTAAGCTAATACAATGGAACCTGATACAATAGCAATTCCTCACGAGAAGCTTTGGTGTTCGAAGAAGCGAAATGTGCCCAAGCTTAGTGCACCCTCTTCCCTTGTTGCTCTATCCACTGAAGTGATGTGCCCTCCTTCCTCCTTGGTCCAATGAAGAATCTCTTCCACACAAATGTGCTCTTTTGTGTCTCCTCCAACATGAACCAAACAGATCTGAGATAGCACAAGTCCTATTACCTGCTAGTGGTGCGCCCTCCTCCACAAGTGTGCCCTCCTCCAAGMAATAACCAATACCAACAAATAATGAGGACCTAAGCCTCCATGAGCCCTCCATGAAAGATGGCGCCCAAACTCTCCTCTCCCAATGCTTCCATTCTCATCCTCTTKCCCTTCTCCAAACTCTCTTGGTGAACATACAAGTGAATGAGCCTCCAAATGCCCTATGAGCCCTTCTTAAGGAATCATAAGGWAACCTAAAAGATAAATGGCTGGACCACTCCAAGCCATCTCTAATCCATGGTTGGGATCCCTCCAAAAGAATCTCAACTCAAACCCACTTTCGGTTAAGTTTCCAAAGTTCACTTTATGTCCTCCAATTCACCCACAAAGTGAATTAATAGTCACTTTTCACTAAGTGACAAATTTCACCCTTTTGACTTAGGAAAATGTCAAAGTAAAATTAGACATAAACTATAAGGCACAATGGGTCAAATATTTCCCTGTTGTGGTTAGAGACCCACAACCACAAGGGGACCACTTTCCAAGGTACCCAAATCTCAATATTTTTACCCATTTAATAATGAATTCCCATGATTCACCGAACATAAATCTTCAAATATTAGACATATGAAGGCCTTTCCATAAAAACAAGCATCCCTACACAATGGAACAATTAAATTTTCTCCATGGCCTGTGGGCTTAGCCAAAACAAAATAGCAAGCTCAAACATTCAAGCTTGATACTAGGAGCTTCGTAGGTCTGATTTCAAATCTAGAGGAAAGGATTTGATACTCTTCAAATACTTGAGACATCAACTAGGCTCAATCATGAAAATGACATACAAATCTTCAAAATGAGAACAAAAACTCTCCAGTTGTAGCAAGCTACCTCGACCTTGATAAAATATAGAGTCAACCTCACAAAGTAATCCAATACCATGTACGATCACATGTGGGCCACTCACAAGAATGAACACCACAAAGAAAAAACTCACAAATAAAAGATCAATACACCAATATTTAAGTGGTAAAACCATCAAAGAGGGAAACATACATAGAGCTCAAGAAAAGGGCTTACATCCAGTACATCACTCTACTCTCTATAGTGTCGAACACATGACCCTCCATGATCTTTATGTAAAGATCTCGGAACAATTAAATGATAAGATACGGATCAAGTGTTGTGATTACATAGAATAGGAGGACCATGGGATCACCTATGCACAAGATAGTATGGTGACCATAAGATAATATAAGTGCGAAAGCACACAAAAAGCATAGATGACTATAGTGCATTGGACCAAGTTGGTCTTAAGCAACCCTTAATTTATAATATTTTAACATGCATTATCTCCTTCTCAGTGGTCAATGATAAAATAGGGACATTCTCTTATTCTTCCTTCTTTACTCCGACCTCCACCTCTATTTCTAGTGTTGTTCTAACTTGTAAGGGCTTCCTCCTCCCCCTCGTATTATGCACCTATTTCTAATTTTATGTAGTCCTTTATCATGTTGTATCTAGGGTTATGATTTTGATTCATTTTCTCATGCAAAAGATTAGCTTCTTTCATTTTATGCTTCACATTGACCAAAAAGATTGTTCAATGTGACTAAAAAGTACAGTGAATAATAAGAACTTGTGGTAGTGCACAAAGCTACTCCAAAAACATATAGTAAGATAATCTAACAAATACACGGAACATGAACAAGTGTCACAAGGAATGAAATGGAGCAAGGGAAAGGTAAAACCCGAGGTGAGAATCCCTAGGAGGTGCAAGGTCCTAGCTCAACATCTACATCAAAAACAGAAAGAGTAGAAGCCAAGGAGGGAGAAGRGTCATCCCTATCACCAAGGTGAGGATTGGTGTTGTCTAGAGAATACAAGATCCAAGGAGGTTTGGCCATGAAATCCTAAGATTCCTAGATCGAATTGATCTATCTCTCCAAACATCTAAAGTCAAGGGGAAGAATCCCCAAATAGAAGACTAACAGTTCAATCTAACCTGGTGAGTATTGCTCTATAAACCTAGTAGAGTTCATATTTGGCCGAAACGGGATAGCAAGCTTGGATCAAGATCGATAACAGGAGCTCTATGAATCATATTTCAAATCAGGAAGAAGGGATTTGAAGCTCTTCAAATACTCAAGACAAACAACGAAGCCCAATCGTGAAAATAACAAACATATCTTCAAAATGAGAACAAAAACTCTTGTAGTTGAAGTGAGCTACCTCAATATTGATAAAAACACGAAGTTAACCTAACAAAGAACTCTATTAATAGGCAAGGAAATCATGGATGGTCTACATGCACGAATGAACAGCACCAAAAAATTCAAATAACTCACACAAATCAAAGGCACCAAGATTTACGTGGTAAAACCCTCAAAGAGAGAAACATTCACAAGGTAACATAAAAGTTATATTATTGCTCAAAAAGGGCTTATATCCAAATGAAACATTCTACTCTCAATCATGCCATAGAAATTGTTGATGAATGCAGCTATGGGAGACATCCTCCAGCTTCCAAACCTGTGAGATGTGGAACATAGCAGCTATGTGAGTCTTTCTCTCAGCTTACAAACCTGAGAGAAAGCCCCTAAGAAGGGTATGTGGTTCCTGCCTAAGAAAAAGTTAGGAATGTAGAGATGACCTCCTCCATTCAGAGAGTGAGAAGAACACAAGATGATTATCCGGTGGAAAAGCGATCTGTTGAGTTAGGACGTGCATGTGGCTGAGCACAAGGTGAACGTGTGAAATCCCAAAAGTGTTGGGCACATCGTCGTGTGAACAAAAATGAAGATGATGTGATAGCCTCCTCTGAGCAGCAGAGTTGACGAGAAGAATCAAGATGATTCTCCTGTTGGTGGCAGTGGGAAAGCAGATCTGTAGAGTGGACGTGCCTGTGGACAAGCACAGGTGAACGTGTGAAGACCTGGTTCTTCTATGTAATACAGTGAATCAGAGCTATGACATCCCTATGGATGTGCCTCTAGTGGATGAGCACTAGTGGGTGTATCAAATCCTTTGTTGTATACTGTTCAAGAGTCAGACCTACCTGTAACCCTAATTGTTATGTAAAGGGTACAGGTCGGCCCCACCTTAATATGGTTAATAATAAATGTAAAAGATAATTAATATTAATATTAATATTAATTATTGTAATAATAATAATAATAATAATATATTTGACTTAGAGAGGTCAGCCTTCTTGAGCCAATAGATGCCTTTGTTGATTGGTCAAAGTCTAATATAAGTAAGAGATGATTCTCCATTGTAGAATCATATCTTCCTTGTGTGTTTGGAAATTACAGCAAATACATCTACTTGGAAAAGGTGTGCACCTCTCTTGGGCGCTAGTCTTCTAGGGCTTAAGCACCCTCTTGTGTGCTAGGTCATTCTTGGTGGTGAAAGGTCTTTCTATTGAAGAATATAGAAAAGGATTTGGCTGGGTTTTCTTCCCTTGCTGAGAAGGGTTTCCCAGGATATTTCTTGTGTTCTTGTGCATGGTGTTTCTTCTTGTGATCTTGGTTTGCGAATGTAGTTATGGTTGAAGTAATTGGTAACAGAAAAATTAAAAGAATACATGAGCCATAGCTCACCGTAAAATCAACAGAAATGACCCTCTATGATATTTAAATAGAGATCGTGGAATAACTAAGTGATAAGACATGAATCAAGTGCCATCAATACCTAGAATAGAAGGACCATGGTATCACCTACGCACAATATAGTGAGCTACCACAATCTTGATAAAAACACAAAGTTAACCTAACAAAGAACTCTAATAACAGGTAAGGAAATCATAGAAGGGCTACATACATGAATGACCAGCACCAAAAAATTCAAATAACTCATAGAAATCAAAGATCAAGACACCAAGATTTACGTGGTAAAACCCTCAAAGAGAGAAACACCCACAAGGTAACATAAAAGTTACATTATGGCTCAAAAAAGGCTTATATCCAAATGAAACATTCTATTCTCAATCATGCCATAGAAATGACCCTCCATGATAATTAAATAGAGATCGTGGAATAACCAAGTGATAAGACATGAATCAAGTGCCATCAATACCTAAAATAGAAGGACCATGGTATCACCTATGCACAAGATAGAATGATGACCCTCAAATAACTTAAGTACAAAAGCACAGTAAAAACACACGACTATAGTACATTATACCTAGTTGGTCTTAAGCAACCCCTAATATCTAAGATATTAACATGTATTGGCTCCTTCGTGGTAAACAGTGCGATGGGGACATTCTCTTCTTCCCCCTTTACTCCCACCCTCACCTATATGTCCGATACCGGTGTAAGGGCTTCATCCTCCCCCTAATATTATGCACCTAGTTATTATGTGCCTTTTATCATGTTGTATATATGATTATGATTTTGGTTGCTTTTCTCATGCAATAGTTTAGCTACTCTCATTTTATGCCTTAAACTGACCAAAATGGTTGGTCAATAGGACTTAAAAGTACAATGAACCACAAGAATTTGTGGTAGTGCACAAGGCTACTCCAAAAGCATAAAGTAAGATAATCTAACAAAATACATGACACAAGAACATGTGTTGAAAGGAATGAAACAAAGCAAGGGCAAGACAAAAACCGAGGTGAGAATCCCTAAGAAATGCAAGGCCCTGGCTCAACATCAATATCAAAAATAGAAATAAGAGGTGGAGGAGGGAGAAGGGGCATCCCTATCTCCAATGTTAGGCTTGATGATGTCAACAGGAGAATACAGGATCCGAAGGGGTCTCGTTGTGCAATCTGGGGAGGAGCCCTATATCAAAGTGATCTGCCTCTCCAAACATCTAAAGCTGAGGGGAAGAATCTCCGAATGGAAGGTTTGAAGCTCAATCCAACCTGATAAGCAGTGCTCTGTATGAAGGAATCCCACTATGAGGCCTCATAGAGGATGACAGTCTTCTGACTGCAATTTTCTACTAAACAGGAATGCAAGGTAAAATTTAAGTTTACTTTTGTAGCTAAATTGTTTGATTACAACTGGCCAACATGAAAATGTGAGACATTTACAATAAAGAGGTCAAAGAGGTACTAGGTAAAACAACATAATAAGGTTGATTAATATACCAGGAGGATCAACCAGGTCAAAAAGAATGCTGACCAACTTGTAGGCCAGCCAAGCAAGCAGGACAGGCTAACCATAAACAGTAAGGCCCAAACTGGGCGATAAAGAGTTTAAGGTAGTCAAAAAACAAAGTGAGCAAATAAATGGTCAACTGAACACAAAAGTCAACCAAGAAGCAAATTGAATCAGCCAACATGTTAGTAATGTATCATATTCACAAAAAATCATAAACACCCAAAAATGTGGACTTCCTAACAATGTAATCATAATAAAGTAATTACATCATAATGAAAGACAAATTACACTACAAGATATTTTTCAACAATGATAAGTATTGTCATGAATTCTTGTAATCAGGATGTATTTTACTGTGTATACTAACAAACATCTAGGCCATCAAGGTGTATAGACAAAATTGTTTTGAACTTCAAGGCAATCTAAAAGATTGCAAAAATGTTGTTATTATCTTACAGGGCCTACCCACAATATTCATAATTATGTACATGAAAGGCTTGGTCAATAAGCTCTGTTGCCATGAAAATTATATTTTACCAACGAAAGAAAGGATCATCAACACAAACCATGGAAAGTTGATCATTTCAGTCATATATTCAAATCTACAGGTAGACCATAAAATCTAGCACAAGTAAAAGGCTAGCCTCCATTTCCTTTTAAGATAATAAACATTCTTCCAAAGCTTAATGAAAATGTAAAATAATAAAAGAAAAGACACTGACATGAGAATTTGCAGAAACGAGAATTTCCACAAAAGATTTGCCCGCCATTTGCCATGAAAACAAGGCAAACAGTTTGTGAACACATATACATGCTTGCTTGCATATCCAGACAATAAACTCAAATGTCATAAATTCTAACACTAAGTTTGCATTCACTACCTGTTGGGTCTTGAATATTTTTTATAGAAACACCAGCCTCATCTTCAAGTGTCTCTGTCCAGCTTGAATGAGAAATGTTAGAATCATAGCTAACATGTCGCTCTTTTACTTCAACAGCATCTCTCCTATTCTTCTCAATCAATATCTCATTTTCTCGACACTGCTGTTGTTCTCTCTGTGAAGCTAAAACATATGTTGACTTATCCTTGTTGCTTGCAATCCTTGTACTATCCCTCAGGACATACTACATATCACAGAAAATCAAATCAGTTACTATTTACAAAGAAACTTCAAACAACTAAAACTATATTACAAAAGAAGAAAAAGAAAAAACTGAAACTGTGCCACAAAACAAAACAATGCCATGTGATCATTTAATGTCCTCCAATTGTTGAGTGTAAAGATTTTCTAATAAACAAAAATTAAAATACAAATATGTTATGGTCTTTGTCCAGATTTAAGATTGAGTGATGTGTTTTGCAAGYATTGAACACTGTTGCAAAACTTGGCATCAGTAAAAAATTGGCAGGTGTCATCAACTAAGAAAATCAGCAAAATCGGCAAAACTGAGCAAGCATAAACTTAGACCTGRAAAACTCGAAAAAAAATGAAAAAAACAGGCCTGAAAAAATCARATAACTCAGAAACCTGAAAAATTCAATAAAAATTGGAGAAATCAGAGATGTTTGCAACAGAGTTAAWTCTATCAATCTATTGTGCTATCTATGAAGATCATTTGAAGAGTTATTATGGGCTTGAAGATTTCTTCTTGATGAAATGTGTATGGTGTAAGGTGAGTTGGTGCTAGATACTGTGGCACATGCCTATTGTTAGGAACAGTGGTCATGTGATCAGTAATGTTAGGAGTGTTTATCGTTTAAGAATCTATAACCAAAGAACTAATATGGAAAAGTCTGTCTGTATAAAGAGAGCCTGAGAGATATCTGGATGAGCCCAAGGGCACCACACTTGTCATAGTAAGATATTATAGTCAAAGGATCAGTCCTAAATTTAATAAAGGAATATCTTAGATGTCTTTCAAGTTGTAGCATTATACTATAAATACTACAACTTGTAATGAAATTTTCAAGGGAGTGTGATGGTTTATGAAATAAAATTTTCCAAGTTCTGTTTATGCACTGCTATAGTTTATGGGCATATTTTCATTCATAGTATCGGTGCATACCAGGTTTCCGCACAAAGTTCTGGTAGTTTTGAGTTGGTAGTTAAAGGTCTGTGATGGAGTGCTGTCAATCTGTTGAAGAAGTCCGGTTGAAGCAGAAATCCAGCCTTTTACTGCTCTCCAGGGTGATGGTAAGAAGTGTGTTAGTGCTGTTTTTTCCCATCAATTTGTCATTGTAAATATTACCCCTGTTATATGAAGTTGACAGTTACTCTGCAGTTTATTTAACTGCTGTTATTATTTGTAAACCCTCATAGCAAGCTAGAGACTCCATCCTGTGGGGTCTTTGAGGGTGATGGTGAGTTCCTGTTAGATACTTTGGCACATGTCTGTTGTTAGGAGCATTGGTTATGTGGTCAGTAAGGTTAGGAGTGTTGATAGTTTGACTCTATACATAAAGAACTAATATTGAAGTGTATGTTTGTATAAAGAGGGCTTGAGAGACATCCGGATGAGCCCAAGGGAACCACACTAGTATAGGAAAATATTATGATTATAGGTTCAGTCTTAGATGTCCCACAAGGTAGTTGTAGCATTATACTATAAATATTTCACCTTTGCGATGAAATTTTGAAGGGAGTGTCATAGTTTATGGAATAAAATTTTCCATGTGTTTTTTTTATGCACTGCTATAGTTTATGTGCATATTTTCTTTCAGGGTATCAGAGCATACCAGGTTGCCACACAAAGCTCTTGTAGATTTGAGTCTGATGGTTAATGGTCTGCGAGGGAGTGCTGTCAATCTGTTGAGGAAGTCCAGTTGAAACACAGATACAGCCTTTAATGCTCTCAAGGATAGTGGTAAGAAGTGTGTGAGTGCCTAGGTGTGAGGAGAGATGTATAGGGTTTCCGCAAGCCTGTAGACATAGTGTTAGTGTTTAGAAGACATCAGGGGGGGGAGGTTATCCCTTGCATCCATGGATGAAGACCTTTAGGTGGTTGACTATGGGGATGACAGTGTTTTTGGTCCCATCCCAGTCCTTAGGTCCCATCATGAGCTTCTGGAGAAATGGCGAAGTAAAAAAGCATTAAATAAAGATCTGGTACCAACTAACATGGATCAGGGTTTGGGCAAAGGATCGTCAGGTGGAAGACATGCAGCAGGTGTGAGAGTACAGGATTGGGCTGATCCTTTAAGGATCTTAGTCGGAGGAAAAAAGGAGGGAAAAGATAGTCATGGCTTGTCATCCACTGGGGAAAAAACAGATCTCCGAACAAGTGTGCTAAGGCTCCAACACTTGCTGCTTTTTCTGATCAACCAAGCTCCCGGTCTGTGCACATTGCAAACTCCCAATCAATCGTCCAGTGGGTGTGTTTAAGTCATGATATAGGGAGTGAAAGGTCTCCTGTGTCAAGACCAGGTGGTTTTGGGTGAAGAACAAAAGAAAACAACTCAGAATTCTACTAGGGTTAAGCCAGAGAAAGTGAGAATGGTTTTCAGTCTGGGTGTGAGTTTAACAGAAGTGGAAGGTTTGATGTAGAGGGCATTCATCAGGCGTTTCATGGGGAAAATAGTAAAAGGAGATTCTCTGAAGCAATGGCTGAATGAGGTTTGCAGGTCTATTCTCAGTTATACCCTGGTCTTTCATGTCTTAGTTCACGATTGGATTTGCTTTTTGGTGAAGAGTTCCAATGACACGGAGATTCTTCTCAGGCAGGATTGGTATGGGGGCCATCCGAGTTATGTCTTAAGAGGTGCAAACCGGGATTTGACCTGCGGAATTAACCCACATATCTGCAACAAATATGGGTTTTATTGCCATGCATCCCAATGGAACTCTAGAACAAGAGAATATTAGAAGGTATTGGGAGTTCTTTAGGTCCTTTTATTGCTTTGGAGGACAAGTGTTAAGAAAAAGTGAATATGAGATTGGTAAGAACCCTGGTGGAGCTTGCCCTAAGAGAGGGGCTAGCAACAGAAATAAAAATTGTTTGGGGTTCCTGGTCTTTCATCCAGAAACTTGACATATGGAAAATTCCTTTCAGATGCAGTGCTTGACATGAAATCAGGCATTTATGGGAGGACTACAAAAAAAAGGGAGCCTTTATCTGAAAAAAGGAGTGCATAAAGAAGTCATATTCTTCTGGTGATTCAAAGGCTTATTTGGAAATATAGTGGGAAAGGAACGTGTAGAATCTCAGGCTTTGGAGCCTCCTTTACCTCTTGCAAAAGATGAGGCAGAATTCCTAAGGAATCAAAGAAGATCATTGAAAGAAAGGACTCTCTTCAACCTGTCAAGGTATGCAATTTCAAATTTCCCCTTGTGCTTTCAGGTGGTTCATTATGATTACCCCACTCTTGTTGGATGTACAGGTTCTATAAATATGATCAAGGAAGGGGTTGGAAGATAGTGGCACTAGGGATTAAGTCCCTTCTCCAATGAATCCTTGGGTTGATGCCATTCCCAAGCCTAAAGGTTCACCCAAGGTCTTTGGTGAATCCTCATCGAAGATATCAATTCAGAGAAATGAGGACTTGTCTCTAAGGAGTGAAGCCAAGCTCTCCCCCTTGCCCAAGAAACCTTGGGACCTGGTGCCTTATGAGGGTCATCATGTTGAAGCCAAAATTCAATCAAAGGTTCCTTCCAAGGAAGATTAAAAAAAATTCCACAAACCCTCTTTAAGTCCTCTTACCATTTAATGTTGCAAAACCTAATCCGTTAGGGTTATGATATTAGTCACTTATGAAGGAATATGAAACGTCAAGTGACGGGAATAGACATCGAGAGTCCAAGAGACCTCTTGGAAGACGAATCCAAAGGTCGTCTACATGTATTTATACGTGAATAATATTAATGAAAAAGTATTCCACGTTGATCTCCATTTGGTAAATTCTAACATTGGTATCTGTTGTGACACGAACTAGCACTTGTCGAGCTAAAGTTCGAAAGCTCAAGTGCAATCCTGCATAACTAAAAGGGAAGGCCACTGTCACCTCACCAACCCTCTTTCACTTCAGGGCAACTCTCCTCCGATTCAAGGGGGTTTCCTTGGATTAAGATTGCTAGGACTTGGGGCAAGGAAGCTTAATGTGGAGCGTGAAGTCAAGGAAAAATGAGTTTGGGTAGCTTAGTGTGTTAAAGAAAAACAATTGGAGGTTTGAAGGTCAATGTATTTTCATTGGGCATATGGGGTCAAGCATGCAACACTTGGAGGTTGAACTAGATGAAGTGAGAAGGATTAGGTCTAAACCCTAAGGTGCAAGCACTTTTGGGCCTTAGGTTCTAGACTTTGAAGAAATTGGTTCCTAGGGTGCAAACACTCTTGGGCCCTAGGTGTCGTTTTATTTTTTCTTATTCCACTTAGGTCAAGGATCAAAGACTAAGGTTAAACCCTAAAGTGCAAGCACTTTTGGGGCTTAGGATTTTAACCCTAGCAAAGTACGTTTTCACAAACTTGGACAATAAAGACTTTAAGAAGTAGAGAAACACTTATGAAACGAGTGAAGTCTCTCTCTATTTATAGGGGAAAGGTTCAACTACCTCTTACATTAAAATAGTAATTTTTTTTACTAAATTCCCCTAATCTAGCCTATGGAGGGGCAAAAAGGCCCCCTTCAATGATTAAATAATCTAAACAATACAAAACTTGGGGCTTCTCATGCCACCTGTACAACTAACAAGGAGCAAAAACCCTCAAAGATGACCAACTTCCTTAAATGAGTGAAAAGGTGGGGCTTTGGTGCAGCATCCAGCCTCTAAAGGCCCTTCAATGCTCCATTTTCTCCTCAAAAATCAGCAACGCAATCTTCAAACGTGGGCTTCAAAGTCAAAACGTCCCTCCAATCTGATCTCAACGATCCTCCAAAGTGGGCATACAAGCCTCCATGGTCTTGCCAAATGTGCAAATGACACCCATATCTTTCCTCCAGGCGGACATGTGGACCAACACTCAACCTTAACAAGCCCTTTAGGGCTGCAATACCCCTTTATGTTGCATACACAGGTCAGCCCTCAAATTTAAATCCAATAGGTGATTTCAAACGCCTTAATATGAAGTCGTCTCAAGCAAATCCACATATATAGGTCGGCCCTCATTCAAACTATATCATAGGGCAGCCCAGTATTTATCTTCAAATCAAAACAATTTTTTGAAACCTCAAGCAGGTCGGCCCTGTTTCTGATCCCCCTTGTGCACAGGTCGGCCCTGTTTCTGATCCCCCTTGTGCACAGGTCGGCCCTCCAATCACTCTCTCAAAGATAGGTTTCTTGCACCATTTATACAGGACGGCTCCTCATAACTTGTTCCAGCGTCCCAACAAAATAAATATGTACATCATAAAAAGTTTACCCCAAAACGAGTTCAACAACTCGGCCCCTTTCAGAATCTCTGCGATTTCTTTGATCAAATTAATGCCTTCTGCTCAACAAGTTTCTCTGAGACTCTTTCGCTGGCCTGTTTTTAAGGCTGCATTACATGGCTGAAGATTCGTCATAGGCAAGATACAACTCACTGTTGTTCTGCATTTGTTTCACAGGCTGCTAGATATATACTTAAACCAATGGCTTCATACACGCTTGATTTGTTGTCACAAACAACTGTGAATACCTATTGCTGTTTCAAAACTTGCTGTGGGAAACCTGATGCGAGGACTGAAGTGGACAACCTGAAATTCATAATTAGAACGATGTATTTTTGTGCTCTGTTATGGTTCGACCAGTGGCTAATGCATGCCAAAACTTCATATGTAAATTCTGCAAAGACATTTATCACTCTTCCCGAGGAAGCTAACATATAGTAACTTCCCCATTTTGTTGAACCGCTGCCAAGGGTATAATTTGGTCTGGAGGGGCAGTATTATCAACTGTAAAAGCACCCTTCTACTATCCCTGCGATCTGTAAATGAATAGCAAGATTGCCATTCAATTTTTTTTACTCGTGAGTCATGATACATCCCTGAAAACCTGCAATGGAGAATGATTTCAGAGAGCTGAGCACTTCCTCATTGACCAGAGCAATTGAATTGTTCAAATTGCCTGTATAAACTGGGCAGAAGTGAAACGCTTGAAACAACTGCAGGCCAAGTTTAAATATGGCTATCTCCGTGGCTCTCCCAGTCCTAGCTTGCTAGCTTCGCATTCAGTATAGTATACCCCTCAGTCTCTAGAGCTTCAAAAGTTCAGGAAGAAACTCAAGAAGCTTAAGCAAACATGTTGTTTGACTCACAGAAACGTAAAACAGTTCATTGCACAAGGGTATCAACAATTTCAACCATTTCTTTACCATGACAAGGTACACCCCTTTGCAACACATCTCCAGACCATCTACTCATTTCTTGAAATTTTAAGAAAAGAGTACCAGATGGCAAATCCAGTAATTGGTAACTGAAGCAGAGACCATGTCGCTGCCAGTCATGGATTAAAACTGTTGGCTCAAACAAACCCCCCAACAGTCACCCAGAATAATGGAATAATGGGTAACATCTGGCTCCAACTTGGGGACAAGTGCTCTTCTTGGGGACATTTGAGAATCCCAGAATCTCTACTTATCTCAAAATGCAGCCAACTTTCCTCTATGCTTGATCAACATATGGAACAGGGACACATCCAAGTACAAATGCTTGTACACCGGTATCTCCATGGCTTCTCATCTGAAAATGAATGCAAGTCCCTTGGCTTTCCTAGTTTGGGCTCAACGTATTCTAAATGCTCAAAACGTTTCTTTGAAACCTTAAAAATTTTCACATTTCCTCCCAAAGCTTCAGGTGGACAATTGGCTCCCAGCAGATATGAGCGTATGATATGCATCAAATATCGAATTCAATCGGCGTTCCATGTGGTAAAATAATGTTGTTTTAAGATCTGTGAGTGCATTCTGCCCAACAAAAATGGTTGAGACCCTGAAAAACAAAAATCTGCCGGGGACTTTATTCCAAGCGCCATACCACAAGTCTTCTGTGTATTGATTTGCTGACCTAAAGGAATTACATCACCAAGAACATCATCATTCGTTGTTGGTTCATGTTCAACCTCAACCTTCTGTAAAAACAGCCATGATATTGCCATCATCATCCTCATCCTCCATTTCCTTGAAATTCAGATCAATACAAGCCGAGCTTTTCAATCCTGACATGGAAGACAAAAGCATTGCTTCTGGTTTTCTTTCACCATAAAATCTGAACATTGCATCAGTGTAATCCCTCTCATGAACTATCTGCCCTTCAAGATCAGGAGTCTCCTCACGTGACTTAGATCTAAAATAACTGTCCCTTTTATTCATCATCTTAAAGTCTGGTTGATTCCTGAAAGCATTTAAGCTTATAGGAGGTTGGGTGCATCTTTGCATTTGTATTTCAAGCTTTGTTTCTAGAAGGATTTGACTCACAAACCAGAACTTTCCCCATAATCTGCTTACAATCACCATTAAAAGGCCAACACAAAGTTGTCAGACAGTTGGCTTAGGTTGATAGATAGTTGGTATGGATTGTTGGTTTCCATTGATGTCAACCATTGGAGAGTGATATTTTAGATTGATGTCAACCTTTAGTGATTGATGTCAACCCTTGGAGAAAGTCCAGTAGCGAATTCCGGTAGCACAAAGGTTTGGGTAATGGCCCCAAGGTTGTTTCATGTATAATGGTATGAGTTTTAATATATTTGAAGGTAAGACTATTCTAGATGGATAGTACATGTCATTCAATTTCCGGTGGTATGTGGAACGTCACATAACTCCTCATGGTTAGAGAGTTATGGCCATGTGAAGTTGGAGAACCCAGGTTTGGGTAATGGACCCAAGTTTGTTTGATGGATAACAGTATGAGTTTTGATATATTTGCAAGTAATACTATTCTATATGGATAGTACATGTCATGCCATTTCCAGTGGTATGTCAAACGTTACATAACTCCTCACGGTTAGAGAGTTATGGCCATGTGAAGTTGGAGAACCCTCATGAGTCATCTAGAAGCCCCAAAAGGTCAAAGTAGTCAAAGTAGTTTAAGATATTTTTAGAAGGTAAATAATAAAGTGAAGTGATGAGTG
>ML782012.1:119951-185140 GCA_009831015.1 Picea engelmannii | reverse complement strand
CCAACGAGGGAGAGAGATATTATTATTTTGCTTCAGGAAAGTTCAGAACATCATCAATAACACTTTTCAGCCAAGAGAAATACCTCTTACAGCACAAAAATTGTCCCCCACAAATCTGTCTTGAAAACCGTGCCACAGTACGTACAACTGTACGAATTTGTTGAAAGTTGGCACCTTGAAATTCGTGCCACAACAGGCAGTTGTACCTTGCCTTCTGTACGGTCGTCCTCCTTCAGAAAAATCTTCAAGGGCTGCCTCGAAAATCGTGCCCAAGCTTGCCTCAAGAATGTTGTTGTACAGCCTCAACTCAAGCAATCTCTCAACTCAACTCCTCTCGTCTTCTCCGGTGTGTTCTTATCACATCCCTAAGCATGTATATGTACTCTTCTCTTTTCCCAAGAAACCCTAACTTACATAACCAACTCAATCTAATGGCTATCATAAGTCTAATCTGAGGGCTCATTAAATACTTTTTGGGTCCCACAACTTATAATCACTTTAAGTTGTAAAGTACATTCACTTTATAAAAGCACTTTATTTAAAAAGTCACTTTACAAATAAAACATGTCTAGGAAATATGACTTTATGTCCTCCCCACGACAAAACACAAAAACATGAATGAGGACATTCCTTGTTACATTTCAATAGGGAATATACTTCTAATGAGTTTGAAAGCTATCAAACCATTGTTCCATACAATCCTCAACAAAATGGTGTAGCAGAAAGAATAAACATGACACACTTGAACATGATACATTCAATGCTATTTTTCAAGAATGTGAAGTTGATGTTTTGGGCCAATGCAATTATGCGTGTAGTGTATGTGAAAAACATAATTCCTTCTCATGCTCTTGGGAACAAGACTCTTTCGTTCCACTTGTTATGCCTTAATTCCTAAAGAGTAAAGAAACAAACTAGGTGCAAGTAGTTGAAAGTGCATCTTCTTGGGGTACTCAAATACCACCAAAGCATATAGTCTTTGCGATGAGGTAAATAAAAAGTTCATTCTTTCAGAGATTTGGTTTTTCTTGAATCCACTAAGAATGACAACATTGTTGAGCAGCTTGATCATCTGGATAGACTCACCCATTTAAAGACATCATGAGTTTAATAATGAGATTCCACATCTTGAAGGGGAGATCCCTATCTTGGATCAATCTCTAGAATCTCCTTTTGAAGTGCCATCTCTCCCTCGTGTAGAAGATCTAGCCACTTCATCGAAACATGATGATGTGATTGAGAGGATCGAAAGGCTAAACCTTGATGTAATGGAAATTGAATTTATCTACTAACTTTGAACCAACTTCCTTTGAAGAAGTTGTTTCTCATGATGAGTGGAAAGAAGCTATGCAGAAGGAGTATGATGCTCTCATCTAGAATGAGACATGGAAGTTGGTGGATCCTCCATTTGGAACCAACCCAATCAGTTGTAGGTGGGTCTACAAGAACAAGTACATATCAAATGGCTCACTTGACAAGCATAAGGCGACACTTGTGACGAAAGGATATGCACAGAAAGAAGGCATAGACTATGATGAGACTTTTTCTCCCCAAGCAAAACGAGCTACCATCTAAGTCACCTGACACGATGACACGTGACACGGAAATACGAGTGTTCGACACGTGAAATTTTGACCTCGACAATAGGGCATGGAGGACACGTTCTTATATATAGTAAAAAAAATTATATATATATCTAAAAAAATTATATATATGAAAAAAATTTGAAAATTACACATACAAAAATGAAATTTAGACAAAGATTCATATTTTCTTAGAAACTATAAGATTTACATGATACGAAACTTTAAACATGTAACATAAATGATAAATCATGATTCATTATAATTTATAATGTATACATTCAACATTGTAACATCAATGATGATAAAATGACAAACATTGAAGTTTGAACACACAAGAAATTAGAACCATTCGCTGCAACATTCTCATTAAGTCATCAAAATCAAAATGTATTACAATGTATAGATACTAGATAGTAATACCGAGTCAGAGTCACTAACACTATAGGTGGGAATGCCAATGGCAAATACAAAATAGACATAGGGTAGATACTAGAACAAACACCGTAGATGGAAAAACTGCAAGACTCAGTAGTACTAGTCCTCCATGACATAATCATCAATATCAATGTCCTCACCACTGCTCTCCTCTCCATCCTCCTCCTCTATATCCAATGCAATTTGTGCCTCTGTTGTTGTGGAGGATGACCCCTTAAGAGGATCACCATCATCAAAAGTGACTGGCTCTAGCACTGGATCATTAAGATCCAAGTTGGCTAATGACAACTCAACACTGTTGTCTAAACCCATATCATCAGGAAACACATCCCACATCTTTGTCTTTCCCTCTTACCTGTAAATAAGACGGAGATTGTTGTGCACATACACCATTGTCTCTGCCTTGGACAGCTCAAGCCTACTCTTCTTCAAACTATACAAATTCTCATATGTGCTACAATTCCTCTCGCAACTTGAGAGAGGAGCCTCATGGCTAACTATTGTAGAAGAGAGCATGTTGCCCCATGAGTTAGCCACCAAGCATAGGGCTTCTTAGCCCCCCTGTCTCTGAGCACATCATAGCCTCCAAATCTCCCAGTGCCAGTGGAAAACTCTATGAAGTCCTCCTCCACCTCATCAAGGTATGCCCTATCCTAAAATATCTGTCTAAATGCATCCTTCTTCCCCTGTGAAATCTCACCATCCATGTGAAGAGGGAATTTGCGTGAAGGCCCACAATTGAGCCATTCATTAGTATAGTACTTAGGATTCAATGAATGAGCCAAGCAATGCAAAGGTGTGCAATTCTTATCCCACCTGCTAATAAGAATATCTTGTATGGTGGCAAATAAGGTCTCTCCTGATGTCCCATACTCAGGGCACTCATGCTCTAAAACAACGGTCTTGACTCTTCACAGACTCAATCATGGAATCCCACCCCTCATAAACCTCTCCTAGGATGGGCTTGTTCGTGTCTGCAAACCGTAACAAAGAGATGATAGGGTCCATGATCTTAACGGTAAGATCTTCCCTCTCCCACCAACCATCATCTAACATTGTATCCTTGACCCCTTTTTGAGGAAGTTTGATCTGTCTTTCTCCAAAAAGACCAAAACTTTGAAATAACCATGGACCCAAGAGCACTCTTGACCTCCCTCAACCTCTTAAGCATGATGAATGAGGAGGCAAACCGAGTATCTGCAATCTTCAACAATGATAGATGTGTGTATGCTTTGTAGATTGTGAAAGCATTGGTAGGGTTTTGTACAAAATTGTGGATATGGCGTGCATCCTCAATAAGACTTCCCATCCATGTCACTTCCACAACTATAGATTTAAGTGCTAAATTCAAAGAATGAACAATGCAAGGTGTCCAAAATATTTGTGGATATTTAGCTTCCACAATYTATRMMARCARCSTTGCAAACAKGTGCATTRTCTRTAATAATTTGCACACAAGAATCAACACCTACATSTTCAATAACCTTAATGAACAACTCACCCATATATTGTGCATCCTTGTATTTTCCAAGARCATCCACCRCTTTCAAGAAGACTACTCCATTCAGGGAAGACACCATGAAGTTAATGAGTGGATGGCGTGTTGCATCTGTCCAACCATCGRAAACAATACTAACACYTGTTGAGAGCCATGTTGATTTGATAGGTTGTAGGATTTTATCCACCTCCTTCTTTTCCTTCACCAACAATGTGGTTCTAAGCTTCTCTGAATCAGGAGGAACATATCCGATTGGAGCCTGATCAATTAGAGCTCTACACATCTCAAGAAACAAAGGAGACTGTGCAACATTGAAGGAAATGAAGTTGAGATAGAAAAAGAAACCAATGGTAAGATCAACCTCTTCTCGCGCTAAAATATCTTGTCCATTGGACCAGTTGCCCCCTCTTTCTTGCTTGTTGAGTAACTTGAGTTGCACTCCCACTCCCAAATTTAAAATTGCTAGATGGCTTCTCCAAGAATGGAAGAGGATCATCATTTTGGCTTTTCGTGGATGTTGTTGCCACCTTTCCCAAGCCAACAGTGTCCTCGTATGCCATTTCTCTTCTTTACATGCTCCAAGTCCACAAGGCAACCCCAACAAATGGCCTTTAACTCAGTAATAGGTACTTGTAAATTCATTATGGAAAAATCCACATGTCCACAAAACATTCCCTCCCCCCTTTGCCTTGGCCCCATCTCTTTGTTTCCTTGTAACATACTTCCACAATGGATATTTGTTGTCTTGACCTTGTTGTTTTGTTGCACTACTGATTTTTCCATCATTAGAAGCTTCACTTCCAGCTCCACTTGCAACAGATGGGACACTAAAAGAGGGTACTGAAGTTGTTGGAGGAGGAGCAACACCAACATTGGGATTCTTCCCTTTCCCTTTCCCTTTTGTTGTTGTCTTTGATGATTGAGCCATCATTTCTGTTGAAGAAGGAAGAAATATCATTGCTGTAATAGTTGTTGTAGCAGAAAACTTGCAATTTGGCCCTCAAATCCACTTGGAATGCACTCAAACCTGCACAAAACCCTCTTCCTTGCTCACCAAAATCACCCACACCTTGCCCTGTTTAGCAAACAATGAAAAAAAGAGTGAATAAGGTGCTTTTTAGAGGGTGCGGGCCTCCAAAAGTCAGAACATGTGTCACTAAATCAGGACCCTATCCAGATTCGTGTCCAACACGAATTTGGGTCGTGACACGTGTGAAGGACATGACCCAAATTTGTGTCAGACAAGAATTTGGTCGAATCCGTGTCCCCACGTAGGATTCGAGACACGGGGGGCATTTTTAACGAATCATGTTTCGTATGCTACCCATTCATGCTTTGTTGGCTTTGGTAACATAAAATAGGTGGAAGATTCATCACATGGATGTGAAGACAACTTTCCTAAATGGAGATTTGAAAGAGAATGTCTACATGTTTCAACCAGAAGGATTTGTTGTGAAGGGTTAAGAACATAAGGTATGCAAGCTCATCAAGTCTTTGTATGGCCTAAAGCAAGCACCTCGCCCATGATATGAAAAGCTAACTAAGCATCTTTTGAAGATCAATTTCAAGCATTTTAATCTTGATGATGCAACTTTGTTTATCAAAAAATTTGGCAAAATCGTTGTATATCTTGTGGTGTATGTAGATCATCTTTTGATAACAAGGAACAATGAAGCATATATTGTATCCATAAAGAAAGAATTGAAGAAGGGTATTGAGATGACAAACATGGGACATCTTCACTACTACTAGTAACTCAGAATCCCAAGGTATATATTTGTCTCCCAAAAAGGTACATTGGAGAATTGTTGAATAAATTTGGCATGGTTGATTGTAATCCTCTCTCTACTCCAATGGAGAAAAATTTGAAGCTAACATCAAAAGAAGGGAATGAATTTGAGGATGCAACTAAATATAGACAACTTGTGGGCAATCTGATCTACCTTACCACTACTAGACCAGATATTTCATTTGCAGTTGGGATCCTTTCTAGGTTCATGCAAAAACCTTACAAAGGACATTGGTGTGTTGCAAAGAGAGTGTTAGCTTTTATAGCTCGAGAGGTACTCTGCATGTTTGTCTTGTATACGAAAGTAACCTTGTACTTACACTACTAGACACTTGCTTTGTAATGGGTTTTTATAAAGTTGTGATAAAATGGTTCTTTTATGAAAGTGACTTTTTAATGAAGTGTACCTTCTAATATTAAAGTGACTTCATTTCATAAAGTGTACTTATGTTATAAAGTGAAATTGTACTTTAATATTTTAAGTGATTTATTTTGGAGGGAATGAATCATGTCCCTTGATCATGTAAAGGCAAGATTAGATCTTGGCCTTTGGATTTAAGAATGGGGAAGGAGAAAAGACACTTGGAAGGTGAAAGGTCATTTTCGAATTATAAGAGAATGCATTGGGTAGTGTGCAAGACAAAATGAGAAGAGGAGATTGAGAGATTTTCGAAAGAGCTTTGAGGAGGAGAGGAAAGGGCAGCAAGCTGGGCGCATTTCCCAAGAGAGCTTGGGCACATTTCCTAAGGCAAAACTCTGTTTTGAGTGTGCTGAAATTTATTGTTGTAAAGGACGCCGTACTGTATGGATCCGTACAGTCTGTACAGCAGAGAAGTGGGCACGTTTTTCGAGGCAAGAAAGGCACGGAAATTGAGGCAGCTTGAGGATATTTGTTGTTGAAGGGCAGCCGTACAGCAGCAGATTGGCACAATTTTTGAGGTGTTGTTTTTCTAGGCGGGCCGTACAGCAGTACAGACTTGGAACGTTTTTCAAGGCAGATTTTTGGAGGGACAGTTTGGGTGTTGTAAGTGGTTTTCTCTTGGCTGTAAATGTAATCTTGCTGCTGATATATCTTTCCTGAAGCTAATAAAATCTCTCTCTTTGGGTTTCCCCACATTGGGGTTTTCCCTGGCTGGTTGCCTAAATTTCTGAGTATTATATGGATGTGTGATTGCTGTTCATTGTGTTTATTCCACTGCAAAAGTGTTTGGCAATGTGTATTTCTGCTCATAATATTTTCTGAATGTGGGTTTATACATTTCAAAGTTCATAGATGACAGTTATCTCTAGGTTGCTAAGTGTATGACAGAATTTGTTTAAGCTGATTGTCATTAAATTTCTACAGAGTGTCTAAGGTACTTGAGGGGAACTCGAGACTTTGGGCTCAAATGCTCTAAGGTGGAAGACTTCAAACCAGTTGGATAACAAATTCAGACTTTGATGGGGATAGGGAGAATGGAGTGTTTACTTCAAGATGCCTCGTGAGTCTTGGATCAGCAACTATCTCTTGGAGATCACGCAAACAGTCTGTTCCAACAGATTCCACTACAGAGGCGAAATATGTGGTTGCTGCAGAGGCAACAAAGGAGATTGTGTGGCTCAAGAAGATACTAGAGGATTTGCAGGAGAAGCAGGTGAATGCTACTCCATTTTTTATTGAAAACACTTCTGCAAGCAAGCTGGCCAAGAATCCTAGATTCCATGGTCGAACAAAGCACATCAACACGAAGTATCATCTAACTCGACATGGTGTAGAGGCCAAGACCATTCATTTGATAAAGTGTTCCACAAGTGAGCAAATTGTAGATATCTTCACCAAAGTGCTTTGAAGATTCGAAAATTTCAAAAAGATGTTTGGACTTACAAACACCTCTTCAGATTAAGGAGGGGAATGTTAGATACCTAACCCTTGGGATTATGGTATTTGTAAATATTAATTTAGGAGAAACATGAAGAGTCACAGGTGATGGGAAGAGTCATCGAACCTCTTGGAAGATGAGACCAAAGGACATATCTCATTGTATTTATATGTGGCTCAATTGAATAGTTTGGATTCCTCTTCAATAGGAAAATCCATGATGTTGTGGGAACAGCTCAGGAAGAATTGCATTGAATCAAGACTCAAAAAGTTCCAGCAGTTGTGATGAAAATAGACCTTCCAAAAGCATATGGTAAAGTGAATTGGTTATATATCAGATTGATGTTGCTTTAGTTGGGTATAAATTTGCAAACTATCTATTGGATAAAGCCTAAAGGCATGCCTGTCATCAGCATCCTTTGTTGTTCTAATATATGGATCACCTTCGAGGTTTCTTAATGCCTCAAAGGCGTCTAAAACAAGGATGCCCCTTATTCCCTTTCCTATTTCTTTTAGTCGTTGAAGGGTTAAGTATGTTAATAAAGGATGCAAGGAGGAGAGGGGTAATGAAAAGGGATAAACACATTTGATTTAGCGGTTATTTCACATTTTCTCTTTATAGATGATATCATGATTTTCAGCCAAGGATCCATTAAGGAATTGACAAGCATAAAGGAGATTATGGACCTATATTGCAAAGCTACAGGTATGGAGGCCAACATGAAGAAATCCCTAATGTCGTTCAATGCTTTGGAGGTAAAGGTGAAAATTCAAGTTATAAATTTGCTTCCTATGAATCACTCTGATCTTAATCATGGAATAAAGTACCTGGGTTTTAAATTAAAACCAAGTGACTACAAGTATGTTGATTGGCTCTGGTTGTTCAACAAAATTGAAGCTACAATCTCTATCTGGTAAACACATGGTTGTCTCAAGGTGGCAGACTAGTATTGGTCAAGGCTATTTTAGAGAGTATTCCTATGTATTGGATGTTTATTGCACATATTCCCAAAGCGTTCTTAACAAAAACAGAAAATGTGTTTCATCTTTTTATGGACAAGGAAAAAGAAAAAGGAAGGAACCCCTCTAGTCAAATGGACAAGAGAGGCAACTCCAAAGGAAGCAAGAGGATGGGTTTTGAAGAATATATATGTATTTAAGATGGCCCTACTTGCAAAAAGCCTTTGGATGTTAATTTATAACGAAGACTATGGGAAAAAGTGAGAAAATTTAAGTATCTAAAAGGAAAGTCTATGGAAAGAATGGTTTAGAATGGGAAGGAAACGTATTCAAAGAGTTTCAATTGTCTGGAAAGCTTTGGTTAGGTCCTTCCCTTTAATTGGATACTGGACAACTTGGAAAGTATGAAGAGGAAATAAAGTGAGAATTTGGAAAGATCCTTGGATTGGCTAAAGAGAAATTTTAAGTTGTCAGAAGCCCCACTAAATGATTTTCACTTTACAGGTATCTTGCCTCTAAAGGATGTAACAAGTCCTATTGGAAGAAAAGGTTGGTCTCAAGGTTGGAAATCAACAGAAGTCTTGAATGTACAGGGAGAGAAAGCAGAGGAATGGTCCCAATATGTGAATTTGTTGAATCACAGTACCATAAAGCTTTCAGAGCAGGAAGATATAATAAAATAGTCTAAAAGTCAGGGGGAGTATACAACTAAAATTGGTTATTCAACCAAAATGGAAGAATCTCAGGAAGGAGAAAGAGACTGGTGGTGGAAGCTGGTCTGGAAGCTGGAGAGTCCTTTAAAAACTAAAATTTCCCTTTGGCTAGCTTTGGAAAATAAAATCTTAACATGGGACAATGACTAAAAAAGGAGCCAACATGGACCGGGGCGATGTATCCTGTGCAAATGCAATGAGGAATCTGTGGATCATCCTTTTGTCACCTGCTCTTTTTCTATATCTGTTTGGAAATAAATACTACAAATCTCAAGTGGGAGGAACAAATGGGATCAGATGTCTTTAGTAGAATGCCTTTACTCGTGGATAACAGATAAATCTGAAAAATCCTTCAAGACTTTGCCATGCTTTGTAATCTGGAGTATCTGGATTTCAAGGAACTACATGATTTTTCAAGGTCGTAACATGACTCCTGCACAAGTTGCTCACAAAATCAGGGTCTCTCTTTTGAGGGGAGCTAGAAACCTCCGAAAGAAAATCCTCATGGAATTCTAAAATAACTGAACATTGATTATCATAAGTCCTAGGGCTTCTTCAATGGGACATCTCAAGGAAACCCAAGTATGGGTGGGACAAGGGGCCAAAGGGCTATTCTTTCATTTCAATCGACACGATATTTCTTTGAAATATGCTGCTGGGCAAGGAATAAATAACCGAGCTGAGTTTTATGCATTGTGGCTTCTTCTGAAAACAGTGGCAGACAAAGGTTTAACACACTTGCAGGTACATAGAGATTCCAAGATGTTGATGGATTGAGCAAAAAATAAATGTAGAATTGAAAATATGTTGTTAGTCCCAATCATGAATCAAATTCTGGAAGTAAAAAGCAGTTTTGATGATCTTTCTTTTACTCATATTTATAGAGCATTCAACACAAAAGTTGATCAGCTATCTAAAGGAAGTTGTATTATTGCAGGATGGGTTCATATCTAAGTAAGAGTTCAAAGGAGGGACTCAAATTTCAAACTCTGAAAGATCACTATGTTGATGTACAAACTGAAAGGAGTTTTAAATATATTTTTTGATGGGATTTTTGTCTTGTTTACTGATTGAGCCTTAGGCCTGTAAAGATTTTCATGAAAGAAATGTGAAGGCTGCCCTGGAGAAGCCTAGAAAGACTTTAATATGTAAATATGTAGGTAGAGGGCAGAGAGAGACTGTTTCAATTTTTTTGAGCCTTTTAAGACAATCAAAAGCGTATTCTGATTTCACACTTATAAAGATTTTTTTCTTAGAAAAAAAAAGAAGTGTGCGAGTGCTGGTTTCTCCCATCAATTTGTCATTGCGTATATTGCCCTTCTTTTTGATAGTTAGCAATTATTTTGCAGTTTATTTTCCTACTGTTATTATTTGTAAACCCTTATAACAAGATAGAGACTCCATCCTGTGGGGTCTTTGAAGCCATCACCTTAAGATTGCTGTAACGTTTTCTCCGCATAGCCTTTTGCAGTGAAATTTTACCGGTATATTCCTTCCCCCAAGGTGTTCTTCTGTATAAATTTCAGATCTTTTTATTACATACTAAAAGAGTTATTGCAGAAACAATCCAGAATATCCCAGTTGTATAGCAGTTTAATATGTGAATGGATCTTCCTATAGAAGAATCCAATGAAGCAGAGCTTCTCTTGTCAGTGAAATTCCAGCCCCAAAAGTTGCATAATGAGAGAGACCACTAAATAAAAGTTCAGGGGTTTCTACTATCCAAGCAAAAACTGTCTTCCCAAAAATTTTAAAGACAGCTGTAGGAGTGGGTTTATTTCACTTTGCCTGCTAAAGGAGGGTTGCAGCTGCATCCTTGTGGCGTTCATGATCCTGATTCTCAGAATAATATATGCAGCAGTAGGTTCATAAAGGTGGTGGTGTATGTCTGCATGAAGGCAGTGTCAAATTTTCAGATGATATGTCTCTTACTTTCTTAAGAATTAAAAAGACTCTGCCCTTGTTTTTCATAAGTAGTGATCACATGGCATCTGAAGTAAACGGGGTTGTGACCCTCAGCTTTCATTTTTGTGTTGGTAAAATATTGGCATAAATATACTTTGTTGCCCTTACTCATCAACAAAGTTCTCGTGGCACTTTGTTGTAAGTTGGGGTCCATGGGTTCAATTTTCCTTGGGTTGTCATTTCTTCCTTTTATTTTCAAAAAGGATCCATTGGGATCACGTGGATAACCCAAGGAAATTAAAAGGGGGCTTAACACCTTGAAAAGGGGCTTTAATACCTTGTCATTTCTTTGGTAAACATACATGTCATGCAGACTCTGTTTTGAGTCTTGTTTGTTTCTGTCAAAAAGGTCTGAGACTCTACTTTGCATCTATAAACATTTGATATCCAGTTAAGAAGTCCTTGAGGGAGGAAATTCTAGTCAAAGGGTGGGAGATCATTCATATTCTAAAATGGAAAATTTACAAATTATTTTGTTCTCAGAATCTCACAAGCTTAATGAAACTAATTTTGCTGTAAGGCAGCAGAAGATGCAGACTATTTTGATTTATAGAGATTGATGAAGCATGGTTAGTGTCAAGATTGAAGAGGAAGAGACCAAGTTCAAAAGAACAGTTGTGATTGAGGCCAAGCTCAGACAAGTCCAAGAGGATAAAAAATCCACAAAATAGAACTCTGAAGCACTCATGACTCTGACACTATCAGTTGCAAAGTACATAATGCCATGCATCCAGGATGTGGAAATGCATTTGAAGTGTGGGACACATTAAAGATGTCGTATGAGACAACCAAAGACATACAGGTGATGCATCTTAAGAATATGTTTTATTATTTGAAGATGCAAGAAAGTGATTTAATTATGGACCACATAACAAAATTCAAGGAAATTAAAGACCAGGCACATGCAAGTGAGAAAATTTGCCCAAAAATCCTAAATCATACTGCAATTTTGTGACAGCAATGAAAATTATGCAAGCATTGTCAAAAGTCGCATCTATCACCTTGACAAGTATGTTATGTCAGAAGGAACAAGCATGCAAACAATTCAATGAAGGAAAGACATTAAGCAAAGCATTTACTGAATGCTGCTAAAAAAGCAAAGCATTTGTTGCTGAAGCAGCTTTTGTTACTAAAGCAAAACACAAGGGGAACAAAGTTCAAACAGTCAAAGGATAAAAGTGCTGCAAAAAAAGGGAACAATAATCACACCTCTCGGACAAAGGAGAAGCTTTGTTTTTATTGTAACAAACAAGGACATGTAAGGAGAGATTGCTCCAAGAAAAAGCATGATTTTCCTCGGAAAAACAAATCCTAAAGTGGACATGTTGCAGAAGATCACAATATAGATAAACTTTTGTATTTGTTTTAGGAAAAAGCACATGATCAAATATCTGATACAACGACTCAGAAGCTTCAATGCATATGAGCTACCACCAGAAAGAGTGGTTCAAGGAACTTAATGAAGAAACATGCAAATCTGTTGAAATCCCTGTGGGAGATGGATGGTTGCATCATGTACAAGGACTTGGACATGTACCAAGCAAGTTTAAAGATGAAGTCTACTGACATTCTCTGGCATTGCAGGTTTAGACACTTGAACATTACATATCTTGATTATCTCGGCAAGAAAATAATGGTTCAAGAATTACCTAAGTTTGAAGCTAGCAAGGAAATTTGTGAATCCTATCTCAAAACAAAGCAACAAAGAGAGGTTTCAAAAGATCAAAGACATATCAAAGAACGTATCAGATTTAGTTCATGGTGGCATATGAAGACCAATGCAAACCAGATCACTTGGAGGTGCACACTGCTTCAAAACTTGTATTGACAACTTCTAGAAAAATCTGGATGTACCTTTTGCAACACAAATCGGATGCATTTGGTGTATTTAAAGAATTTAAAGCTATGGTAGAAAGGCCAATTGTCATAAATGAAGGCTTTCAGAACAATAATGGAAGGGATAATCTCTAATAAGTTCATCAACTTCTGTAGATCAAAAGCATCCAGAGACAATTCACGGATCCCTACACTCCACAACAGAATAAAATGGCAGAGTAGATGATAGAGACAACTCATAGCATGCTAAAAGAAAAAGATATTCACAACAGTTTTTGGGGAGAGGCAATAAATAAAACAGTTTACCTGCTAAAACAAAGTCCCATGGCATTGGAAACTATTACTCCTGAATAAGCTTGGTATGTGTTAACACCAGAATTTGCAACCTATTTCATAGGAATCAGACAGAAATTGAGGTTTACCCTCAAGAGCATTATGGTGTAAATCATGCGGCATTCTGCCCACGATTTCCACAGGGAAAAACAAAAATGATTGGAGGCCTAAGCAGCTCAAGCACCCTCTCTCCACCTATCACATCTCCCTTCCCGATACCTCCTCTCACCTCCTGACACCTGTCCCACTCACATTCCACTCTCCCTTACACATCACCTCCTCCCCACCTATCACACCTCCCTCGTTCCTCTGCCACCTCTGCCTTTCCCTTGCCACCGCAACCTCGTCCCAGCCTCTGCTCCCCCAATCGCTTCCTTCCACATGGCCATCACTCACTCGTTGGGCCATGCGAGTTTTCGCCAAGCACCTCGCTCCACATCACCCCTGCGCATACGCTATCAGACTGCCACCTGCAAAGCTTGCATTGGTCACAGACAAAGACCATTCATGGCCTCGAGGTGTCAAGATGGACTCACAGAAGTCATTGGCACCATCTAAGAACAGTTATGGGTGTCAGGCCCAGTCCTAATCCCAATGAAGACAGTTATTGAAGATTGTGGGCAGCAATTGAGACCTCGCCTCATCCCATAAATGGAAAACGTTGCAGAGAGCAGCCATGAAGGCACACTTACGATCCGAAGCTAAAAAGTTTTTCCGCCTTAGGCTGCTAGAAAATCTAATGTTCATAGCGGACCTCTACACCTTTCTCACTAAATCTTCCTCCTACTCACCCTTACTCCAACTCACTGACTGAAGTTGATTCAAGACCTCAATGGCTGGTGCATGCTAGTCCCAGATTTTCTGAGTTAGAACGTCATTATCTCGAGTCTTATCCATTTGACCCCCTTAAAACTCATTTACATTTACTGTATAACTGATGGGAACTGGGCTTATCATCATCACAGTCCGAGGGTGATTCCTAGTGCTAACAGTATGGAAGAAGGCTTCGGGTAAAACATTTCAAGGTTTTTGGTTGTTCCTGCATATACACTTATTCCTGAAGAAAAAAGGCACAAGTTGGATGCCAAGAGCAGGAAATGACATCACAGGACTGTTGACGTTTTTGTAGCATCGGGGAGGTAGTATTCTAACATTGGCCTTGGTTTTGGGCATGTGGGAATCTTTGTTGGCACTCACATTGCATTTTTATTTTGTGAAAACCCCTTTTAAGTAGAGTTGGGGCTTGGAATTGTTATTGTTGGGGCTTGGCACCCACTTGGAGGAACAAACAATTCTAATTTAATGTTGAGTTTAGAAGGGGCTCCTAAACTCACTCTTAGATTCCTATAAAAGGAGAGGCAATGTGAAGAGGCACCACACATATTATTTTATCATAATGGTGTTCGCATGAGTGAGTGAGCACTCTTGCCAAGGAGATTGGGGTTCCAAATTTCAGCAAGGAAATTCTTCACTTTCACAAATTTGGCCTAGGGTTTTTTTGTTCTTTTCTGATTTTTCTGCCAAAAGAGAGAGGCCACACGTGTGGTTCACACATGTGAGGAAGAGGAGCAGCAGAAGACGCGGCATGTGTGAGTTGTACGACATGTGCGGACCGTACAACTGCAGGAACAGCCGCACATGTGGACCGTACAGCCACACGTACTGATTCTACGGTGCATTTATTGCAGGTTGTACCACACGTGTTGGTCCATACAGCCACACGTTTGAGACAGTATGGCACATTTATTGCAGGTCCATACAGCGCACATGTGAGGAGGATTGCTAAAGCTAGGGGCCGTACAGGTGATGTCAGCTAGGGTTTCTGCAGATTTGTAAGTTGGAAGATTTTCTAGAATTTTGCTGAAGTTGTAATTTGTTGAGAGGACTGGCTTTTGTCCTCGAAATTTCTCAATCTGAAAATTTCACTGAACAGAGATTTGTGTCTCTTGTGCATGGATGTTTTCTCTCTGATTTTCGTGCTTCTGCTATAATTTTTTGTCATATTTTCAGTGTAAAATTATCGGTGATAATAGCCCTAGTTTACTGTTTGAGGTCACTTGGAAGTAATTTTCACATCTGAAATTGAATGCATTGAATGCTTAAAAATTGACATGGTATCAGAGCATAGGCTCTAGAAAGAGACGAAGTCATCTCTTGAGACACAAGTTCTTGCAGATTTGTGCACTTGTCTGGACACAATGGTGAGCACTCTTAGAGTTGAGGACAAGTTGGAGGGGACCACAAATTTCCAAGCCTGGAAGGCTAAGATCCTTTTTCTCTTGGAAGAGAATGATCTCAAAGATTATGTTAAGATGGTGATTCCAAATCCAAATGATGCACAAGAATCGACAGCCCATAGGAAGAAGGAAATGAAGGCCAAGCAGGTGTGGTTGGATTCTGTGAAGGATCACTTGATTCCTCATATTTCCGAGAAGAAGACAGCAAAGGATATGTATGATGCTTTGGTGGGCTTCTACCAAAGCGGGGGAATGCAAACCGAAAGTTGATTTTGAGGCATAAGCTCCATTCTGTTGAGATGTCCAAATCAGATACAGTTGCTAGCTACCTCATGAGGATCACTCAGAATCATGATGAGCTTGTAGCCATGGGTGAGGGAGTTGATGACATAGAGTTGGTGAATGTGGCATTGAATGGTTTTCCCAAGTCTTGGGAATCGTTTGTGCAGGGGGTTTGTGCATGAGAGAAGTTGCCACCATTTGACAGACTATGGATCGATTGCATCCAGGAGGAGGCTCGGATAGAGTCCAAGAATGGCAGGCAGAGGGGTGGCGATGATGAGAACCAGGCCCTAGCTGCTAATGCTAGGAAGTGCAAAGGAAATGATTCTCCGGGGAGAGAGGCATCTCCAGAGCAGTGGAAGAAGGACCTTAGCAAGGTCAAGTGTTTTGCTTGTCATAAGTTAGGCCACTATGCTTCAGAGTGTCCACAGCAAAAGAAAGGGAGAGGGAAGCAGCAGGTATCATTAGCAGAGGTGGATGAGGTTGTAGACGGGGTTCAGAGGGAGTTCCCATTTGATAGATTTCGTAGTGCACCCCAGGCCGGTGAACATGCACCTTAGGTCTAGTCTATGTTCTCAACAGAATACACAAATTAACACAATTTGAACTATAAACATAAACACGATGAGATGCCTAACACCTTAGCATAGCAGAAGATAAAACTTGCAATTAGATCATAAACAGGTACACAAGAATTTAATGCCCAAAATACACGTTCTTAAATCCAGAACCAAGGGCTCCTGTACCACAGACAATGGCCCAAATTTTTGTACAATAAAAACAATCCCAAAACAAGGACCTTCAAACTGCCCTACCTTTGGTGACTAGACTGGTTGTAATAGCCCTAAAATCTGCATGTAACAACCCTTGAGATTGCCTGCTACCACCCTATAACAAACCTCAACATGTTGCCTTCTGTCACCCTATAGCAGTCCTCAAATCTGTTGTCGTTACCCCTATAACAGCCCTAAAAACAGCCTGTTGTCCTACCTCAAAATTCATTGTAGTTTGTTGTCACAAAGACACCTGTAACAGTCCTTTTTGTTGCCTGCACAGACCTGTAACAGCCCCTGACCGCTACCACACAGACAGTTGTCACCTTCCTGTGTTGGTCGAGCTTCCAGGACCTACGACCCCCCTTCCTTTGCAAATCAATCCTATTCCAGGCCCACGGCTGCCTTCTTTTGGCAGACCGAAACTCTGTCTTTGCCCAAACAAGCCTGCGGCCCTCCATTCATTGTTGTCTGAGCCTCCACAGCTCAGCAACAACCTTCTTCCTTGTTGCGGCTACCCTCAACTAGCAAGTCGAGCCTCATACAGGCTGCTACTAGACTCCTCC
This sequence comes from Picea engelmannii, assembly GCA_009831015.1. Classification (NCBI taxonomy): domain Eukaryota; kingdom Viridiplantae; phylum Streptophyta; class Pinopsida; order Pinales; family Pinaceae; genus Picea; species Picea engelmannii. Next base: position 168,309 of record ML782012.1, on the reverse strand, counting down.
TAGCAAGTCGAGCCTCTAATAGGCCTTGACCTATTCTCTCTTGGTTGCTAGCAGACTTGCTGACCTACTCCTCCTTTGTACCTGCCCAAAACAAAAAAGAAACACAGCAAAATTGAGGCAAATCAGCCTCTCTCCATCGTTGGAATGAGATCACCACACTTGGACTAAAATCACCAAGCATTCACTCCATAATAAAATGTCACAATGACCTTATGTCCTTTTATACAGTTCTAATGTTGAGTAAAAGCCCCTTCACAAACTCAACATTAAAAGCCCCAACACAAGCCCATCACCAAACCCATGAAGCCCCAGCTTCATTCCAAGGGAGGTTTTCACCAAATGAAAAGTCCAGTCCGATGCCAATGACGATTCCCACATCCCTGACACCAAGGCCATGCGAGAATACACGCCCGAAGCTACAAAACATCAACACTATTGGTCTTTGCCCCTTCCGGTACAGATTCCGATAGTGGGACTTGGTTGGTGGATAGTGGAGCTTCTCGTCATATGACAGGATCATAGGAGTCACTCACTAGTTTGTTAGAGGACTCAAGATTGCAGGTGGAGCTTGGTGATAATGCCAAGTATGCAATCAAGGGAGTTGAGACAACTTCGTTTCAGCTGGAGTCCAGGAAGCCTCTCAAGATGAGTGATGTGTTGTATGTGCCAAGGTTGAAGAAGAACCTACTTTCTATCTCTGCCATGGTGGATAGAGGGTATGCAATAACATTCTCAGGTGGAAAGGTTCTTGCATGGCTGAGAGGATCGAGCGCTGACTCTACAGGGTTCATTAGTGTCTGTGATGGTGGTCTTTACAGGTTGACAGGATAGCCAGGCCAAGCCTTGCTACATGACAGTGATCGTCTATGCGAGATTTGGCTCAGGAGATTGGGACACTTGCATTACAGGGCTTTGCCAATGTTTAGGTGATGGTTACAAGTCTTCCAAAGTTTGGAGCAGAGCACCAGGGTGTATGCAGGGGTTGTGCACTTGGCAAGAATGGAAAGGTTGATTTTCCGAGCAGTGATAGTAGGTCCGAGGGAATCTTAAATCTAGTACATTCAGAGATGTGCGTGGACCTATGTCAATTCCATCTTCGAGTGGTTACTTGTACTATGTAACCTTCATTGATGATTATTTAAAGGAGGACGTGGATCTTCTTCATGAAGACCAAAGATGAGGTCTTCAGTCGATTCAGGGAGTTCGGGACTCTGGTGGAGAAACGGACAAGGAAGAAGATCAAGGTCTTGAGGTCAGATAACGAGAGAGACTATACCTCCAACGACTTAAAAGATTTATGCAAGGAAGCAGGGATCAAAAGGGGGCTGACAGTGCCTTTCAACCCACAGCAAAATGGGGTTGCGGAGAGGAAGAAACAAACCATAGTTGAGGCTGCCACGGCAATGTTGCATGACCAGAATCTACCTATGTTTCTTTGGGCAGAGGCATGTCATACAACAGTTTATGTTAACGGGAGTCCTCATAGGATCTTGGTGGACAAGACTCCTGAGTAGGCATTCACAGGAGTGAAGCCAGAGATAGGGCATGTTTGTGGGATACAGCAAGACTTCCAAAGCCTACCGGATCTACATTCCAGGACAGCAGCAGATTGAGGTTAGTTGGGATGTCAGGTTTGAGAAGGAGTTGGCTTTCAGGAGGTCCCGAGAGACCACAACAGAGACAGATGGTGAGGAGCATGAGGCTCCAAAGGTTGAGGAGAGTACAAGTCCATCCAGTACAAGGGTTCAGCCTTCAAACCATGAGGACGAGTCGGAAGAATCAATGGATCCAGTGGACCCTCCTAGTGACGAGAACACGTGGCCTAGATGGTTTCAGGATACTTTGAGAGATGCGGAAAGGCATGCAGCCCCCAGGGGCATTTTGAGGGAGAGTAGACCTCTGCAAAGGTTTTCGAGCTATGTAGCCCTTATGAGTAGCATCATTGATTCTAAGCCTTCTAGTTTTGAGGAGGTAGCAGGCCAACAGGTTTGGAATGATACCATGATGGAGGAGTATAAGTCCATCATGAAGAATGATGTGTGGGACATAGTTCTGAGACCAGAGGGGAAGTCTATGATGACTTCCATGTGAATCTATAAGATCAAGCATGTTGCAGATGGTAGCATCAAGAAGTACAAGGCAAGGTTCGTGGCGAGAGGGTTCTTAAAGAGAGAGTGGACTATGAGAAGACTTTTGCTCCAGTCGATAGGTATACTTCTATTAGGGTTGTTATTTCTCTTGCTTCAGTTATGGGGTGGAGGATACATCAGATGCATGTGAAGACAGCATTCCTCAATAGTGTAATTGAGGAAGAGGTGTACATAGAGCAACTTCAGGGCTTTGAGGTACATGGGAGGACGTCCCACGTTTGCAGGTTAAAGAAAGCTTTGTACAGACTCAAGCAAGCACCCAGGGCATGGTACTCGAGGATCGACGAGTATTTGCAAAGCAAGGGCTTGACCAAGAGTGAAACGGATCCCAACCTATATCTCATGCAGGTTGGTGAGGATCCTCTTATATTGGTGTTGTATGTTGATGATTTATTCCTCATGGGAGCAAAGAGGCTCATTGTCGATTGCAAGAGGGATTTGGCTTAGGAGTTCGAGATGAAGGATATTCTCCCCAAACCCCTAGTGAAGGGGAAATTTGTCTACTTTATAGACAAGCTAGGAGTAGTGGAGAATACCTCCCTCGCTAAGAGGTAGTGTTGATGTTTTTGTAGCATCGGGGAGGTATTCTCACATTGGCCTTGGTGTCGGGCATGTGGGAATCTTTGTTGGCACTCACATTGCATTTTTATTTTGTGAAAAACCCTTTTATGTAGAGTTGGGGCTTGGAATTGTTATTGATGGGACTTGGCACCCACTTGGAGGAATAAACAATTCTAATTTAATGTTGAGATTAGAAGGGGTTCATAAACTCACTCTTAGACTCCTATAAAAAGAGAGGCAATGTGAGGAGGCACCACACATCTTATTTTGTCATAATGGTGTTGGCATGAGTGAGTGAGCACTCTTGCCAAGGAGATTGGTGTTGCAAATTTCAGCAAGGAAATTCTTCATTTTGGCAAATCTAGCCTAGGGTTTTCTATTATTCTTTTCTGATTTTTCTGCCGAAAGAGAGAGGTCGCACATGTGAGGAAGAGGAGCAGCAGAAGAGGTTGCACATGTGAGTCGTATAGTCCGTACAGACCGTACAGCCACAAGAACAGACACGCGTATGAACTGTACGATGCATTTATTGCAGGTCATACTGCACATGTGGCTCCATACAACAGCCAGTCTGTACAGTCGCACGTGTGGGACCGTATGGCGCATTTATTGCAGGTCTGTACAGCGCACATTTGAGTAGGTTTGCTTAAACAGGGGGCTGTACAGGTGACATCAGTTAGGATTTCTGTCAGCTAGGGTGTCTGCAGATTTTTAAGTTGGAAGATTTTCCAAAATTTTTCTGAAGTTGTAATTAGCTGAGAGGACTGGTTTTTGTCCTGGAATTTTTCAATCTGAAAATTTCACTGAACAGAAATTTGTGTCTCTTGTGCATGGATGTTTTCTCTCTGATCTTTGTGCTTCCACTATAATTTTTTGTCATAATTTCAGTGTAAAATTATTAGGTGATAACAGCCCTAGTTTACTGTTCGAGGTCACTTGGAAGTAATTTTCAGATCTGAAATTGAATGCATTGAATGCTTAAAAATCCACAGGGACAAGCAGACAATGTAGTTCTAGGAGGTCCCAGAGACAGGAAGATTCCCTTGGTTCAAAATACCAGCCTTCATGCTCTAACAAGTAGCCAATCATCGATCAGGAGTTTCTTCCCCCAGACTTGAGTGGTAGGAGTTGTGGGGCTCCTCAATCTAGTTCTCACTCCAGGATCCTTTCCAAGATTACACAATAGGGGCTTCTCAGCCCTGGTTACTCTCGAACAACCTTCCCACACAATGCACTAGCCCCTTTACGATGATCAATGACTAGAATGATGAGATTTCCCTCCCTTCTCTTTCAGTCTCAGCTTCCAGCTCCAAGACCACTTGACATGCTATCTTTTTGAGTGGAGTTTCACTCATATACTCATTTCAGTTCATGCCCCTGTATTCTTTCCTTTTTGAACTAGCTACTTAGCTCGCTATGGCGTTGTCATTAGATATTTTATCTTTATTTGCTTATTGTTGTTAGCTTAGATTCAGGCACCATTATAGCACTCCCACTTTGTAAATTTTATTACACTAATGGTACTCTTTTGGTCCCGTTGACATTTAATAAAATTACCTTATCTTATCTTATACATGAAACATGATATATATGTTATTATATTATTGTTATATAATTTATTGATTTATATATCAACTTTTTATATTAAACTTTAGTATTTTATAAATGTATATTAGTATAATAATTTAATATACATAATATTTCTTTATATAAATTCGTTACTCTAATTACTTGGGGGATACGCGTCTTCCATCTACAAAGCAGGCAGGAGAAGAGTCCCCACACCAAGGACAACAGCCACATCCCAAAATCAAGTTTGCATCCCCTAGGGCAAGAGAGGCTTTATTCTAGCTTTTCTCCTTCCAATTTAACGGCATTAATCATTTTAAACTACAAAAACATAAACATATTTCAAGCAGTCCTTGCCTTCAGTGTACAACCAGAAAAGATGTAACAAGGATCCCCTCCACAGAAAAGGGGGCAAAGGGTGTTAGTGGTCAAGCCACCCTTCAGAGATATGCTCAAACGTGTGGATTGATAGCTCAATTGGTAGAGCACCTTAACCGATATTTGAGACATTCTGGATTCAAGTCCAAGGTGGCCCATGTTTGCTGCTCAACACGGTATCACATCCAGGAAGGAAACTAGGTGTGCTCAAGTCAATCTGTGGCTTAAGGGGGGTTGTTGGCAATCAAGCCATCCTCTAGAAAAATGCTCAAACGTGTGGGTTGGTAGCTCAATTGGTAGAGTTCCTTGACCAATATTTGGGAGGCCCTAGGTTCAAGTTCTAGTTGGTGCAAGTTTGTTCTTCAACAAAGGGGAATTGTGTTGCTTATGTAAACTACGTGGGGACGCAATACTAGACCTTAATGGATCAAAAACTACACAATGAAAGTCATATTAGGATCTATCAAGGCCCACAGAAAAATTGTGTTGTGAGCAAAGCCCCCTCGAAAGTATGATGGAGAGAGGTTTGCTAGCTACAAATCTAAAAGAAAAAATGAGCTCTCATCAATCTGGAAGTTGATATCTAATGGCACCTAACGCATTGTTTACATTCATATACTTCCAAGATCGAGGGAAAGAAGGAAGTGATCAACTTAACAAGGTTTGTACTGGGTGTACCCTGTAAATATGTCTCTTGAATCCCAATACTTCCCCTCAAGAAAAAGGCTAGACACATATGGACCAAGTACCAAAAGAAAGGAGTGATTGATCCCACTGACTCTTTGTAAAGACAATGGAACCTCCCCCTAATCTCAACAACATTTTCAAGCTGAACTCCTTTCTACAAATGGTCAAATCCTTTGTTGGCTCAACTACAAGTCATGAGGGGTATCTTTAGCTGTCTCTTTACTCCCTCGTTGAGATTACATCTTTGGGCTTCCAAATTAGAAAACAATATTGATACTCTAAGGCTTTATTGATTCTACACTCTGTAGTATCTCCATCAATCATTTCCCACCTGACAAGTTTTCTTTGGATGCTCCTCCCCCACCTTCTTCCCTTGAAAGAAGAAAATATTACGCTGATTAGGAAGAAAATTTATCGACAATACATACAATCCACTTGAATCTCTCCTCAACCCCTTAGCACCACGTTGGATTTCTATGTGAGGACTTCTGGACACTAGCAAATTGTTGATGGTCTTATTATACAATTAGATTATTCAAAACAACATTGATCTAATGTTCTTAGGGTTGCATCAAGGCTAGTTACAAGTATGCTCTCACCAACTTTATATTGAGTTAGACTAGAATCTATTAGGAAGATAGGATCAATCAATTATATTCCCTTCAAAAGAGGTTGAGACTAAGGAAGACTTCATCTTCAAGTGTCCCACCTATTGTGAGATCCCAGACAAATTTTATTGTCTCTATAGACCTAAAGGGGTCGTTGTCCTGTTTTTTGCATTACCAAAACCATAGATACATGGCCTTGTTTGTCAAAAAGGCAATTACCTTTTAAGTGTCATGACCTACATGGCCCCTCAGAATCTATCAAATTGAATCCATCCTTCTTCCAACCCACCTCAACCAATGGAAGAGTTAAGCACCATGTGGATATTATGAATTCTAACTTAGACATTAACATATTGGTAAATGGATGCCTTCTCACTCGAGCCTTCCCATTGAAGATTGGTCACTCTAATTCTCAATATAGGGGGTATTTCTACCCCTTTTTGTGCACAACAATTTTTTTATGGGACAAAGCATATCACCAAACCCCCCTCTCCCCCCACCCCCTTTTAATAGGTTAAAGGATCAATCATGGGTCACTGGGTTTGTCTTTAGTGGGTTAACAATTAGTGAGAAAAGGGTTAGGGTATCAGGGGTTAGTGGGTTAGTGACGAGCTAGGGATCAAGGTTAGACAATGTCAGTGGGTTAGGGGTTAGGGAATTAAGGGTTCATGGGATTTGGGAGTAATTATGAATGAAGCTTCCCCAACGCCCTTGTGTGTACCACCATGTCATTTGTGGCTCTAAAGGAGGTGCAAGGTCACATCAATATGAGAATTGATGTCGCATGTCACTTGTGGTCATTGCTAGCAAGGTCAAGGGAAAGAAGGAAATGAGCGGCCAAATAGGGTTTATCTTGGGTGGCCCATGTAGAATACACCACCTGAGAGCTAGTACTACCTTAAAGAAAAGATCTAAACTATAGACACCTCCGATCCAAGTATTTGAATAACATAGTGAGGGATCCACTTGACTCTCTATAGAGACAAAGGAAACTCCCCATATTCTCATAGTATAAAGGGTAACAAAAGTTCTCATAGTCCTACAAGTGACAAAGCTAACAAATCCTCTCTAACCTAGAAATGTGATGGTATATCTCAACTCGAAACCGATGTGAGTAAACTTTTAACTAGCTCAAAGGAATACTAAGGCTACGCATCCAATGCTCCCAAGTATACCCAGGTATGGTAATAAGGCCATGCCTCAACTACATAAAATGCTCAAAAATAGAAAGCCATCTTAGGGTCAAGGTCCTTCACTGAGCAATCCAAGAGACTTGTATGTATTGTTTGTAAATGTCCTCTCTCATCACATTTGCTCAACCCCTGCTTGGTGTGCAAGAGGTGACCAAGAGCATCAAGAAAGTACTAGAAGTCTAGAACAGGACAACAAATACTAGAATGCCAACACAATAGAGGAGCAAAGATGGCTCAAAGAACCAACATTGTCATCGTCTTGGAACCTCCTCTAATGAGTAAAGACGTTAATAATAAAATATATTTTCATTTTCTCTCTCCACCATTGTGTGTAAATATGTTTACACCCTAAGGCACCACATGTCTCCATTGGTCGTTCACCATTTGAAGTTTGTATGCTTTTCAACCACTTTAACCTTTATGAGTTGCAATGCTGGGAAAAGACATTGCATTCATTAAACACTTGTCATAGTTGCAATCCAAAGTCAAAGAGATACTTATGTACGATAAGTATTCTTCAAGACAAGCATCAAGTACAAAAACACTTTCAAGTCAGACTTATTCAAGCAATAGCACCATCACGAACACAAAATAAAGGATGGAGTAAGGCCAAATACACAATAAAGTAAGTTGTGTATCTCCTTTTCTTGTGGATCCACTTTTGCATACAAGGATGCAAGCAACAAGGTAGGATGTAGATCACTATGTACCTAGTTGGCAGAAAAGTAATTCTTTGTTCCCCAACTAAATGGCTCTCTCAAGCAATATTTGAAAATCAATTTCCCCATCTAAAAGTGAATTTTGTACTTAGAGTTATGTATTAATATTGGATAGCATAACATAAATCAAGATTCGAGACAATTCATTGGAATCCTAATACCACCTATAATCATTTTCTCATACAGTCTTTCTTTGAAGTCCAATTGTTTCACTGAAAGAAGATAACATTCTTCTCACCTTGCCCAAAATTTTATTCCTATCACTTACCTAGATATTTTTCCCAAATGTATTGGGCTGGGAGAATAATCAAACAAACTAAAATAAGAACAAAATATCGTGACGAGTCAAGGGGCAAAAATTAATTCTCAAAGATGAGATTTAAATGTAAAATGATTTTCTTGGAGCTCACAAGGTAAGTTGAGAGTCGGACTGTTTTTTATTATTATTCTTTAACAAAATATTGATTTTTTAAATGCTACTAGATTTCATATAAATAGCGAACACTAGTTATAACTATAGCCTAACCTCTAAAAACTGAGCAAGGATTCTTTGTATACCTAAAGAAAAAGGGACCATTATTGGTTTAGAAGCCCTCTGTACATGACTTTAAACTGATATTGTCCACTAAAAAAACTTCAAAAAAGTAACACACTTAAATACTAATGCTGATTAGGGACTATCACATACACTATCAAAAAATTCAAACGTATTTCTTAAAGAAGAAAAATGTACAAGGTTTAGAAAAAGTAAAGTTACTTCCCATTTTAGAAGACACAGAAGCCCATGAACATATAGAACTATTTCAGCTTATAGAAGAGATGACAAGACTTGAGTCATAAAGCCTAGATCATATATCATGTTCTTGTATTAGACTTTTGAGCTTTATAAAAATAAACATCAATATCATAAAAAGGCATTATTGTATCTAGTCAATGAAATGCTTTACACTATTCCTTAGTCCGCTGCATAGAATCGGCGAAGATGATGTGCTTTGGATAACCACATGGTTTAGAAACCAAGATCCCTGACTAGCAAGCTATACATTATCTCTTGTGCGCTCTCGGGTTCCTGGTAAAGCCTAGCTCGGATTGTTCTTGGTTCAGCCATGGATTCCTCTTCTGAAGGGGGGCTGCCCCCCTCCAAGGAAACAAGCTAAATGAAATTCATGAAGAAACTAAATGAAATCCAGGAAATAGTTCTCCCCTCTGCAAAGTCACAGTGCATGGCTCTCGCTTTAGCAGATCACAAGTTGATTGGCCAATTCACTGGCTTATGGCCATCCCCTAGAGCTATGGTCATCTAGATTGAAAAGAATTGGAAGGTACTCCAGGGACAACTAACTCACTAGTTATGTGGAAGAGGGTTTTATGTCTTCTTGTTTGAATCTAAGGAAGATAGAGATCTCATATTTGATATTTCACAATGGACCTTATTTTTTTAGAACCAGGGGTATGTATTTGAATAGATGGACTCCTGACTTCAACCCAGATCACAGTGTTTCGTCAATTGTACATGTTTGGGTTCAATTGCCACATCTTTTGTTGCATTGTTGGAATGAGGAAACAATGAGATGCATAGGAAACACGTTGGGTAGGTATAAAGATAGGGCTAAACCAAGGGCTGGCATGTTTGCTTATGCTCGTCTTTCTGTGGAAGTCAACCTAGAGAAAGGGCTTCCTGAAGCAATTCAATTATCTCTGGATAACTAGAAACACATACAACAAGTAGACTATAAGCAATTACCCTTCAAATGTAAATGGTGCCATGAATATGGCCATTTTGCAAAGGATTGCAAGAAGCAAAATCAGAAGGATCAGGATTCAGCTAGCCCAGGAGAAGGAGGAGCAATGGCAACAAGTTAAGGAAGAAAATAAACCTAATGAAAAACCACCAGGATCTTCAACACCATCCAAAGCAATTTTAACAGGAGAAAGGCAATCGAATCCCCCGGGACCTAGTCAATCCAGCATGTAGCACAAGGTGGTCAAACCAGGCAAGTCTTAATCTCGAGTGGTATCCAATAAATCACCAGATCAGCCAAAGGAGGGAGATTTAAATGCTGGGTCAAATAGGTATGAGACTTTGTCTTAGGACTTCCCCTGAATAGATGTTAGTAGAACCACCAATGGGATCAAAGATCCCTGTCTCAATTCCTGTCTTGGAAGAAAATCCAGAAACGTTACCTTCACCAGGGGCAGAAAGTAATGTTTTGGACCATCAGCAGGAAATAGATCAAAGCCCAGAATAGAAATTTTATCCTTTGGTATGACTACTCACAAAAAAGCTCAACGGCAAGCAAAAGAAGGAAGAGAAAATTGAGAATCAAATAGAAGAAAAAATTCATAAAAAGGCAGGTCGAAAACTAGCCAAAGAAGTGAGGGAAACAATAAATAAGGAAAAAGAATTGGGCACACAAACCACTCTAGATCGAACTATGGGTCAAGGCTTCAAGAATGTCAGGAAACCATGTCCGACGAAGTTCGAACCCACCAAGCAATGGGTTTTCAAAACCTTCAGGCAAGTAATGATCCGTGTCTCCTGGAACAGCCGTGGGATGGGTAGTAGGCACAAGGCAGAATCAATAAGAGATCTAATAAGAATGGAAAAACCCTCTATCCTCCTAATTCAGGAGAACAAACTAGAGGCTGAAGAAGCTATAAAAATATGCAAGCATCAATGGAGATTAAGTGAAGGACAAGCGGAAAATTCAAGGGGGTGCCTCAAGAGGCCTTTGAACAGTTTGGAACAGACAAATATGGCACTTAGACTATGCATTTCAGACCAAGAATTAGTTATTGACTACTCTGGTACAAAAGCAAACAGGTATGAAAATAAATGTCTTCAATGTGTATGTTATGGTTTTATATAAGGAAAAAATGGAGTTTTGGGATTCTTTGATAGCAATGAAAGATACAGAACATCTACACAACAACATAATAGGAGGGTACTTTAATGTGACCCTCAACTAGAAGGAGAAGAGAGGTGAATATGTAGTCAGATATCCATTCAGAGAGCAAATGGAAGACTTGATCTCAGAATAGGAGATGGTCAATATAAAACCTCTCAAAGGCAAGTATACTTGATCGAACAAAAGATTAGGATCGAGCCGCATAGCTGCCCACTTGGATTGATTCTTAATCCAAAGGTTGACCAACAGTTCAATCTCCTCTAAAATTCTTCCCTGGGCAGCATCGAATCACAAGCCAATAGTCTTGGCGATTCGGGACGTTTATAACTATGGCCCAATTCCTTTTAGATTTAATCCACATTGGCTTCATGATGAAACAGCTATGAATATTATTCAAAGAGAATGGAAGAAGTGGATTGAAGACTCCCCTATTTTCATAGGAACAAAACTAAAGTCTGTGAAGATCGCCTTAAAAGAATGGGCAAAATTACAATATACCCCCCTGAAAGTGAAAGAAGAATGCAAATCCCAATTGGCCAGCATTCATTCTAGACTGGAGACAGAAGAAATAACAAGCAATTTGCTTAAAGAAGAAAATGCAATCTTCCAAAGATATATTACAGCTCTGAGACGGGAGGAAGAATGGTAGAGACTTAAATCTAGAAGTCTTTGGCTAAACTCAAGAGATAGTAATACGAAATTTTTCCACAGGCAAGACAAGGCCAGGGTTCTTCACAATTCTGTTAAAGAGATTACTTTGAAGGATGGTCAGACCTTTAACCGATTTGAAGAAATTTAAGAGGCTGCTCGAGTTCATTTTGAGACATTGTATATTGAAATTGAGGGAGTCGATCCAGTGCATTCGAGAGTTACGCTTGAAAATATTCCTGAGATTACGCTTGAAAATATTCCTGAGATTATTTCTCACAGCGAAAATCTGGAATTGATGAGGACGATAATAGAGGATGAAATCCAAATGGCAGTTTGGGGACTCGCCCCGGACAAAGCTCCAGGGCCAGAAAGTTTTACAATTCACTTCTTCAGAGAATGTTGGAATATCATAAAAGTTGATCTCAAGCGGATGCTACAAATGTTCAGAAGTCCTTCAGGATTGGAGGCAGCACTGATTCTTCTTTCTTGGCTCTCATTCCAAAAGAAGTCGATTCATCCTCTTTTTCAAGGTTCCAACCCATCTCGCTTTGTAACACCTTATACAAAGTGCTATCTAAGATAATAGCGAACAATATGAAACATTTTCTGCCCAAACTAATCTCTGAAAATCAGGGTGGTTTCATTGAGAAGACGCAAATAGTGGATAAAATTATTTTGGTACAGGAAGCAGTGCATTCCAGCAAAGCAAACAAAGATAAAGGTTTGATCATCAAATTATATATGGCTAATGCTTTTGGTAGAGTTCGTCATTCTTTTCTTTTTGACATTCTTTTCAAATTCGGCTTATGTCCCTCCTTCCAGTAGATCTCGGCTTGTATTTGTAACCCGTGTATCTCTTCGCAGTAAATGGAAGGTCCACCTCCTTCTTTAAAGGAAGTAGAGGGCACCATCAAGGATTGCCTTTATTCCCCCCTTCTTTATATCGTTAGGGTAGAGTCTTTGAGCAAGAAACTTGAATCGAAAAGAAGATCGGGTAAACTGTAATTTGTCGGAGATCAAAGTGGTAAGAGGTGTCAAGAGGCATAAATCACTCCCAATTTGTTGATGACACCCTCTATTGGGAGGAGCTTCAATTGTTATTGCAGCCAGGTTCAAAAAAGTGCTAGATCTCTTCACCTTGATTTCAGGAGGAAAAATAAATTATAACAAGACCCAAATCTACGGATGAATGTGAGAGAAGGACTCATGCAAGAAATTTCCATAATTTTAATGTTTCCCCATTAGGAATCTTGGACCTCTTTCAGATATCTCGGGATGCCCATTAGTATTTCTAATCCCACTACTCAAGCATGGCAAAGTGTGCTTAATAAATTTAAGAAGAAGTTCCAGCAATGGGTGGCACACATTGGTTGAACCCAGCAGGGTGAGAGGTCTTCATTAAATCTGTACTCCCTGCCTTACCAATTTTTCAGTGCTTTGCCCTTCTAGCTCCGGTAGGCGTCATGCATCAAATAGCTCAATAAATTAGAAAAATTTTATTGCCCGGGGGGAAGGTTAATTCCAAGAAATTTCACTCGGTGAACTGGACAATTGTAAGGGCCCCCAAAGAAAATGGAAGCCTAGGCATCCAGGATCCCCCATTAATGAATCTGGCCTTGGTCACAAAGCTGCTCTGGCAACTCATATCTGGTCAGAATTCTTGGTGGAAAAGGATTCTCCATAAAAATTACTTTGCAGGCCTTCGCAAGCGATGTTTAGACTCCCCACTGGAAGCAAAGAAAGCCTCACCTATTTGGAGACTTTCAAAAACAGCAATCCCACTTTTGCACTCCAAATTATCTTGGGTTCCAAGCAATGGGAAAAATATCGGCATTTGGATAGATAGCATCATGGGTAAGGAGGCTTTGGATAGTCATCAAGAGATTCTTCCCCTAAGAGAATGGATGGACAATCAAAATATTAAATCCTTAGCAGGCATCTCCTCTTGGAATGAGGAAACAGACCAATGGACTGTTGGAGATTTGCAACTTTGGGCAGTCATTCTCCACAAGAAAGTACAAGAAGGCCCATCTACACCATTACAGAAGCCCCAGGAAGAGAAGTCGGCCCCACAGGAAAAATAATAATAAAATTGAAGACCCAGAAATAAGAAGTCGGCCCCAGACTAGCGCCCAGATCAGTATAAATACAGGACTGGCTCATTTCATTTTGACAGGCAGACAGCTCCTTCTGCAGTGCACACAAGGCAGTTGCAGCTGCAGTTTTGGCAGTTTCGCTATTTTTGGGTTACTGGTTATCTTGGAGAGTGTGCCACACTTGGAGAAGCTCTTGCTTGGTTATTCTTGGTCATATTATTGAGGAGCTAGGTTTTGGTGATGCTAGCCTTGGGGAGGATCTTCTCTGTAAGGTATTTTGGCTATTGATGGTGATGCATATTTTGGCTATTGATGGTGATGTATTGGTAATATCTTGGACTGAATTCTTCTAGAGAAAGGTTGCTGGGTTTTCTCCCAAGTTTGGGTTTCCTAGGATAAACTCTTGTGTTCTTGTGTTGTCTTCTTGTGTCTACTGTGCATGGTTAATATTTCTAGATCTTGTTATTTCCACTGCATTGTTATAGTTGAGATTTTCAGTGTATAGTTATTCTATGACAACTGTTGTATGAAAGTGAATCTTGTTATTAATCATAAGGCAATAACTATCAAGATCTGAGAATCATGTAAACACCAGCATGGACAAGTTGGCACTTTGGGTTGCCTCCCTCCCACCTTAATTACATAATTCCACGGCTTGTTTCTACATTGAACGGATGTGCGCCCAGGCAGAAAAACATTCCAGATTGGAGAGCTTGGGGACAAACAGATTGCAGTGTACAGCAAGGTTACTTATCACAGCTACAACTTAAGTGCAGAGGAAGAAGAGTGGTTCAAGCAGTTTCACATTACTTCAAAGTTCACATATTTCAGACGATCAACAGCCCAAACATCTTTCCAGAGCATGTTGGCAGCTTCTGCAAAGCATTTCTGATTTTGAAAATTGGAAAACAGCTCAACATTATATAATGTTTTTTGATGGAGCTTTGAAAGGGAATCCTGAGGTGGTAGGTGTGGGGGGGGTCTCATCATGGATCCTGGAGGGACATTTGAAACTTATTATGCTTAGGGTCTTGGTATTGTTTCCAACAACAGGGAAGAAGCTTATGCTTTGTGGCAAGGGCTCAAAGTGGCCAAAGAAATGGGCATACAATCTATTATAGTAATAGGAGATTCAAAAATCATTATTTGTTATATGGTGCATAACTCAAAGCCGGGGGACTTCCCCTTAGCTCCAATTCTGGACTGGACCAAGCAAGAATCAAGTTCCTTTTCCTCCATCAACTTCTATCATGTATTGCGTGAACTCAATAAAGAAGCAGACCGTAGGGCTAAGTTGCTAACTATCAATCAAATCTAAAAGTTGGAGAATTAGTGGTTAATGGCATATTACAACAACAACAACCCATCCCCTAAATCTTGTTAAGTACGGTGACATGTCTCCTGGTATTAAATTGTCACATGGCAACCTTCATCGATTTCATAAGTTGTCACGCAGTGCACAATCCAGACCTCATCAACCATGCGAACTGTAATATGAAGGGACAGGAGTCCACCAGCCACATGCTCCAAGCATTAACCTTGCACGCTTATCATCCATTGGCGCTAGTCTCCCCGGCTCATTGTGGGATACTGGTTACTCCTTTTGGCAGGTTCAGGTGGAAGTCTCTCAGCAAGGTAACTTGTGTTCTTGCGGTTTGTTTGCTGTTTTGTACTTTATTTGGTGACAAGTATCTTCCAGGGGAACCTCCCCCCTGGTGGAACCTCAAAATGCAAAGTCTTAGGCAATCCCAGGCCGGTACTGGTTGTGAAATCTGAGGGACAGACTGGTACATGGTTATTCGATTTCGGTGACATTTTAGTGATTGCGATTTGAAGGGAGGTGCAGTCATTGCAGGCAGAGTACAGTCCTCATTTGCTGAAGAAATTGGTTTCACTGGGTATCAAATTAGAGAGCTCCAAGAGATTCGTTGTGCTCTTAGAAGTCATGAGGAATATGTGCATTGCAACAGGTCCTCAATTTTCAATCTGGTTTCTAAATTCATGAATTGGAAAGTCAGATTTCTACACAGGGAACTTAAATTATGGGGTCTTTACTGGAATTGAAGAAGCAGTTAGCAGTTGCGGAAGCTGAGTGTAGTTTCCTTCAGAATCTGACTCTGAATCTGACTTGAGCGTAAGGGTGATCAGTACATAGCTTCTTCTCGGAGGATGGCAGCATGCTCGTCCAGGGGAGAGTTAAAGGGAGAAGACACCGAATCAATTGGATGAGGAGATGGCAACTGCGGATCAGGAAATTGAACCTGCAAGCACGGGTCTGAAGGATGCTGCTAGCCGCTATGCACTTTGTTAGTTTTTCAAGTATTTTCAAACAGTAAGAATACTAGGCATCTATTATAGCATATATACTATATAGTATTAATAAAAACTGGGCATTTTGTATAAGGACCAAGCCAATTTATGCAATGGGCTTGTAGTAGGACTGTAATGCTGTTAGTTTGAAATTTTTGGAATACTACAGGGATGTAACACCTGCTGCAGCTCTTGCTGTGCTTTTATTTTCAATATAATTTACCCAGTTATTATTAAAAAATAAAATTGCTTTACACTGTCCCCGCAGATAGGATGATAGGGATGGGCATTCACGAGGCTGACGGGTGGTTAACTTTCGAAGCAACATCTGCCTGCTGTGAGGACAATGAAGAGATGGGGGAGAGGGTGGGGGATGACAGAGGCCATAATGGCCCGTCCTCCAGGAGCCAAACCAGAGTCTAACCTCCTGCAATGGGCTCATTCAGGTACCTGTAGCATCATGATTTTATCTGGTGAGTGAATGCAGGCAGCACTGAGGATCTTCGTGACAGTTTCCTGGGTCTATGGCTCCAGCCTCAGCATTTATGGTGATCTTTTCCCTTCCAATATATTGTGGACAGGACAAAACAACCAGAAATATAGAGTAATAGATATAATCCATAATGGCAACTCTGTCATCTCTTTCCCAAGATACTCAATTACAAAGTGAAAGAACATGTACACATCAATAGTTATTTTTACAATTGCAATGAACAACTAATGAGTTGTAACTTGAAATACTACTTCAGTAGCAGAACCATAAAAGCGGCCACAATCTGATACCTGCTGCTACTCACAAGTTTCCCAGATGCATGCCTTCACATGCTAAAGTTATTTGGTTTACTATTTTCTTAATCATGCAGAAAGCTTTTATTTCACCATTTGCCATTTCTTTAATAAGGCAGCACATCCAACTGGCTTGAAAACAATTATGAATCAATATCATTTGGACTTTCAAATCTCATAGTTAGAGCATCAAACCTTCAAAGAAGATCACCGTCTAAAGATATCAAATGAGATGGGTTTGGGAATCTACTACAGTGCTTTAATTTATATTTTAGAGAAGAGAACAGATAGACCTACCGCAACATTGCTCATTTTGCTCCTTTCAGTACCCCTTTTGATAACTAAAGTACTTGAAGCTGAATTAGCTCCTCTGACCCTTCCCCCTGACCTCCTGTTTGAAATTGCTAGTCTCTAAACCACAAGCATAAGGTCAAATTAGTTAAAAGAACCAAATATGAAGATACAGCAAAATTAACATATTTAAATCTAGAATTTGTACTCACAGCAACAATGTGTGCAGGAAATTAAAGACAAACTCTTGAATATAAGCAAGCCAGCAAAAGAGAATCCGTGTTTAACTAATGTTTTCTGTCAAATGAGTGCAAATAACATGAAAAGGAGTCTGAAAAAGCCTGTATTCCAGAAGCACACATAATGCAAGGGAGAGTAGAGAATCCAAGTTTTAACAGAACTTCCTGATAAATGGGTGCACACAAAATAACAAGGGGGATGCAAAAATTTGTAGCCTAGTCTTAAGCCACAAAGTATGAATGACACTGAATTTCCAATTAACTCTGAGATCACAAACTCTGAATTTGCAGTAACACAGAACAATTTAGATACCAATATATGCATATAAATAAAAACACATGGACAAACACATGCAAATCTTGGTGAATAGTTCGCAAGAATAACTAGAAAAGTTTCAAGCATAGGACAGATTTTTATCATACAGAAAATTTTATTTTATACATATTGTACATATATTTGTGCAATTTGCATTTAGTCTCTAGGAAAATAAAACTTTCTATAGTAAGTAAAATTGTATAAGACAAAATATGATCACCATAACATACTTTAGGAGTTTCACTGCTTTGTTTGTTACATAAGCCTTGTCGTCTTATTTTAACTCTTTTGCATTTTCCAATCATTCAAGAGTTAAGACAGATATCTAACTGACTTAATTGCTTTGACATGTTCTTAAGGATAATCATTTTTAGATATGTCTGTGTATGCATGTTTGCAATAGCAAAATTTAATCAAGATCAAAAGAAAGCATGGATTTAAAGCAGCTTATTCTAAAACCAAGACATACCGAAGATCCACTTTTTGCAGCCCGTCTCTGTCGAACATACTCCATCAATGGGGTGACAATGGCATCACCTTTCCCTGCGCCTACAATGAAGATAAAAAACACTTTAAAACAGTGATGCAAAAATTGTGTACTCCAATAACTCAGCAAGGATCAAAAGAATAAAAATTAGGAAAAATCAAAATAATCAACCAAAAAATTTAAAAAAAATAAATACATTTTTAAATTGGTGATTATGGTAACAATAACACTGCTTTATATAACATGAACAATCAGAAACTAAGAACACTGACCTGCTCTTTCAGCTTCTTTCCTTTCTAACTGTATCTCTGCACTTGGAAGATTTTCAGTGGGTTTTGATAACATCTCGAGAAACTCCAAGTATTTAGGATCTAGCACAGTAAATGAAGCCATAATAATCTTACTACATGCCAAATAGAAATAAAAGTCCCAAATTGTTGGGAAGTTAGCAGAATCATTAAATGAAATAAGTCAAGAATTAGGTAGAAATTTTCATCGATATAACAGGCAATTGCATTTAAGGGCCACTCATATGTAATGAAGCCATGATAATTAAACATGATAATTTAACTACATTTCACAGAAAACAAACCAACTTCCACTATTGTTAAGAAGTTTGCAGAAACTATAAACAAGATAACGTGTATAAAGTATAATTTTTTATCAACATAACAGGCAAATGCATTGAAACGCCACTGAAATCTATTGAAGCTAGTTGATGGGAATTTATAACAAGCATAAAAATTTATTTACCTTTGTATATTGTGCCTGCTCGTGTATCTTTCTTAGATGTATCAGGGACACATTGATAGGGAGAATACTCAACCACGGCTTTGAATTGACTGCCTGGAAAGATAAAAAAAAACAAGACAAATATGTGAGATAAGTATGTAAAGTCTCAAACGATGCATGACAGAATATTTAACTCCTGCCAACAGGGTCTTGGTTCACTGCTAAGGTCCGCGAAAAATTAAGGCATCCACCAGGTTCTTCTCACGATAGTCAGCCCCACCGGAATGGTATGTCTAAAAAAAAGTGTGAGTCCAGGTGCAAGTCTTTGATGGAATAAGCTACCCGTCGGACCTGGCACCCATACCGAAGGATGAAGGCTGTTTGTGTTATGTGGTGCAGCCCCGGACCCAGGGCCATTTTCTTGAAACAACTTCCAATATAAATAAATATTTTTTTTAAATCTCTGTGAAATTTTAGTTGCAGCAAGAGTACACCCTAAGTGCACATTCTAAGGATCATTTTAATTACCCTCTATGACAGCCAATTATGTGGCAATAACCTCAAATTTATAGAGTTTTTCAATCTGTTGCAAAAGAATTTAGTTATATACCTTTCTCATTGACAAAGATATGGCCATTAAACATGTCAGCGAATTCGAAAACATCCTGAGGGGTCTTCAATTGAATGTATGCCCGAGAATAGAGCTGATGCCTGTGGCTCAGGCTGCTGAATTCATTCATACGAATTGCTCAAAGTATCAAAATTTATTCCGGAAAAATAAAAAATAATAGTAGTAAAGAAATAGAGAAAGCGAAAAAACCCTAGGCTGGAGGAGTTGGAGCTGTACCTAGTTTTGGGTGGTCGAAAACAAAGCCAATTGTAGCGGCCGGCGAAATGGGCATCGATCCGGTCTCTGAGAGCAGCTTCTGATAGAGTTGGCGGGAGGTGCCGCAGCACCAATTTGGTGGCGCTTTCTGGATCCTTCATATTCGTCTTCCTGTTCTTCTGCCCTCCTGCTGCTGTTATTTACAACCCTCTCCTTTCACCATATGCTTCCTTGATTTCACAAAATACAAAATATATATACATGTGTATATACATAAAATAGGTTAATGTAAATAAATGTGTTAGTGGCTCTTAGTCTTCTTTGTTTTCTAAATTTAAAAATATAAAATAAAGGAAAAAATAAATAAATGTGTATGTTAATGTAAATAAATGTGTTAGTGGCTCTTAGTCTTCTTCTGTTCTTTCTTTTCTAAATTTCAAAATATAAAATAAAGAAAAAAAAAAACTTTCTTAATTAATTTTCTTTTTTATTTAATTATTTTTTCTTTTTATTTATTAAATCTAAAAAAACTTTTTTATTTATTAAATATAAAATATAAAATATTATTTTCCTTAATTAAATTTCATTCTTTGATATATTTATAACCTAACATGGTATTGTTGTTAAAATAAAAAATAAAAACTTATGCAACACGTCTAATCTAAATTTTTATTTCCTCGGATGGAGTGCCATGTAGCACAAATGGGCCACGCAGTGAACATGCAGCCTAGGATATTAATGAGGCATGTCGTTAACCTATTCTTCATTTCTTGGATGGAGGATAGAATTAATCGCGTTTTTGGGCAAGTCGGACAGCTCCCTCGCGCAGGTTTAATGGAGCTCTCAGTGCACCATGGCACGGGGTGACGATGGGTACGAGAGGCGTGTGCAAGGTCACTTCAGCGTCCCTGGTACTCCTCCATTTCTTCCAAGTTGGTTATGGCTCGTTTCATTCAGCTATGTTTTCGCATTTGTGCTCTGCTCTGCTCAGTTGTCTAGCTCTGCGCACTCTTTTTCTCAGTTTCGTCTGGCCTTCCATCTTTGCCATGCCCCGTGAGCGTGGGAAACCCAAGAGGGGTCCCTCTTGGTATTTCTATGCAGCAAGGCAGAGACGCTTTCACAAGCTCGCACAAGCTTCCTCGACAACTCTGATTCAAAGGAATAAGGAGCCAAAGTCACCTCCCATGGCCTATGTGGAGGAGGAATTTCCTGAGGAACCAACTACGATTCCACCTGACTCCCTCCTCTACACAGCTCCGGACCACCACGATCAACCCATCACCAGTCTTCTTGCAATTGTTATAGTGGCAGCCTTAGAGCAGACGACTTGCATAGTCCAAGAAGAAATTCCCTGGGCAAACCGATCGGTTGAGCCTCCACCGCATACATCAGCCATGGCCCGAGAGTTGCACTCACCTTGCTTCCTAGTGCCAGAACACCTGGAGCTCATCTTCGAGATGAGGAGGGACATGATGGAGCAGCTCCACAGGCACACTCTCCTCAGTATCAGACTTGACATGTTGTTTGATGCCTTCTCGTGCATGCAAAGTCGACAGAGATGCCAAACCTGTGCACAACCTTACATCTTCACTCCTCACAGCGGCACTCAGAATTGCAAGTTTTAATAGTTCCTTTAATGTTTAAGGTTCATAGGCTCTCTACACTCCCTCTGCAAAATACAGGGATTTTTTGTACCATTGTTCGTCTTTTATGTTTTATGCTCTGTCCAGATTTCATGTTCAGTGTTTTTGTTGCATGTCTAGATAGCTCTATCACATTACTCTACTGCCACCTGCTCCGGTTTCCAATTGTTTGGTGGAGCAGGTGATGGCTTTTCCTTTTTGTCTACTAGAACAAAAGGGTACCACCTGTTTCAATTTCCACTAGTTGGCAGAACAGGTGACAGGCCGAAGAACTTGAACTAATGTGTACAATGACCAATGTTTTTTGAGGAATTAAATCTTTTTTATTTACAAACAAAAATATATATATAATTTTTTATTAAGTAAATATTTTCATAATTAAAAAATTATGTATGTATGATTAATCTTAAACTTAAAATTAAAAGGTTTTTTTTTCACTTTGAAGTTTGACCTCCACTTAGGGTTTGGTTTAGTTTAGAATCATGTGGCATTCCATTAGTGACCCAACAACATACACTTGGGGTTGTACCTATCTATGTGTATACTGTGTACAAGTGATTATTTTGGATTTTTGGCAAATTATATGTTATTATAGTACATGGGAAATTTCTCTCTCTCCCCCTAATGATTTCTTTCCCGACCTTCCACTCCCTCCTTATGTGATTTTTAAAGTGTGTGTATAGATAATAACAATAACCACTGAATACACATGTATGGAGTGTCTTACAATAGGTTATATAGCTATAAAATCCCATCTCCTTTTCTTCTTTTTATTAAATTTTTTTAATTACAATCTAAATCAAAACAACATTAGATGTGAAAAACAACATATCAAAATAATATAAAACATATCAAAGATCCCAAGTGTAAATTCAAACAATACCCGCCCTAGTAATTGACTACATCTCAAACATGATCTTCAAATCATGGTTGATTTAATTATCTATCATTGTAATTGGAGTTGATGAGGACATGTGTGTTGACAATTTGGAGACCTATAATGCAAAACATCATGCTTAATAAAATATTTATTAGTTTTACTTATTTTTAATGTTTGTAAACTTTTTGATTAATGAAAATAGAGTTATGAACTTAAATTTCACATTAATATGATACAACTATTCACCTTAACATGAAAGGAGATAGATTTAAACATTATACATTCCTATACTAAAACAAAAATTTTACTAATCGAACATAGGACAAACTCTTATTTATAAACTTAATTTTCTTTATATGTTATATTTTCTCTTAAATATTATTTGCATCAACTTGTCCTTGAACACAACATGACTCAAAGCATCAATGCTCATACCATAACCTTCCCTCTAACTTCACACGTTGAATTTACTAACACCTAATAACAATGATAATAACAATGATGATAATATGTCAAATGTAATTTAACTAAATGAATCCTTCCTTGAACTCCTTTGTGTAGTCAATATTTGACTTCTCTTCATTCATGTGCAAATCGGACCACACTCAAATTCTCTCTCAAATTTAAGAACTCTTCTTTAAAGATTCAAATGGTAACACTTTAATTTTAACCGAGTCTAGTGCAATGGTTTAATTGCTTTGTTCAATCAATATAGTGTTTCAATTGCCATTTGCAAACAATACACCAAAATGAATGCAGATGGTGCATCAAAGTGTAAATGGCATATATATTTTGTAACAAGTGTAATGAATACAGGCTTAGCCCTTGATGTCACGAGATTGTTGGAATTTACATCAAATACAAGATTTAAATGAGACTCTTCGAGACTCTCTTAACCAGACTTGTTGACTCTATTTAACTCTACTTCTAAAATGGAAACTCTCAACTCAATCAAGAGTGTTACAAACAAGCATGAGTAGTGATCTTGTTTTGTTGTTTAAACACAAACATTATGTTTCTTGTACTTGAACAAGAGGCATGTATTGAATAGTTTTGATCTTGTTACGAGAAAACTTTGTTTCTTCCTGAATTCCTTTCTTCGTGTGTTTTTGTTAGTTCATATTTCTTCCATAATTTCATTAGTTCATGCAATGAACACAATCTTTGATTTTTTTGACTCATTATTACAATTATGCTTTACTCTTGCTCGTTACCTTAGGTCTTTAGATTCTTTTTTGTTAATGTTCTACTTTGAATAAAATGGAACAATAATTAGACGTATCTTCAATAATTAAAACTACCTCCACCTTTATGGGCATTGGAATGGAAACTAAAACTCCTTGCTTACGAGTGTTGGAAAGTTTTAGGGTTGTCGCAATAGGATTTATTGTTGTCGCAGAAGGTTTTGGGTTGCTTGCATCTCCTTAGTGGATTATAAGGATGACAATCTGTCAGAGGATCGAATCTTCTTGACCCCACTTAGCCTTGTCTTGCTAGTTGAATGAAATTCAAAGAACCTGGGTGTGGGAGTTGTATCGAAAGATGACCTGGGGGGGTGGTAGAGGAGTCAATGCAGACAACCCAAGTGGATCCACTCCTAGGTTTTCCAAATCTTCTCATATGCAAAGGACGATAGAAAAGCTCAATGTATTTTGCTTGATCCCCCTTTAGCTACCATAGGGAAGGAAAAGACTTAGGTAGCTAAGGAAGTTTTAAGTGTTGACACCAACTTCGTACTAGAATAGAGATAGCTTTCCAAGTGTTATGGACCTAACCTCCCTAACCCCTCACACAGTTAGAATAATATATTTTCCATGTAATAAAGGCTGACATTAGTTAATAAGGGCTATTTAATAAATGTGAATAAGTCAATGTAAAAGACCTAATAGAAGCTTCTGCTTCTAGAAATATCTTCCTCTAGAATGTTCTTTAGAAGATAGAATTAGTATAAATAAGAGTAGGAGGCATGAGAATTCCCTGTCTTGAGAGTTATTGTAATAGAGCATTGCTCTGTTGGAGGTTGCCCCCTCGAAGAGGCAAGTGAACATTGGTTTCTATTAATAAATGTATCATTTTTGGTATTGTGGTTCTCTACATTTTGTTGTTTTGTTGGTATTTTCTACAGTATTTATGTTTTCTTCTTATTATAATAAATCTGGTACCTAACACCAAGGTGACCTATGTCCACCATATTACTCTTATTTGTACCTCAATGCTTGGATGCCTCAGCTAGCAGAGAGAGGTGAGGGTTTTGTTGGGTCTTTGTTGGATGTTTCCCAACTCTAGGGCGATGAGGGATTACCAGATACTCGACCAAAGGCAAAGAAAAAAATAAGGGTTATCAAGATCAGGGTGATGAGCCTCATTATTGTACATTTTAAAGGATCATCTTTGACATATTTTTCCACCATAAAATGACTTAATGTTTGCTTTTGACCATATTTAATAGTGAGTCATGGGTATTTTGTATGTTGCTTAATGAATGTATGATTTAGGTGGATTTTTATGTATAATATACCTTTCTGCACTTATGTTTTTGGCAAAAGACATGTGTTCCACCAACCGGATTGAATTGTAGGAGTCGAGGGTGCCAACCTACTAGAAATAGGGGATTTTGTCCCCTCAAGTGAGCTGCTAGCCAAAGATCAAGAGAAATTGTCTACACCTACCTCCAAGAGCACTCCTTGTGCATTTATGACCACTTCTGATCAACAACAGTTCAAAAATATAAATGTAAAGGGCTGAGATCCCTCATTTACTCATCACTCTCCTTGATTTAGGAAGGGAGGTCGAACTCTCTAGTTATATATAGGCCTCTAGTCTAAGAGAAGAGATAGTGAATTTTTGGAGAAGCATTGTATGGAGATGTTTTGCAAGACTTTTTGTTGAAGACTAATAATTTTGATTTTTTAGATGTACTGCTGATATTTATGAAATAAAATGGTTTTGCCTTCGGTCCATTAAAGTTTCTTTTAGGCTCCTTGTGCTTCTTGGGTAGGGCCCATCCAAGAGGGCTCGAGGACCCTTTTTACTATTTTTGTAATTTTCATGCATATTAGTTAGTGCTTAGATAGTGTTTCATTCTCTATTGAAGTTAGATTTAGCTTTGCATGATAAATTTCTATTTCTATTAAGATTTCAACTAACTCGCCAGTTGTAGCAGCATCTTGTAGAAATGTTCAATAACCTTTTGGAGCACTCCTAGGTGCCTCCCAAGGCTAAGAACCACAGATTCACTTCATTTATTTTATAGTCTAGCTTTCTCGATGCTTTTAAAGACTTGCACTACCTTTTCAGACTTCATTTTGCTTCCTGTAGGAGTTTCCTGTAGAAATTGTGCAGATCTTGTAGAAATGCATAGTTCTTATAGAAATCTCCTCTAAGTATGTTTTAGCTTCAGATTTTGACTTAGTTTAATATTATTTTTTTGAAAGCGTCAACAAACAATAAAAGCATATTTATATTGATAATGATCAAGGGGCTAGATTTCTTTGTTCATGCATTAGTGTAGTTTCATTTCCATTACAGTTTTTTCTGTCATAATTTACAACTTTTACTTATGTCACAGTTCTTTGTCATAATTTCATATTATATTCATCTTTTGCTTCAGTTTAACTTTCTTGATTCAATAATCTTTGATGCAGTAGAATAAGTTATTTTCATGCACCTTAGATTAGTTGTACTTTCAAATTGGTGTGTTTCCTTCAAAGCAATCAGTTCAAAACTGCTTTTTGTCATTTGATTTCTTACACATTTCCAACCTTTGATCATTTTCAACACTATGCTACCGACAATTACATGTTACACATACAGTGCATAGCACCTCTTAAGTTTGTACAAACCTCAGGTTGACAAGTAAAGTAGGAGACCAAGGGTACAATAAATAATTGTTGCTATTCATGGGCATCACAGGGGTGAAAGTGTATCCTTGGAGGTTGACAAAGACGTGCAACTAGACCAAATTTTTTATATGTTTGATACTTCGCTTGTGGGTAAGTTCTCTAGACGTCGTATTTCGATGGAGTTGTTGGGTTCATGGTGTTACATGTCAAAATTCATCACTTTGATAATGTCCCATTGTCATTGCCGTAAGTGTCGCACTTTTGTCGCAAGTGTCGCAAACATCATATTTTTGTTCTGCATGTGGCGCATTGTGGACGACATCACAAGAACACTTGGTACACCCTCTAAGACTTGTTAGAAGAGGAAAAAATGTCATTTGGCAAAGCTTACAAACATTTTTCCTTAAAGAAAGATCATCTTAAACAAATTTTTGGAGATCAACGCTCCCCTGCTCACATGGAGGGAGCGCTAGCGCTCCTTGTCCACTTATCAGGGAGCGCTATAGTGCTTGTTGCCAGCTTTAAGGGAGCGCTGATCTGTTGAGAAAATCTTGGGGAGGAATCCCCCTTATCTCTAAGAACAGCTAGAAATCATCCGAGTTAGTTTGGCTTGAATCCAAGTTACATGTTGGATCTAAGGGAAATCCCACAACTGATGGAGTCATATCCTCGACTTATTCCAAAGATAGCTAAGGTGGTTGAGCCTCTCAAAGCCTATATAAGGAGGCATTCTCATGGTAAAAAGGGGGAGAATATTGGTGAAAAGTATTGTCATTATGATCGTGGGTCTTTCGAGCAAGGGGTTGGACAAGGAGGACTTAGTGAGGCTGTTGCATCTACATCTACAGATTGTAAGTACCTTGTTATGTTCTCATTAATATATATGCTTGGCTTGTTTCCTTCAAGTTTGTGTATGTTTACATAGGCTTGTCTCTTCTTGATAAATCTAGTTTGAACTAATCTTGGTAGAATAGGAAGCATGCATTGTCTTTGTTGTATATTGAATTGCAGAACTCATTAAAGGGCTTGAAGATCAAGTTCAGCCTAGACTGAGCAAGTTCAAACTTCAGAAAAAGGTACATCATGCTTTCTTCCTCTTTTTCCTTTGACTAGTTTAGCTACATTTAAAGGAATGTTAGTGTTAAATGTTAGCATTTTTATGTCTTGTTCATAGGGGTCTAGGATCCAATAGGACATTCACCTGTCTGCAGGGGAATTTTCCTACAACATGTGGGTTCATCAGGTTTAGGCCCTTGGCTTGGGTTGTAGTCTAGTGTTCCATAGCTTAGTGAAGGGTTGTTGTGGCTTTATATTCAAGTTGAAGGAGGATGTCCTCTAGATCCTTAAAGGAACATGGTTTATGGATAACTCTCCTCTATATTTGAAGCATAACATTCCTTGTTCGATGCTTCCATGGAGTCATTGGAGAGCTCACTTGTTTGGGTTAAGCTTTCAGGCTTGCCTATGGAGTTT
Source organism: Picea engelmannii (assembly GCA_009831015.1). Taxonomy (NCBI): domain Eukaryota; kingdom Viridiplantae; phylum Streptophyta; class Pinopsida; order Pinales; family Pinaceae; genus Picea; species Picea engelmannii. The sequence continues at coordinate 140,963 of ML782012.1, read as the reverse complement.
TGGTCTAAACAAGCCATAAGAGCTATCAAAAATTCGTTGGGAAGAATCATCTTAGTGGATGAGAGTTTTGTTGGTAGCTCGAAGCATTCAATGTCTTAGGTTTTGGTTGACTTGGATCTTACTAAGTGTTTATTTGAGTTTGTGGCCTTGATAACGGGGTCGCAATGTTACACACAACTTCTAAGCGATGTCCACGTCCCTTTTCATTGCGTTCAATGTCATGTTTATGGTCACATCATGGTGGACTATTCTAATTCTTTTTCTTGTAATGTTTGGAGGAAGGTGATAAAAGGGGTTCCTCGGGCAAGAATGGAACGTCATAATCATTTGGAGGAGATTGGTGCAATTTTAAAGGATCAATAAACATAGGGTGGTAGTGGGGTGAGTAAGTTTAAAATCGAGGATTTTTCCATTCTATAGATGGAGGGCTCTCAATGGGACGACTCATTGATGGATTTGGCACTTTATTCAGTTCATCAAGGGACTTTCTCGCCTTCTTGTGAGTAGTGACCTTCCCCTAGTGCAAGGTTTGGCACGTGCGACTCTACATGCAAGTCTTCTCTTTCAATTTCTTTGGTTCCTAATTTCCAGTGGTTGAAAGTATTGTGTGAGCAACCTCTCTCTCATGTTTGTCCTCTTGAAACCAAGGAACAATCCTTTGGTTTGAAATCTCCCTTTGTTTCTTTCTTAGAGGCACCGGTAAACTAGAAAAACCTTGATAATATTATGGAGCCCTATCTGTTAGTGCCTATCTCGGTTGTGTTGGGGACCACTCGACTTCTATGGGGAGTTCATCCAGAAGGGTTGGTCCTTATAATTGAAGACCAAGGGTAGGTCATATTTTGTCGAGGACTGGTCCTTTGGGAGGTTTAGGGGTGGACATGTTTATAGACTCAAGCAGAACATTGGTGGGAAGAAAGTATGCTTTGAGATGAGCCCAAGAAAGGCTGTGAAAGAAATAAATCAAGTTCAACATAAATCCATTATTAGGGCCCTTAGAGCAGGCCATGTCCCTGTCGAGGTTTCCCAATGAAGTTTCTTTCTCTAAATGTGTGTAGGTTGGGGGGGCAAGCCAAAAAATTAGCACTGAAAAGACTCTTAGAGTTGGAAAAGCCAGATGTTATTATGTTGTAGGAAATAATGGGGTTGGGAGCTCCCTTAATTGCAGGGTTAAGTAAATTGTTGAGCAATTGGGAGTTTTTGTTTGTGGATTCTTCTGGCCTCTCTGGTGGTTTGATTATAGGTTGGAATAAGAACCTACCTCTACTTAATTCTTACTCAATCTCTTATGAACTATATACATAGATCTTTTTCTATGGTTTGGGGTTCTCAATTGTTCTCCTCACCCTCTATGAGCCTTATGATAACAAGCAAGTTTTATGGGATAGGTTCTTATAGTCATGGGTGTGTAATTCTAGTCACTTAATTTTTTGGGGGGACCTCAACTTTACTTTACACTAGTTGAAGATTTGGGGAGAAAATGCCAGGTTGGACAATTTGGCTGGGTTTTTTCTCAACTGCTTTGGAAGCATTGAATAAGTTCCTTTCATGCACTTTAGATTAGATGTACTTTCAAATTGGTGTGTTTCCTTCAAAGAAATTAGTTCAAAATTGTTTTCTGTCATTTGATTTCTTGCACATCTCCAGCCTTTGATCATTTTCAACCCTCTGCTACTGACAATTGCATGTTGCACATATAGTGCATAACACCTCTTAAGTTTGTACAAACCCTGGGTTGACAAGTAAAGTAGGAGACCAAGGGTATAGTAAATAATTGTTGTTATTCCTGGGACCATCACTTTTTGGCATCGTTGTCAGGGAGGTGTCAAAGTTTGCATGTCCTTTTCTTTTTCTTTGTTTTCTTTTGTGTGACTTGGAGTAGTAAAAAGGATACCTTGGTCATAAGGCCAACCTCAGTATGGAGTTTCTATAGTGTAACTTCTCAAGTGCTTTCACTTCGTGTGACTATTGATATCTCCTTGTCACACTTTTTTTTTCATTTAAAAAAAAACAGTTTTCACTTTCTTTTGATTTCATGAATGACTAGACCTAGAGATAGGAAAGGAATTTTTTTACCAAAAACCCCCACCACAAAAATAGGTCCAAGCAATCCATAGATTAGTCCTGAAACATTAGAAAGTTTCTTGGAAAGGGAAGCTAGAGAATCTGAGAATCTTTCAAAAGAGAGTTAGTCCTCACCTCTTGTCATGGCTGGTGAAGAAGAAATATTTGAGTTCCCTATTCGTGAATCTAATGGAGAAGCCAAGATGAAAAATATTAATCCTTCTGCTTTACCTCATTTTCATGGACTTGTCTCTGAAGATCCCGATGCTTTCTTGTTTGAGTTTGCAGTTATATGCAGGGCATATGATTATACCACTGATAAACAAAAGCTCAAACTTTTTCCTTCTGCCTTGAAGGATTTAGCTCTAAGATGGTTTATGAGTTTCGAAGGAAATAATATCACAACTTGGGATCAAATGAAAAACACCTTCAGTGAAAGATACGTAGACTATTGTAGAGCAAGAGATACAAGGTATGAGTTTTCTAATCATACAAGGACCTAATGAATCTCCAGATGATCCAGGTGGATATTGGTGCCACCCACCTATTCCAACTAGCTCCTCGTGTCCGTTTTTTGTTCAACGCATTCTTTTGTACTACTTTGTAATTGTAAGTTCTACACATCTGGGGCTATTTGAAGCCCCACATATCCTCCAGGTGGATACGGGTGGCCTCTCGCCTAATCCAATTGGCTTATTTTGTATGTTTTAATGTCAACACATCATGTTGTACTTCTAGGGTCATTTTGGGGCCCTAAACGTTGTTTTTTTGGCTCGCCATAGTCAAACTATAGACAGAGTTAGAGTTTGATGGCAGAATGTGTAGTTCTCTGAAAGACCTTTCCAACGGGCTATCACGTGCCTAAAACGAAGGTCATATGCAAAAGTTACGACCCTTGGAAGTTGAGGTACCAAATTACACCAACTTACCCAGAGGGCCCATATGACTTTTGGCGTTTCACCTTCTAGGGTTAGGTTTTTGGATGTTTAGGGTTTTGGAATTCATGAGTAATATCAAAAAAGCCTTTGGAGTCTCATTGTAATCCATTCTGCTCATACGGATGTGCGTAGCAGCCACATCTCTTCTCAGAGATAGCTATCACCATTCGAGCAAGTGTTTCAGTTCTGCAGTTTTACAGTTTCAACCTATTTCATTATTTAATAGAAGATATTGTTCACCGGATATTTGTGTTATTCTTCATATCTCTGTGTTTATTTTATTCAGTCTGTTAATCAGTTCATTCCGCTCCAGATCCAGATTAGTGGTATCAAAGCGGTCTGCTCGTCATTTATTTTTCTTCATGCATGTCCCCGACAATATCTGTGTACAAGAAGTTGGGACTCGAACCAATCGAGCCATTACAAGATCGATCGCACCAAGCCCGACAACAACCCATGGGGGATGAACAAAAAGATGGTGGATCAAGAGATCTTATTAAAATGTTGCTCGAGGAAGCCCTCGTGCGACAAAGAAACGAAATGATGGACAACTTCGCACAGATCCTTCGACGATTGCTGACGAGAGAAGCATCTTGATTAAGAAGCCATGCGACGCCCTTCAAGGTGCAGGTAAATTTTGATATTCCATTATTTGAAGGATTGATAGATGTGAATGTTGTAGATAAATGGTTGAATTTGTAGAAGGATATTTTTTGGTCAACAATTTTTCTGATAGGGAAAAGATCACTTTTGCACTCCTCAAGGTCGTTCCCTATGTTAAAGACCGGTGGGATACTTACTCTGAGCAAAGGGCCATGGAGGAATCTACAATGTTTGTGGTGGCCCCTACATAGGATTCCTTCTAGGATGCCATTAAAGAACATTACTACCCTGTTGGAAGCTACGAGGACTAGTACACCAGATGGACCACCCTACGTTAAGAAAGGGACCAAACAGTACCAGATTTCACCAATATTTTCCATACCCTATGCACCAAATTGGGTATCAAAGACTCTGAGCATCATCTGGTGCTCAAATACCGCGATTGTTTGCATAGATACATTCAAACAGAAATGGAGTTCGTGGACATCGCCTCATTGGGCACGACTTATAGATACGTTATCAAGATCGAGCATAAATTTAAGCAGAAACAACAAGAGTTTGGATCTGCAAACCCCTCACAGTCGAAGCAGGTCAAAGACAGCCCCAACCCACACAGCAAGGGACCAAGTCGAGATGGTCGCCCTCAGGACAACCAGTCCAAGCCACAACACAAGAAGGGCAATGAGAAGACGAAGAAGAACACAGAAAAATGGTGTGATTACCATAAAATTCCTTGGCACAACACCGAAGAATGTCGCTCCAAGCAGTCCCTCATGGTTGAGTTGAAGGCTTCCGAGTCAAAGGTCGATTATGATTCTGAGTCAAATCCTGAAGGAGGGAAGCGGATTATCAATGTTGAACCCAGTGCCACTGTCGCTACCACCAAAATACGACCAAGTGAACCAGAAGAACCAGAGGAAGGGGAATGCCTCTTTCACTTGCAGATGTGGGTCAAGGGGGCTCTGATTCATTTCATTGTCGACAACGCTAGTTAGAAGAACCCGATTTCAGCAGAGGTCGTCAAGCAACTAGACCTGCCAGCGACACTACACCCACAACCCTACACCATCGATTGGCTTCGCCAAGGAAGAGATCTCTGTGTCAGCCAACAGTGTCGTCTGCCCTACGACATCAAGCCTTTCAAAGATGATGTATTGTATGATATTGCTCCCCTTGAAGTTTGTGGTGTTCTTTTAGGACAACCATATTTGTGGAAGCGTCATGTTGTGTATGAGTCTAGACCCCGCAGTGTTATTATTACTTTAGGTAGACAATTGTATAGGATCCCAGAGGTAGCGTCGCCTATTGCCATTTCTTTAATCTCTGCTAAGCAATGCAGTAAGGTCATTTCACAGACCAGGAAGTTCATCTTCTTTGTAATTCGTGCTCACAGTAAGCAGAAGGTCGTTGCCACATCTGTGGCCTCTACACAATGCCTCTCTTTGCAACAAAAGCAAGTGGATGGGATCATGGAAGAATACAGAGACATCTTCGCCTCACCTACAGGGGTACCGACACACTGCAAAGTCAAGCATCCAATTGATCTGAGCTCCGACACACCTCTACCTAATGGACCAGTCTATCAACGCTCACTGATGGAGAATGACGAAATCAGGCATCAAATCCAAGAGCTTTTTTAAAAGGGGAACATTAGGCCCAACTCCTCCCCTTGCGAAAGCTCGATTGTATTTGTGCAGAAGAATGACGGGACTTGGCGACTTTGCATTAATTACAGAGCCTTAAACAAATTCACAGTTAGGAACTGCTACCCCGTTCCCAGGATTGATGACCTTCTTGACCAACTCAAGGGGGAAAAGTTCTTCAACAAGATTGACCTAAAGTCTGGCTACCACCAGGTTCCCATCGAACCAACTGATGTATGGAAGACAACCTTCAAGTCTAAAGAAGGTCTCTATGAGTGGCTAGTCATGCCCTTTGGCTTAAAAAATGCACCAACCACTTTCATGAGGTTGATGGATGATGTATTAAGACCCTTCACCAACTCCTTTGTGGTAGTATATTTGGATGACATCCTCATCTTCAACAGAACATGGGAGGAGCACATGCGGCATATTCAACAGGTTTTGAGCACTCTGTAGCAACACATGCTTTATGCCAACTTGGAAAATTGCTCTTTTGGCATGAACATGGTCCAATACTTGGGCTACATTGTTGATGAGCATGGGGTACATGTTGATCCAGCTAAGATCCAAGTCATTTATGACTGGCCAGCCCCAACCACACTGACCGAGCTCTGGAGCTTTTTGGGACTAACGAATTTCTACCGACGGTTCGTGTTGGGATTCTCCCATATTGCATGGGCCCTCAGTCAGGTGACCAAGGGTAGTGGCAAGGCCACGTTCGTGTGCGGGAAGGAGCAACAATGAACATTCGATGGTCTGAAGCATCGCTTGTGCTCATCTCTAGTACTCTCCTTGCTTGATCTGCAACAACCATTCGAGATTGAGAAGGATGCATCTGACTATGTTGTGGGCGCAATTCTCACTCAGTATAGGCATTCGGTGGCATACCACAGTGAGACACTCTCTGATACTATCCAAAAATGCCCCACCTATGACAACAAAATGTATTGCATTGTACAATCCTGTCGTCAATGGAAACAATACATTATGGGGAAATAGACGATCATACACACTGATCACAAGCCTTTGCAATTCATACAGACATAGGGGAAATTGTAGAACAACCGCCATCAGAAGTGGTCCACCTACTTGCAACAGTTCCATCTCAACATCAAGTATAAGACATGTATCTCCAATCATGTCGTTGACTGCCTCAATCGACCTCCTGTGGCTGCACTCACCATTGTGCTCCATTCCTGTGGACACGAAGCATCTGAGTGGCCCCACCTTTATCAGCAAGATCTGGACTTCACCACCACATATCAGCTCTTGGGTACATGCGTAACTGTCATTGATTTTCACATTCAGGATGGACTCTTATGCCACCTGGGCCATCTATGTTTTCCTACAAGCGAGAGTGAAAAGTTGATTTGGGAAGCCCACTATAGTAGGGTGTTATGACATTTTGGCGTAGAGAAAACTGTGGTCATTCTTCAGAAACATTTTTATTGGCCGAAACTTCAACAGGACATCAGCAAATATATCAGATCTTACACTGCCTGTGCCATTGCCAAGCCCGCCATCAAGAAACAAGACTTATACACCCCTCTTCCTATTCCAGGGAAGCCTTGGGAATCCATCTCAATGGACTATATGTTTGGTTTGTCATCCATCAAGCAAGGAAATGACTGCATGTTTGTGGTCGTTGATTGTTTTTTGAAGACGGCCATCCTGATAGCCTGTAAGAAGAATGTCACAATGACATATTTGTTTTTGAATATGGCCATCCTCATAGCCTGTAAGAAGAATGTCACAGCTACAGATACTGCCAAGCTCTTCTTCAAATGAGTGTGGGTCCACTTTGGGATACCACAGACCATCATCTTCGACCGAGACAGCGGGTTCCTCAACACCTTTTGGTCGAGTCTCTGGTCTTTGTTGGACACCAAGCTCACAAAATCCACTGCTTTCCACCCCCAAACCAATGGCCAAATAGAGGTTGTCAATTARATGATTGTGCACATCCTGCACATGTACAATTCTAAGCATCCATGTACATGGGACGAGAGTCTCTCATATGTCCAACACAGTTACAACTAGGCTCTCCATAGTTCCACCGGCCATAGCCCATTTCAGGTGGGTYTGGGATTCCAACCCTTGGGACCCATTGATGTTGCACTTCCTCTTGCCACTGCACAAACAAACTCTTCCCCTGATCAGTCTATGATCAACAAAGACACCAAATTCATTGAGCAGATTCAACATATCCTCCAGTAGGTCTAGGAGATTTTGCAGAAATCCAATGCTAAGTACAAGTAGTGTCATGATCAACACATGGTACCACACTAGTGTCAGGTTGGTGACAAAGTGTGGTTACATTTACAGAAGGAGCGTCTCACCGAGCCCCATCAAAAGCTTCGCCCACTTCGTTATGGGCCTTACACTAGCACCAAGGTTGTGGGTAGCAATGATTTTGAGCTCAACACTCCACCCTTCCTTAGTCTGCGTCCAATATTCAATGTGGACCTCCTTCGACCATATTTTCCCCCGTTATTGGACACCTCCGAGATGCAGAACAACTGACACCAACATAACTCAACCCTGACTACATGGAACAAGCATCCATTGATCAAATAGTGGACACATGTGTCAAGGGCACTCACCAACAACGGATCTAGCTTTATCAGGTTGTCAAGGCAGGGCAACTCCTACATCAAGGCAAGTGGCTCACCCAAGACCAAATCCAGTAGAAGTTTCCTCACCTAATGGGGGAACTCAATGCAATGGAGACCATTCCTTCCTAAGGGGGGAGGATTGATCCAGGTGGATATTGGTGGCCACCCATCTATTCCAACTGGCTCCTCGTCTCCATTTTTTGTTCAACGCGTTCTTCTGTATTGCTTTGTAATTGTGAGTTCTACACTTTTGGGGATGTCTGAAGCCCAACAAATCCTCCAGGTGGATACGGGTGGCCTCTCACCTAATCCATCTGGCTTATTTTGTATGTTTTCATGTCAACGCATCTTGTTATACTTCCAGGGCCTTTTTGGGGCCCTAAACATTGTTTTTTTGGCTCGTCACAGACAAACTATAGACAAAGTCAAAGTTTGATCGCAGAATGAGTAGTTCTCTAAAAGACCTTTCCAATGGGCTATCACACACCTAAAACAGAGGTCGTATGCAAAAGTCACGACCCTTGGTAGTTGAGGTACCAAATTACACCAACTTACCCATAGGGCCCACATGACTTTTGGCATTTCACCTTCTAGGGTTATGTTTTTGGATGTCTAGGGTTTTGGCATTCATGAGTAATATCAAAAAGGCCTCTGGAGTCTCATTGTAATCCATTATTCTTAGATGGATGCACGTAGCAACCACATCTCTTCTCGGAGATAACTACCACCATTCGAGCAAGTGTTTGAGTTCTACAGTTTTACAGTTTCAACCTATTTCATTATTTAATAGAAGATATTGTTCACTAGATATTTGTGTTATTCTTCATATCTTTGTGTTTATTGTATTTAGTCTGTTAATCAGTTCGTTCCGCTCCTAAATCCGGATCACCATAAGACTTTGAAGAGAAATTTCAACTAAGCTACAAAAGAGCTCAAAATTGCACTCTAGACGAATATTCACTCAAGCTTGTCTTACTTAGAGGAGTGAGAGAAGATCTTATGGAAACATTGAATCTCCTATCCAATGGACATATATATCAGTTGGACTATGATGATATCAAAAAAACATTCAAGAATCATTCAAGGTCCTCCAGAAAGAAAGGTAGAAGCAGTCGAGGTTTATTCTCTCCATCTTCTAACCCTACAACTCATATAAAGAATGAATTAGGAGGATTAATAGAAGATATGAAGACTGATATTTTACACTCTCTAGCCATGCAAATGGATACAATGTAGATCAAGAAGAAACATGGGGAAGCAGAAAAGGCATTGGTTGTATATTGTCCCAAATGCACTAAAAAGGATCCTAGAAATGAATGTCGTTTAGACCTTATAGATGTTTGTGGAATTTGTGAGGAAAATAATCCAACTTACGAATGTCCTTATTTTCCAAGTTTGAAAGCTACATTTTGAGGAGCATAAGATAATGTGGAGTCACCATACTTCATCAATCAAAAGAGGCCAGGAGCACCAAGACCATTCCAAACAAGTTTGAACTTCAATCCTACTCAAAATTTTAATGCATATAATTCTCAAATGCCTCCTCAACCATGGTATAACCCATCACCTTGGACTAATCCAAACCCTTGGCAATACCAAGGAGCTCCAATTCCTCCTCCATACCAAACTTTTCCTAGCATACCACAAAATCAGTGGAATCAACCAACACAAGGATGGAGGCCACAAAATTTCCAAGAACCTGCATTATTGCCTCCTCCTCCTCCTCCTCTTCAAAACAACACTACTCGAAGTAGTGTTTCTCCTAAGAAATCTCAACTACATGTTCAACCTGCTCTAAAGCCTAACAACAAGCATGTCCAACCTGTATACAACAATGATACAACTTTTCATATCTATTATGTGGAATTACAAGAGATAAATCTCAGATCAGGAAAAATCTTGCAACAATAACCAAAGCTCATAGAAAATGAAGAATCTGAGAAAGAAAACATTACCTTACCTCAACCACAAGCCCCTCCTTACCCTGAAAAATTACAAGCAAGGAAAACTTATACATCTGAGAAAAAACTACTTTTAGGGGAGCTTAAAAATTTGTGCATAAAGATACCTCTCTTACAAGCTCTTAAGGATGTGACCATTTTCAATAAGTATATCAGGGAAGAATGTATTAGAAGACCAGGGATAAGAAGGAAAGATACTCCAACCATAAATGTTTTAGGACAACTAGCTGACCTTATGCTTGGGAAGCTAATTGCACCTAAATACTTGGATCCAAGGAGTCCTTTACTAAATGTCCATATTAACAACACTCTGGTACAAAATACTTGTAACACCTTGTTTCCCCTAGTTTGTAAATATAACTATATTGGCCAAGGAACTATGGCAAACCTAAAAGTGTGAATGTTTGATTTGATGGACCTTTGTACAAAAGGTCGATGAATGTAAATTATATTATTTTAATAGAAAATGGCTATGTGGTGCATGACTGCTGAAAGAGGGGATGTGCTAAGAGAAAACCATGAATGCTATGAAAGGTGGTGGAGTGGATTGCCTTAACCTCCACCGAACCAATACCATGCTGGAATTAATCACTCAGATCAGAACAACCCTCTGACCCAGGAATTAATTACAGTCGGGTTGGTAGGTGGGAAGACCTCCTCAAGAGTTAATGAGGGGATGGCGCAGACTGCCCATCCATAAGGATTCCAGACCTGACCACGGGCTGGTAATTCAAGCCACACACAATGTTGCCGAGGAAGGCAAGAAAGGAAGTGTGGTGGGCAGAGGAAGACCTGTGGAAAAATGCAGAGATGAGAGCAGAAACTTTCGGGTCCGAGGAAGGACTGAAAGAGGAACAATGAGTTCTGATCACAAAAAATAGAGATTGAGCCAGGAGAAGGAGAGTAACCTTCATCCTTATCTATTTCTGTATTGGGAGAAGGACAGTAACCTTTGTCCCTAACTTTCGTTGAGCTGGAAGTAAGATTTTGAATCTCAAAGCATTGTGGCTTAAGCCCGGGGGTGGCCAGTGATAAATCCATTGGGAGTGACTGAGCCTATGGTTGGGTGGAAATGAGCACCCCTTTGAGCAGTCACATCACACTCTATGGTTCTAATGAGTGTTTTATTGCCTTATGCTTTGAATTGTAAATAATGGATGCATGCGAGTATTTACATGTCTATAAGGGGTTCTTTCTCTGTATTAAATGATTAAGTTATGAGTATGTGTTCGTTCCCTTGAGAACCTATACTTCTGCTTGAATTTCCATATGTCCCAGTTTAATCACTCGAAGGCACTTTCCCCAGGAATTTACATCACCATTCTGGAGTCAGATCCAACCTCTAGGCATAGCTACCATTTTGGTAACCTCATAAGTTACTTTGCCTTGATTCAAAGCTTAAAGGTTCGTGAGTTGGGAAGGTGTTCCTTTCATACCAGTAGTCTAGGAGACTTTGAACTTGCGCCTATTCCCTTAACCAAAAACCCGACTAAGAGCGGGGATTACAACCCAGGAGTTTTATGAAGATCCACATGACCTGGGTCTAGAAACCTTCGAGCTCGAGGCTCTGAGATGTCAAATTGCACAATAATCAAGTTGAACCCCGCAATTGTTATGAACCGTTGATCTATGAACGAAGATCGAGGGTGGGGAATCACTACGCAGCACGAAGGTGAAAATAGCGGACGGGCTAGTTTGTGGCCCGCAATTCACCCTTGTCATTGATCTCGACAGGCTGGAGGATCAACAATCCTAGTTAGACTAGAATCGAGCGAGCACTTTCCATCTTGTGAAGGTCGAACTCTCTGGTAAAGAGTACGCATGTTGGGGCCCCACAATTTTTGTGAACCATCGATTGTCGTTGACCTTCGATATGAGTTTGACACAATCCATGAAACACAAGGAGCGCATGGGATGGCAAAATATTCAAGGAGATCAAGCTCATAAAAGATAGCATTTTCAGGAGTGCAGATGAAATCCAGGAGACGGGCCCATAGGAGGAGCAAAGGTCGAATCCTTTGAGCACTTAGAAAATCTTCTAAGTCGGAGTAAGTCAGAAGCTCAAAAGGAGGAGCGACAGTGGCCATTGGATCACAACACCAAAGATCAACAACCGTCTGATCTAAGTAAGGTGCACAAACCTTAGCACTTGGCACACGTAGGAAAAGGGAACTTACCAAAGTTCTGAAGTCTCGAAGTAATTTGAGGTTGTTGTTATCACCCTAAATTGCACCATACATACTTACCTGGCATCAGGCCATCTCAGACTCCTTCTTTGCCAAAACACTACTGAACAACTCTTCTTAAAAACACCCTTTATCAAGGCCCACGCGCCCTGCTCCATTACTGCACGCGTGTACACGCTAGCCGCCCCAATATAGCCTGTGTGTACCTACAAAAGCACGGAAAAAGGAAAGTTGCTGACAAAACACACAACTTTGGGCAAGTTAACTAAACCTTTTGGCCATGCATGGCCGGTCATTCAACCAAATACCTAGTTCCTTCTAGCCTATAAAAGAAGGGTCAAGGGTCCCATTTGAAAGGAGGAAAATCATAGTAAAGAGACTATACCCAATTAAGCATTCCCCTTGTCCAAACCTTTAGCCATCCTTGTGCAAAGAGAGGTATAGAGCAAAGCAGTTGGAGGACAGTTGAAGAGGAGCCCAGGACCAAGTTCGTGGAGCAGTGGTTGACTTCATCATTGTAAGTTGCTTTAGTGAAGTTAATAATAAAGAAGTACTTTTCCCGTCCTACCATATGAGGATTTCAGTTTTTATTACACGTTGATTAAATCTCTAACCCATTAATTTGTATATCAAATGCATGTGGAGTTCTTTGTTTGTCTTTTTTGAATGGAGGTCAACCTTGGGAGGAGAGTTGCAGTCAAAGAGCGACCAAGCGTGAAGAGGGATCGATATCAAACGCCATAAATAAGGTATGTTCACTTGATCTTCTTAACTACGTATTTGCTTAAGAATAATGGGGATTAGGTCTGGGATGACGGAAAAAAGTAGGAATCTTTAGGTCTTTTCTGCATGCATGATAAAATCCTAAGTGCTAGTCCGTAGAGGGATTTCCCACTCACAATAGAATTGGTGACCATACTGGGGAACTCTAGGGTTTCTGGGAATATTTTTTCTTGGGTATTTTTAAAAACTGGTTTTATTCCTTGTTTTTAAAGTTTCTGCAAAAGTTTGAGCTAACAAAGATTCTGGTCTTCCATACCAGTTATCTCTGTTTCTTTGCTTGATTGCATTTTTTTTTACGGCACCCACAAAGGTACATGCGGCCTGTATAAGGTCTGTATGCGTGTACCCATGCCCTACATTCACACAGCCCGCGTGTACACGCTAGCTGAGGAAGTGTTAGTCGCATGTATGATTTCAGAAAATTTCTTTTAGGGAGGCAGTCATCCTCTCCCCTGTCAGAAGTAATCCTTCTCAGGGGTTTTCTGGAACTCATTCTAGTCTTTGTTGTTTGCAGTTTATAGCTTAGGTTCCATCTTAGGTTGGTTTGTTTTATGAAATTTTCTTTGAATTGTTTTCTTTTTTCTATCAAAGTGAGTCTCTGAGTCTTCAAGAGATTCTGGTCCTCAATACCAGTAGTCTCTGCCAGTGCCTGATTGCTTGTCTTTTCATTTTTTAGAGTTTCAGAAGTACATGTGGCCTGCATAAGGTCTGCACGTGCCCTGACTTTACATAGCTCGCGTGCACACGCTGGCTGTTGAACTGTGAGCAGCGTGCTTGTTGAGAAATTTTTTGTTTAAAGAGAGGCAGTCATCCTTTTCTTTGTCAAGAGTTTATCCCTCTTAGGTTTTTTGGTCTCTGTCATAGCAGTCAGTAGCTTAGGTTTGATCACAACAATAACTTCCTTTTTCATTAACAAGTTTCCTCAAATTTTTCCTTTCATAGGGTTTTTAGACAAGTGTGAGAGTCCTTTTTAATCTGCTTGTGTGTTATTTTTAGAGTGACTCTTTGCGATCTGCGCTTAGGCCATAAGTTTTCGCGGTCTTTACTTGTTGATATTTTTTCTTTTGCTTTGTGAGCATTCAAATAAAAAAAAAATCTGTTTTTTCTTTGTTTGGTTAAATAGTTGTTGGTTTGCATTAAGTAACCAGGAAAAGTCTTTGCTTTCATAAGTTCTTGACGGTTTACTTAGACGATAAGTAGCTCGTAGTCGAGTGAAATCCTGTTTTGAGTTTGTTGTTCAAAGATCTTAGAAAATTTTATTTTGAAAAGTTGGTTAAAGAATTTAAAAGAGCAAATCTGAAGTTGTCAAGAAGTGTTTGGTTTCCAGCTTTCTGTTTATTTTTCTTTTAGTCTCTCAAAACATCACTAGTTTCATTGTCATAACCTTTGACTTAATACAAGCCATAAAAATTAACGCTAAATCTAAAATTAATTATACTTTTTATGTTTGTAGCGTCAACCAACCAGTTTAGGTTTAGGGCCTTGAATTAGGTTGGAGAGGAAATTCTTCAAGGCCATTAAATCAAACATTGGAGTCTGAGCTAGGGAGTGTTAAAAGTCCAGTTCGTGAAAGTTATTTGAGACCCTCCTCTAACACAGGGGCTAAACACGAGGTCGTGTGCAAAAATGTAGCGAAGATAACCCCTCCAAAGCCGGACCAATCGTAGTGGAGAACACATATAAAGGGCTTGTCTTGGGATTTCGTCGATTGCATTTGCCACGGAGCTTCGTGGGTCTCGAATCCATTTGAGGTCCTCAGTTGTCTTCCAGACCATTTGCTTTCGATACCCTTGACAAGTTTCGGGCTCAATACCATGCTCATTGTGGTCTATGCGACTGTCGATTGTACCTTCCTGGTGACTGTTCGCGCGCTGGCAACTTAGTTGCCTATCTTTTTTAGAGACATACACAGGTGACTGTGGGGGTATACCGCAGTACCTAGGAAAGACATCGGGCCACGCTTTGTAGATTATACCCGGAGGGTGCTTCCGAGTTTGAGTTGCACTTGCATCGGTAAGTTGCTCTAGTGTTGGTTGTTGTAACTGTTCTTCCAACTAGTTTAGTGTTTGCTTGTTTTATCTTGTAGGGACGTTTTTTGCTAGCGTGTGTTGTTTTTGAATGAATAGAACGCCCTAGTGTGTCTTTGATCTTCTCACACAGTGGAGGATCACGAGCTCCGCCGGTCACGAAAGCTTCTTGGCCTGCCACTGGTTACACTGGAGCCAACCCCGCCACCGCTAAGGCGTAAGTTAGACCAACAAGGGTCTTTTGAAGCGACCGGGTCACAAAACCACTCCTGACCAACCTTTGTTAAAGGACCTTTCGACACCTTTAAAGCGGGAAATAATGGAAACTAATACTGCCACTTCTTCTGGGAATTTCTCTATTCCCACTATGGCTGTCACCACAAGGGGTGTTCCACCTCCTAACCCACAGTCGCCAGTTCGATCCACTATGGTCTCAACTGCCTCTACCTCGAGGAGTGGTCCGATCCCGTCTTTGGCGATGACCACTGATCCTTTCACATAGAATGCGACAGGCCCTCCGTTTTCATATGGGATGCCTAGCTCAGGTACAATCCCTGTACTATCCTACTCCACTTTGCAGACTTTAGGTTTGGGGGCAGGGAGCTCTAACGCTCCTCTGCAAGGACCCATGGGGGGCACTTCAACTCCCTTTAACGCTTTCCCTTACAAGGGAGGTCATATACCTCCTTCGTCCCCTTCACTCGGTGGTACCTACCATCAATCCGCCTGTCCAAACACACACCATAGTTCACTTGGAGTAGGGAGTCAAGGACCACCTTCTCATAATATGTCAGTAGGGTCGACACTGTTTTCGTTGTTCGGTGCATTTGGTAACAACACTTTCTTGTCAGTCACTTTCCCGACTGGGGGCAACCCTGGTTATGGCCAACCCAATCCTATGTAGGTTACTATTCCTGCATACGGGGCAAACCCAGGAACTTCTTCGGCATCAGGACCTTGGAATTCTTGGCAAGGATCAGTTCCCTCGTCAGGAATGCCGATGTGGGGCACTTATTTTCACAACCAATGGAACCTCGGGAAAGGTGCAATACCTATGCCCATGGGATCAGCATGGGGCAACCCTTCTCAAAGTCCTCCGAATGTAATGCATGCCCAACCATCTACGTCCTATTTCGGGAATCAACCAATGATGTCTCCTCAAACGCAAAATCCGTACGTTGGTCATGGCCATGGTTTTTACCAGAACCCCAGCCAACAACCCAACTTTTCCTGGCAACCTGGTGCCGGTCAAAATCCAACTCCCTTTTTCCATGGTTACCATCAACAACAACCAAAACTACCTTTCTTGGCGACCTTACATTTTCCAGATTTGACAAGGTTGAATGACCCCATCTGTCACGATCCAAGTTGGCCCCCTATGCCAACGAAATTGCCTTCGGACATACCAAAGTTCGAAGCCAAGCTTAACGAAGATCCAAGGGATCATGTGACTACCTTCCATCTTTGGTGCTCGTCTGATTCGTTGAAAGACGACTCCGTACAATTGTGATTGTTTCAACGCACTCTCATTGGGAGTGCTGCGAAATGGTACATCGAGCTCGACCGCTCGCGATATTCTTCATTCGACGAGTTGGCAATGGCATTCCTAAACCATTTCCAATTACCTATGAGATACAACATTGACACAGAATTGTTGGCAAATTTCGAACAGACAAAAGCGGACCATATCTCTGATCACATCCGAGAATGGAGACGCCTGAAGAGTTTGATTAAGGTACCAGTCCCACCGACATTCCTGCTTGAGTGGTTCCTTAAGTCTTTGGTCCCCTAATTGTCCAAAGACGTCGCAATGTCGGGAGTGCTTTTCGAAGAAGATGCCATCATGAGATCTCAATAGATTGAGCTCATTTATTCTCAGTCTGGTTTACTGTACAAGATTTTGCCGGATGCACCACGATCCATACTTGATAAAACCAGACAGAGAGATGGACCACATGCCGATGGTATTGTAGGTTCACCACAAACCAAGCCTATTGAACAACTGACAAAACAATTGCAGCAATTATCTATACAACACACAACGGCCAGCCAAACCACTGTTTCAGCTGCTCCCCCTACCCAAACATCGGATGTACAAAGTGTGCAATCGACAAATCCGAAGGCCACCCAGCAGCCTGATGGAAAGAAAAAACAACGTAAGAAGGGTAAGGGGGATAAGAAATTCACTAATAATGTTGGCAGGGGCAACACTGAAAAATGGAAGGCGAAGTATCCGTGTAACTTGTGCGTAGAGGACCACCCAACCCACCAATGCCCTCGGCTTGTAGAGGCCCAAACATTTGTGTCACAACAACAACCTGATGTGTTAATGAATCCATTCCAACATGGGCAAAACCTAACCCAAGCCTCTACAAGCGTGGAAGGGGGCAGTCAAGGACCCTCTCCGTCTTCGAACAATCCTGCATTCACGAATGTGTATATGATGAAAGGTGATGCTTTTATATCGACTATAGCACATGACTATAGTAAGCCAAGCACCTCTGAGAAAGGCAAAGAAGCTGAAATCCCATCTCTTCCTCTCGAGATCAAGAAGACTTTGGGCGAAACAATGACAGGCATCCTAAAAGGTGCGTTCAAGAAAGCTTCTCATAACCCAAACGCAAGGGCCGCTCAGAACTATTCTGTGGTGGAGGATTTATCTCAAACACCTTGTGCGATGTCCGCTTTGGAGGTCCTCTAGAGCTGCCCTTCCCAAAGGAAAGCTTTGTTAGTCGCTTTAGGATCTGCCGAGATTTGTAATCCGGGTACAATCATGCCGGATACAACCGACTTAAAACCTTGTCTCCCTTATCACGTAGCATTTCAAATAGTAGTGGCTTACCCCATGAAAACTTTTACTCAGAACATTTTCTGCACTGTGGTTGATGAGGGCGCCTCGACATGCGTCATGTCATTGGCGTGTTGGAAGGCCATTGGCCAGCCTGTTTTATCTCCGTCACCTACTTTTCTTACCACTTTCGATGGTCGTTCATTCCAACCACATGGCATCATCCCTGTAACACCTTGTTTCCCCCAAATTTGTAATTAATCCTAATATAGGAATTACCATGCTAAAGCATGATGAAAATGTGAATGTATGATGTGAATGGACCTTATGAGGAAGGTCAATGAATGTAAATAACATTATGAATTTATATTGCAGGACTGCTGAGAGGGGATGTGCTGAAAAAGAGACCACGATGGCGGTGGAAGGCACCTGGAAAGGTGGCGTTAACTTCCATCGAGAATTAACACCGTATTTGGACTCCACTGGCCCGGAGAACCAAAAGCAGCTCGCTGGCCTAGAATTTAATGTCTCGCAGGCTGGTAGGCGGATGGCTTAATGAGGGATGGGATGGTGAACCGCCCATCCGTAGAGCCGTCAGGCCTTACCAGATGCGAGGATAATCGCGCCACACGCAACCTCGCAAGAGGATAAGGCGTAAGGTAGAAGCGATTGGGGGGCAGACGCGAGGGGAACTCTGGCATTACATAGAGTGAGTGATAGAAGAGAGGAAGGATTGCAACCTTCGCTCTTGGTCACTGGCAGACAGAGAGACGTAGTCTCATAGGATCGTGGTCTCAGCTTGGGGGTGGCTAGTGGTAAATCCGCTGGGAGTCGCTATGCCTACGGTTGGGTGGAAATGAGCACCCCTCTCAGCAGTTACTTAAACCTGGTGTTATTTCTGATAAGCGTTCTGCCTCTGGCACCTTGAAATATGTGTATTTTGATAGCTATGCTCATAAGCTGTGGAACTGTGAATGTTTTGGTTATAAGAATGACTATATGATGTTTAATCAGTACTAGTAGTTGTATATGCTTATAACAGAAAAACCACGCATGGCTTATGTTGATAAATGAATTTAATTATGCTTAAGTTGAACCAAGTCAGACTTCCAGCCTGTTCTCGGGAAGTTGTTTCCCCTTATCTGTCTCTAGGGATGCCCCGGAATAGGTCTCTTCACAGAGATTCCCTCCTTGGGAAGGTTTTCCAAGAACCTGGAGAAAGGACCTGAATGGGCAAGTCTTAATAACCCTGTACGAGGAGGAATGACTCTCTTAAAAATTCTGAGGTAGCAGCGTAGGGATAAGCAACGAATTGACGGATGAGATGCCATCGGAAGACCCAGGGCCATTCACAACCGTTAGATTGACGAAATAAACAAGGGCGTTACATACCTTGCCCCTTTTTCCTCTATCTTTGTGAATAGCGAGGAAATCGAGATCATAGACCCCCAAGGTCCATGAGAACATTTGGATCGTTGATCTTTCCACATCCATGAAGTAGTGGAAGAATGCGCGAGGTGGGATAGATCTCAGCCGTTAGATCTTAGCTAGAAAAATCTGACAGCCGTTGGATCCGTTAAGAGATGCATGAGGGTTAAACCTTCTTGAACAGTAGGGGTAAAATCCCGACAAGAGGGTTGACACATCAGGATATCAATACTCAGGATATCGGAATTCTCGAGGTCGAGAAAGTCGGGGCATTTCAAGTCCCGAAACAACGAAATGGTCTGGACCGTTCGTTTGTGCAGACACGTGGCGGAGATCTAGACCATCGGGGAAGTCTCGATAGAAAAGTCAATAGGTGCATCGGGGTTCGACATTTCGCGAGTCCTGAGGACAAGAATTCCAGAGCATCAGAAGTCGCGAAATCGTGAGAGATGATCATGACCGTCCATCTTGAGGAGGACGCGTGGAGGAGATCAGAGCATTCGAGAGATTTGCTGAAAAGAAAGTCGTCCATCGGCATTTCGGGAGTCGGGAAATCGGGAATCCCGTGGACAAGAAGTCCTTGCAAGTCAGAATCGCGAAGCCCGAAATTTCGACAAGGAAGGGAAAGCTCCATCATGGGGGCCAGCTGTCAGCATAGCGAAAAATCGAGATTTGAGAGATCGATAGTCCCGAGAACCAATGCATTTCGGCATTTGAAACCCCGAAGTCCCGATAGAATTCAGGGATCGTTGGCTTCATGGGCGATCACAGCCATTGATCGTGCTAAAGGCGAAAAGGGGTTGTTCACTGACGTCATATTGAGAATCGGAGGATCGCGAGTCCTGAGGACAAATGCATTTCGGCATTGAAAAGTCCGAAACCCCGATAAGTAGCGTGGCTGTGGTCATTTGGGGGAAATTCACGTGGACCAAAGGTCTAGCCCGAAGGGCTAGCTGAAGTCAGAGCGCATCGGATTTTGGAAGCCCAAAACCCCGAAAGGAGATAAGGATGCGGTCTGGTGAAATAGTGGTCATATGGGCCAGGAATTTATCTAGGAGGGCTAGCGCGTAAAGGGGCGCATCGACAAATCGGAGATCGGGAGTTTGAGAGGATAGGAACTCTTGTCAGTGGGAATCACGAAACCCCGAAACCCAAAATTATCATCGGGCAAATGTCACAGGCGCGTGAAGAAGAGGCCGTGACAGGGAAATAAGGACCTCTGGGTCGGGTTTGGCAGTTCGCTACTGCGAGCTTCGTGGATTCTCATTGTTGAGAAATCAACGAAAAAGTTTGATTTTATGTTGTGGGTATGTTACAAAGTGGTATCAGAGCATGCTTACAACACTTGGCCTGCTTGGGCTCAGGCACGAGCCGTGTTAGAAGATATTGTTATCTGCATTTCTCTTTAAGGAGAAGGACTGCAGAATGAAACTATTATTTGGAAATTTCTATAACCCCTCTGTTAAAATGGTAACTACTCTCATAGGAGCAGGGGTGCACAGATCATTATTACTGATAAGATCTGAGTGCAAATAACAGAGGTGGAATAAATTGTGCTATGAAGCTACACGAGCCGGGCAAGGGACATGAACTGAGTTGTTTTGTTTTAGTGTAATGATGACTACCTACTAAAACAGGTAGAGTCTCTTGCGATTAAGATGGATGGTTAGGTAAGGATTAATACCCAAAGGAAGAACCCCTTCATGATTTGGGAAATTTGGTAAGGACTGGTAGGATCCTTAGAAAGTCATGACCACTGTATTATTAAGAGACTAAACCCTGAGCATATAATTCCTCATGATTGAGAGGACTAGTGAAAGTATGTGGGGTCATATTTACCTAACCTATAATGGTTAGAATCGACAGTGAGGATAACCTGTTTGAGAAGTCCTTTGGGACTGTTGCTAATTCCCAAGAGTGACCCTTGTTGGTCGTTTCCATAAAGAGAGGGTAACACCCGTATGAGTTAGGACTAT